>CM053783.1:637390033-637977533 GCA_028749045.1 Cupressus sempervirens | reverse complement strand
TAGAATCACTCACTCTTCTTTTTTGGATGATACTTTACTATTTCGTAAAGTCAATATTCTAGAAGCTGAGGAAATTAAAAAAACTTTACATCTATATCTGGAAGCTTTGCGGCAAATGGTGAACATTGAGAAATCTAAATTTTTCCTAAAGCCAATATTCTGGAAGGTAAGGAAATTTTAAAAAATAGAGATCTGTATCTGGAAGTTTTCAGGCAAAGGAAAAATCTTCAAAAGTCTAGAATTTTCTTTTTCTTTCTGAATCCTGTGATTTCCAAAAAATTATTGAACATTCGTGGCTTCCACCAAGAGCTACTACCTTCTATATATCTAGGTATCCCTTTATTTTCTGGTACAAACAAAGCTATATTCTTAAAATCAATTGTGAACAAGATCAGGAGTAGGATTTCTAATTGGAAATATTGATGGATTACATTATTGGGGAAGATTTTGGTGGTCAAATCAGTCTTGTATTCTATTCCAAACTATTCTATCTATCCTTAAAGCCCCAGTTTGTATTATTAGACATATTGAAAAAATTATCAGAGGTTTTATTAGGAACAACAATTTGACTGATGTGAAGAAAGTCCCTTTGACATCTTTAAAAGATATCTTTCTTGATAAAGATAGTGGTGGTATTGGCTTACATGACATGAGAAAGAGAAAATTGGCTTTTGGTGCCAAACTTATTTGGCAGATGTTTAGGAAGTCTGATAGTAAATGGTGTAAGATTATGCAATAAAAATATCTTGACTCCTTGGATCCTAATAGGATTATAACCATTTCTAATCCTCCAAATGATTCTTCCATGTGGAATTTTATATTTCCTCTAGAGACATCATCAGAAACTTTGTCTCCTGGGAGGTGCACAATGGGGAATCTATAAAATTCTAGGAGGATTCTTGGTCTAGTTTTCCCCCATTGTCGCTTGTAAATGATTTGAAAGATGTCATTATCATTGTTCAAGACATTTGGGGTGATTATTTGATAGACTATGTCCTTGCTATTGATAGATTTTTTGGTAACGTTCTGTGGATAGGCCCTTTCACTTTACCAATTTCTTGTAGTCATAAGCAATAATTGTTCAAAATATTGTCAGAGAAAACAATATTCTTAAATTGTGATGATGATGTTTTGATTTGGGCTCCTACTCCTAATGGTGAGTACTCCATAAAGGTTGGTTATAGAGCATTGAAATTGATGGAGCAGCATGAAACAAAATATCAACTTTTTCTCTCTGCTAGAACAATGTGGTTTTGCCTAAGGTAGGCTATTTTGTGTGGCTTGCCCTATGGAAAAGACTTGTAAACAGTGATAGGCTTCACAATCTCAATATCTCACAGCCCTTTCCATGTGTCTTATGTATTGAATTGGTGGAAAATGTTGATCATTTTTTTGTTCAATGCTCTTTTGCCCAACAATGTTAGTATTTTGTTATGCAAAAGCTTAGTCTTATGATGCCTCTTCCTTCCATATTGTGGTAATTTTTTCAATCCCAATAGTCTCTATGTTCTAATTCCTTCTTTGCTTGCATATGAAAATGTCCCCCTGCACTTGTCATCTAGGCTATTAGGTGGGAATGAAACAAATGGATTTTTAGAAATGTGAATACTCCTTTAGATTTGGTCCTTAAGGGATTAGAAAAATCAATTTCAGAAGGAGTCAACACATGTGTCAAAGATAAAATTAGCAATTACAACTTCACCCAATGGGACAACTCCATTCTTAAAGAGTGGAAGCAGATTTGTATTCCTCATTTTATGACCTCTTCACTTCTTAACAATTGTTTTGATAGATGTCGAATCAAATGGCTGCCCCGTCTAATGGCTTCATCAAAATTAATTTTGATAGTTATACAAAGGGTACAATCCATGCAAAGCAGGTTGTGGAATGTGTTTACGCAGTCATTTGGGTGATGTCATTGCTTTCAAATGTCTCTCTTTGCCTTTAGGAACAAACAACAAGAAGGAAGCTTTTGGTTTACTTTATGATTTGGTTTTAGCCAAGAACTTGGATCTTAAAATGATACATACTGAAGGTTATTCCACTCTCATTATTAATGCTTGCATTAAGACACAAATTCTTAACTAAAGAATCAGATATATCATGGTTAAAATCTAGAACTTAATTGATTATTTTGAAATTTACCACATTTCTCATATCTACATTGAAGGCAATGCTGCTACTGATTTATTAGTTAAATAGGGATCTAATGGTATCAATCTTGATTCTAGTAGACTTAATATTTATGTGAGTGACTTTCTAGACTAGCACAGTTAATTGCTATAGATAAAGATTATAATGTTGCTCCCTAGCAATACTCTCATCAACTATAACTGCTATTGATGTTGTATTTTCCTTTTGTATTGGCTATTAATTGGAATTTTCTCTCTAGATTCTTTCCCTAATGAACCTCTGAATCTAGTTACTTTATATTTAAATATATTATAGTGCTTCGTTCAGCTTTTCCAAAAAAAAACTAGTAAGTTATTCTTTGTTTCATCCAGAACCCAAATCTCTCTCCCTTCAGAAATGCAAAAACTAGCAAATTCTTAAATCAACCCACCAACAATTGTCTCATGATAATTATGGGAACCAAAACCTCCCTAACATGTATAAGAACACCCAACAATAAATGATGTTACATTTATGTTCCCTATAACTCCCAACCAAGCAAACGGAAGTGCATGATACGAGTGGCCCAAAACAATAAGAACCACATGAAGCTTTTAAAAAGTTGTACTACACCATTCTAAAAGAAACTCTATATTGCATTTTGTAGAGGGTAAAAAATTCTTACTCAAATTTTTTTTCTCACATTATCACGAATGATAAGTAATAGATAATTTTTACAATTAGTTGAATTGTGATACTTCTATCAGGATTTAACTGTCTAATATTTTGAGTTAAACTCAATGACCCATATTTCATAAATAGATGCATAGTAATTTAACATGAATCCATCTCTCATAAGAATAAATGGAACACTTAGCACTCATTACATCTAAGTGATGCTCATAAAGGTGAAGCACAATCCATCACTCATAAGAATGAATGGAATACTTAGCACTCATTAGATCTAGGTGATGCTCATAAAGGTGAAGCACTAGGATGGGTGATCAACCATCCCAGTAGTACTCCACCTTGAGCACACTTAACAATGTAATTTCTTCCAATATTAAACCCACCCTACTTACAACCTCAGTTGCAAAGCCTTCCTCAAGAATACTTTTAGATTCTTCATTATCTATATTATTGTTGAAAAAGACAAACCACCCACCCTTCTCCATTCCAAATGTCGAATTGTTTAACAACCTCTAGAAAATTTACATTTACCCTAATTTGTGGAGCTACAGCTAGCAACATAATATCTTCCAAATTTTCTCAATTTTGAACCATATACATTCGAAAGGAAGATGGGTACAATTTGTAAAGGAAAAATAAATCTACTCTCCACAAGGAAAATATCCCCCTTACCACCTTAAAGCAAAGAGGACATGAACAGTTGAAGCCTTGAGCCAGCTACTCGTCGAGTAACTCCTTTTCTAGGAGCCTTTCCCAATCATAGAATTTGAGCTATATGCGACAGTTTCTAGGAAAATACGCCCTACTAGGCTTAGAAAAAGAAAACAAGTGCCACGGAAAGAGACATATAAAAGTGATTTGAACATGCATTTAAACCAAATTAATAGATATTAAACTTTCTTTGAAGCATGACCATTCATAATTTGCACTTGCTTGTGGGGAGGTACTATTCCAACTCTTAAAAGTTGCTGAAATGCTAAAGGGAAATGCGGCACACACTAGATAATCCATCCGTATTAACATAGATTAAGATATTCCCTTTCAAAATCATAAGAAGAACATCCTTTCTTCTTAGAGATGATACCTTTAAGATATGATTGAATGGAATATGTGGCATTAAAGAAAGATTTGTTCATCTGAAGCAAAAAAGAACAGCTAAACATATGATGGTGTATTTAATTGTTCACTATTAAACACTGAGAACCCAGCTGACTGAGAATAATTTTACTAAGCTGATGTACAACATCAATTTCACATTTCCTTTTCCTCAATTTTTGCATGAGTAACTACAAAAACTCTCTACTTATTAATACAGTGATTGTTTTAGAATCCCTTTATGCAACATAGAAGACCACTTTACAAATCCTTCAAATCATTATCAATGACTGCAATAAGTATAGAATTTATTCAAATTCTCTCTGCAAACTAATGAGTGTTGACATATTTTGTCACATCCCATAGTTTCCAATGCATCATGTATACCTTTACACTCTTTTAAGGGAATGCAAAAAATATACTTCCATAAAAGAATCAATTAAGACCCATGCACTATACAAAATCCCTTCATACTTTAGTTTTCCTGAAATAATGGTGGTGCATTCATTTCTGACTACCATAGAATCTACTTCAATTTGAATATTTTGAACTTTTATTTTTTATATTTAGAAAACCTCTGAATATTAGAGTGTGAGCTTTTGCTAAATTATTCGTACTCAAAGAAATTGGATTTGATATATATGCCACCAAACTTCCTCTATGATCCCAAATACATGTTAGAATGTGTAGAATAACTAGCATGTGGAGGGGTGGTGAAATGTCCCTTTTCTGATTTTGTATGATATTTTCAACCTCTAATCAGATTTTCAAGATCAAAAAACTAATATCACAAAGATCCACCAAATTTCTCAAGAAACCCCTAATCGGGTATGCCAGAAATTGTGCCAAAAGCTTCACAGCTTCACCTATTATTAATAAATCTGAAAGTGGACATTTTTACAGAATTTCAGTAGCATAACAGCCTAAAAAATGAAATTTCCAGATCTGTATAGCCATTGCACAACAGTTCTGAAATGTAGGACAAAAACTATGCTCATCGGGCTCCCGAAATTAACACAAAAATGCCCGAAAACACTACAAAAACACTAATAATTTATCTCAGAAGTTTTATCACGTCCCAATACATATATTCAGCTTTATTTTAGCACCTTAAAGTCTGAAATACAACAGCAACCCAAACTGATATGAAATACTCAACTGAAAACACCAAACTCATACAAAAAAGCACACCCGAAAACCCACAAATCTGCACTGTTCAGCATAAAGGCAAACTCTGTATGAGCATGCACATGGAATGGATTCAAACTCCCATCCTTAGCCTTCCTGGAAACCTGCAAACTCCCGTTCTTGGGTCTCCCTAGAAACCTGTAAACTCCCGTTCTTGGGTCTCCTTCTCCACAGGTTTGGCAACCTCTGAAGAATAACAAAGAAATGAGCAAAATCAAGTTCTGGAATCCACCCAAAATGCCTCCAAACCCCTTAAAAGAGGGTATAACCGTAACTCACATCCAAGAGAGTTTAATGAAACATATTTTAATAATAATTTTCATTTATTAGTCCAACAGTTTCCAAAGATTAAACCCCTTTTTCCGAAACTTCATTTTCTTGGGCCTGCCTGCCTTAGCAAAGATTATTATTTTTTTAATTATTTGAAAAGGGGACATTACAGGTGGGAGTGAATTAGTTATCCAAGGTCCATATGTACCAATTCAATTTTGAAATACTTCATCTAGTCTAGATCTAAGTATTCAATAGCTTGACCTCTATAAGGGATTATTAGTAACATCGACTACTAGTCCGCTATCCTAATTATAATAAGCTTGCTAAATGTAAATTATTAACAGTAAATCATCACAAATGAAATCTACACAAGTTGATACTAAGATTTAACATGAAATCATAATTTGGGAAAAGGCACTAGTAATATATCACCACATTTTTACTCTTCTAAATTGAGCTCTGTTAGGAACAAATCCTATTAAATGTTACAAAAAAAGATATCGGGTGTACCCTTGTTAATGGATTTAATCACCCTATTAACACATGCCTTGTTAGAGGACTTTAGAACATTCCACTATAATGCCACCTTGATTAGGGGATTTATATATGATAGTTAGGTCAACCTTGACTAAATGATATCAATATTTATACAATGGCTAGAATGTAATATTAGGTTTGATCATAAAAATATAATTCTATTGCTTAAGCTTACTTAGGTTAATGCATTTATTTAATATTTAGTATTTAATGCATGTAGTGGTTAGTTGTTGACAACACGGGAGTTTGTTCCCTTCTAGTTGTCAATCTTATCTTCTACCACCTTCTAGCTTGTTCTACAAGCTTCCATGAGCTCTTTATGAGCGGGCTCTCCCTCATTGTATAAAATATATCATATCACATATCATAAGGCATTGTGTATATTGTAAATACATTTTCATTGTGTTTGCACTCATGGTGGCTCTCATGTCTGTTTAAGGTTTTTCCCTTGCTCCATGCTCTTCCCCTTCTTGGCTTCTCTTTGATAGGTCTCGCATGTAGGTGATCTCGGGCATCTTCGGAGTTGGCTTTCCTCAATTTCAACATGGTATCAGAGCCTTCCTACTACTGCTTCGTTGAAAAAATTTTGAAGCCGTGATTTGAAGTCACAAACCCTAGTTTGTTTGTGCATTTTTTTTTCAAATCAGGGGATCAGCAATTTTTCGGAGCACTTTGGGACCGAACGGACATCACCATTGGATCCGGAAGGCCGTTTGCAGTCAGGATTCATATAAAACTTATCAATTTTGGAGACAGAGCTCCGGGAGGCAAAAAAATTTTGGTTGCAGGGGTTCGTACGGATGTACGGACGATTCAGCGTTTTAAAAAAATTAAAAAAATTTGCGCAGAGCATGTCACCGCGGCACCAGCCAGCGGCCACCGCGAGGCCGCCCACGTGCCACTCTTGAGGCGGCTCCGTACTGGCCGTGCCTCCTGGTTTTTCGCGGCCCCCGCCACTCTGCTCCGCCCGTGCAGACTCCTGTGCCCTCCGCTCTGCCCGAAATCTCCGCTGCCGCCAGGCTCCACCGGTCCATGTCTACACAGTTGGCAGTGGTCACGTCTGCACAGTTGGTAGCGGTCACATCTGCAGCATTTTGACAAGTCAGCGACAGCGTGGCCTTTTTCGCCCAGTGAGCAGCCCAGTCCGTGCCTGACACGTGTCACGGGTGCCACGTGGCACATTGCTACGTGGCCCCTGTCATGTCAGCCTGTCCGCCAAGTGGCTCTTTTTACCGCAATGGGCCATAGGCCATCAAATTTAATCGGCTGACTTGCTGACGTCAGCGCTGCATCACCATCCTTGCTTGCCCTCTCCTTCAAGTTCTCTTTTGGACCTACTTATGGTTTTTTGGCCATAACTTTTGCATACGGAGGTGTTTTTTCGATCTGAAAGAAGCACCGAAAAGCTGGTTCCAAGACGGAGACTTTTGTGTAGGCATTTTTTTGGTTTTGATGCATTTTTATTGCCTATTTTTTCAGTCAAAGTCCGAAGTCCTATTTTTGACTCCGGCATGCATATCTTTTGAGTCCCATGCTTGTTTTTTGAAAAATTTATATTTCTGGAAAGCTAGTTCTGTGTAATTTTCAGAAATGTAGTCCTTTTTCTTCATTTTTGGCCTCTGATCTTTCTATCATAGTTTTGGCATTTTTTTCTCTATGGTGGATATTTTGACTGTTTTAGGCTCGAGGATCGTTTTCCTGGCATGGTTTGCTTTTTTCAGCTTTAATTTCTTTTGGTTCAGCTCATTTTTAGTTTTGATCATTGTAGCTATCATTTTGAAGCACTTTATTATTTTGCACTGAGATAAAGTGCCACTTTTGCATTCCGGGAATCATGAACGTTGTTTTGAGTTAGTTGTACTTATACTATTTTCATAAAGCACCATGGGGGGGTTATTGTTTACTATTTTAGGCATTCTCCCTTTGTCAAGTGAGTGTCCCTTCCACGACATTAGCCCCATGTAGAGTCAGTTTGACCATGTCTTTATCGGTGTCTGTACCTCTTTTCCTCTCTCCTCGTTCTTGGTTCATCTGCAAGAGACTTTGGCCCACTTTCTCAGTTGCCTGTCATCACACCCCATCTACATTAAGGGGGGATTATGTTGTTGTTCTAATGCATCCGTGGTTCGATGGTTTGATAGTGTGAACTATGTATTTAGTGGTTGATCCTATATACAAGGCGATTACAGTGGCTGGCTACCTATGCATTTCGGTGAGATGGATCATCTACCATATAGACATGCTTGGTTCATGCCTTCTTCTTCCATGGAGGTTCTTCAGATCAGCAGCTTGGCAGATTTTGTGGCTTCTTCATGCTTCAGTGATGCTGCTTCTTCATGATCACTTCTTGTTCCTATTTTAGGGGACAAATTTCCCTAGTTGGAGACTTCTTCAATGCTTCACTAGGTTCTTACCTCTTTTTGGGGTAGGGTTTTTCCCATGTGGTTTTCTCTCTTTCCCCACTTACAGAGGTTGCATTCTTCTTGCATTGTACATGGGTACCTAACATGGCCTCGTTGTCAGGACCCATTATGCATTCATCTTAGTTTTGTAAGCTTAAGGCATTTCCCTAAGTTGCACTTAAGGGGGGGTGTTAGAGTAAATAATTAATATTTAATTATTTATTCTATTGCTTAAGCTTACTTAGGTTAATGCATTTATTTAATATTTAGTATTTAATGCATGTAGTGGTTAGTTGTTGACAACGCGGGAGTTTGTTCCCTTCTAGTTGTCAATCTTATCTTCTACCACCTTCTAGCTTGTTCTACAAGCTTCCATGAGCTCTTTATAAACGGGCTCTCCCTCATTGTATAAAATATATCATATCACATATCATAAGGCATTGTGTATATTTTAAATACATTTTTATTGTGTTTGCATTCATGGTGGCTCTCATGTCCGTTTAGGGTTTTTCCCTTGCTCCATGCTCTTCCCCTTCTTGGCTTCTCTTTGACAGGTCTCGCATGCAGGTGATGTTGGGCATCTTCGGAGTTAGCTTTCCTCAACTTCAACAAGAACAATATTAAAAAAGTACATACAATAGGTATTTGAGGGTGAGCCTCACTACTAGAAGCACTGACATGTCCAAAATTGATGAAAGGTGAAGGTATCAAAGACATATTATGTTGGAATATTCAAATATGGAAAGAGTACTTATGAGAGGGAGGGGGGGAGTGAATCATAAGTACCAAACTTTAGCCAATAAAATTTTTAACTGAAAGTAAGTTGCATGCATGTAAATACATCAAATAAATATATAACAAAACTCATGCATCAATAACACATAACACCAAAATTCGGTAACCCAGAAACCCTCCAAGAATATAAAGGTAAAACTAGGGTGGGGATGATACCCAAAAAAATTTATTGTAGCAATATCGATCAACCACTTCTGATGGTTTGCCCTGTTAAAGGCTTTACACTGTATTAATAGTGACCTGGTTAGAGGATTTTCAAACACTTAACATGAAGTGTCACTTGGTTAAAGGATTTTAATCACCTAATCAAAAGGTTCTTACAAAATAGCTGTAAAGCTAACCTATCACCATAGGATTTTCATTCTAATACAATTGCTAGAGAGTATTAGATACAATAAACTTGATAGATTACAATCCTTGATTGCTGAATACAGGCTCCTTTTTCGCCTTCTCCTGATCTTGATCCTTTGTGATCTGATAACTCTTGCTTCTGAAAATAGATTTGCTTATGCACCCTTGTATGTCCTTCAATATATCTCATCTCCCTCTTTTATAGTGAAATTTTGTCTTCCTTATAAAGACTTCAAAGACTTAGGGTTCTTTTTGGATCTACGATCCATATTGAATCTCAATTTCTCGCTTAATACTTATCTTTTGCTGATTGGTTGCATGCCTTTAGCATTTTTCTTATTAGCTGCATGCGAATTGCATAGGAAAAATAAAAGATTTGATCTTATCATTAAATCCTTCGAGATTTACCTTCTATCAGCTGCAAAAACTATTTGCATCATAGTTTGTGCAATTCCAAACTTTTATGTTGTTCTACTGAGTTACTCGGCTCCTGAAGTACTTCTGATACTCGGCACATGTTGTTTCCTAGATAGCTCGGCACTTGAACAAAACTATATCACTCAGCATATGTTGCACTTAGCAGTTATTATCACTTGACACCTGTTGCACTCGACACTTGCTATCACTCGGTACCTGTTGCACTTGGCACTTGTTATCACTCGGCACCTATTGCACTCGGCACTTGTTATCACTCGGCACCTGTTATCACTCGACACCTTATCTTACTCAGAACTTACTCTTGATCTTGGTTAAGTGTATTGACACTAAGTTGTCAAATTTATTCTTTAAGCTAACATATTATACTAAGGCCTAGATGGAATAATATCATCCTTCCCCTATTCTTAAATCTAACAAAAATTGAGATCTATTAGATTTCCACAATCCATGTTAATGCTTTCAAATTTATGGATTTGATTGTGTATGGGTTTTTTTACATCGACATTTTGGATCATACTACATGATCCATTATCAAGATGCTAGAGAGAAAAGAACCTGGTAGTATGATCCAAAACATTGATGTAAAAAACACTATACACAATTAAATCTAGAAATTTGAAAGCACCAACAAACATTATTATCCATGAATCAAAGTTCAAGATAAGTTAATAACAATTTTTAAATAAAAATAGTAAAATATTTTTTTCTTGAAAAGTTCATACCATAGGTATTTGATGTTGTGGCTTATTGGTGGATGGATTAAGACCTATAGAAGTATCTAACTATGTAACTGATGACAATCCTTACAAAATTAGACAAAAAAATGCATTAATACATACTATTAAGTTCAAGTTCTAATGTACATGTAGTGCCTGCCCCTAGTTCACATTCTATTATCATTGTCAAATTCTTTTAAGCTAATTTTATGCATTGATTAGTTTTAGAGATACTAGATTTACATTATTATGATATTATTTCATGACTTTGATTACAAATGCATCGGTTATTATTGCTTAGTTGATTTCATTCATGTGTTGTTAATGGTATTTTGATGATCCTAGTTAGTAAATGTGGTTTCTTTCATAAAAATGTTAACATGATGTCTTTAATGATGATTATGTTGTATTGATAGAGATGCATTATTATATGTACGCATTTGATCTTAGATTTGTGATTATTATACTTACCCCATACTTGCATGTGTATGGTGTGTGTGTTTATTTTATCTTTCTGTCTGACGTGTTTGATGTGGTTAGGGGAGGGAGTCGTAGTCACCTGCTAGTCGGGATCTACACGATGAAACACTCCCCGCCATTGTCTGTTTAGTTTAGATATATTATATACATGTACATGCTCGTCTTTTATGCAGGATGTAGGTACCGGGCATTGACTTCCCTGAATTGCCAGGATGAGCGCGCCCTATTACAAATACTCAAATGGTGAGAATGGGAAGATAATGATCAGGTCCAATCCTAGCCATAAGCCTATAATACTTGTCCTGCAAAGAGGACTGGTAACAGACTGTCTACCCTTTTTAAAACCCGTGAGTATTTTTGTGTGTATGTTGTTTTGTGAGTGTTTGATGTATTTTCTATTAATTAAGTCTAATTAATAGATTAAATTAATAATTTAATTTAATGGAAAATTATTATGATATTATGAATATTTAATTATATTTAATTAATTGAGAAATTAATTAAATATAAAGAATTAAATTGAAGATAAAAGTTTTAAGATTAAATTTAGAACGTAATAATATTTATTAATTTAATAATAATATATTTAGAGTTCATTTTTAAATAAATTCTAAATATTATTGTTATTTAAGTTAATAAATATTTATCAAATTAAAACGTTCAAAAATATATTAAAAAGGAAAAAAGATATTAATTTATGGAAAAGATTTAAGTTTGCATGAATGAGTTTTAAATATAAGAGATTAATTTAAAAGGTAAAAACATGTGAACTTGAATAAAAGTATTTTAATAAAGTACGCATGTGATTAAAATTATAAATTAACTTTAAAAGCAAAGTCAAAGTGGAAAGTTAAATAAAGTAATTTAACAATTCACTTAAAGTGCATGAAGGATTAATAAAAGAATATCTTAATTAAAAAGAAAATTAATTGTGCATGAATGAATTAATTAAATAAGAGAGAATTAAATATTGGAGATAAAAGTTAAAGTTTAAATTTAGAACGTGATTATATTTATTTAATTTAATAATAATATATTTAGAGTGCATTTAAAAATAAATGCTAAATATTATTGTTATTTAAGTTAATAAATATTTTATCAATTAAGTTTCTAAAAATGAAATTAAAAGTGAAAAGATATTTAATTATCATAAAGATTATAGTTCGCATGAATTATGCATGAGTTAAAAATAAAATTAATTAAAAAATAAAAATGTGAACTTGAATAAAGATATTTTAATAATGTGCACATGAGATTTAAAAAGTTATAAATTTATTAAAGTAAAGTGGAAAGTTAAATAAAGTAATTTAACAATTCACTTAACGTGCATGAAAGGAATAATAAAATAATAATTTTAATTAAAAGGGAAATTAATTGTGCATGAATGAATTAATTAAATAAAGTAATTATTATTTTAGAGTTGTGGGGACAGAAGCCCTAAAAGGTAATTAGATTCTATATTAGAGGGTTTTGGGTCATTATTGCACACATAGGTTTTTAGGGAACACACTTTTGGAAAGGGGAGCAAAGAAATCTTTGGAAGCTTGGAAGGGTTCGGATTAGCAAGGGTTTCACCAGATTGTTAGCATCAGAACAAGGTAGGGTTTGTGAACCATTCTAGAAACACTTTCGGATCTTTGTCTTCTTCGTGCTTGTTGGAAATTGCTTTCTCAAATTTTATTGAATGAATCTTGCTACCTTTCTTCTGAATCTTTTGCGATTTGATTTCTTCTAGGAATCGGGATTGAAAAACTATTTAGAAAACCTTGTTTTACTTCTGAAAGAAATTTAGTATTAAATTGAAATTTGGGTTTTGAATTATAATGGAATTAAGAAATTTAAATTTCGAAGGGGTTTGTTTTTGGAAATGAAAATCTTAAGATTGAAAATTCGAAGGGTTCAATTTATTTTTCCTATCAGTTTAATATCGTAAATGTTATTAAAATATGTATATATTAAAATAATATTGTTATGAAGATCGTTGAGAAAAATATTATAAAATAAAGAATATAGAATTTTTAATACAATTCTTAAAATTTTCATATATAATAATTTATCTAAATTTATTAGAAGGGTTGTTCTTCTAATAAACAAAATTATTGAAATTTGACTTAGTTAAAATATATATATATATATATATATATATATATATATATATATATATATATATATATATATATATATATATATATATATATATATATATATAATAATAATAATAATAATAATAATAATAATAATAATAATAAAAAAAAAATTTAAAAAAAAAAAAAAAATTAATTAATTTTAAAAAAAAAAAAAAAAAAATTTTAAAAAAAAAAAAAAAAAAAAAAAAAAATGAAAAATTGAAACCTTACATTAATTCAACAATATATTATCAATCAAATCCAACTGTGAGACTATGATGTTTTCTATGTACTGTCTATATTTCTTTTTGGATTTTGGTGTTGTTTAGATGTCGACCAGTCTAGGATGTACACCAGAGGTTTTGTGAGATTTCTTGGATACTATTATGTGGCTAGATGTTATGATGATTCTTGTGATTCAAATTGGAGTTTATACTTATGAGATTTGTTTTGTGAGCATTTATGTGTATTTGGATTTAGTTTGATCCATCTTGTTATCAGGTTGCCTGTTAAGGAACCAAGTTTGATCTTTATGGGTGTTGTGGTATGGTACACAACTATGTTTTTATGTGCTTAGGAGAGGTTGTCTAGGTACGTGACTTGGGAGTGGCTTGCATAGGGGTCTGGGACCGAAAGTGGTCAGTACCAGGGTAACCTAATGCAAGTTATGTAATAAGTGATAATCTAGTAATTAAAATTTATGGGGGGAAACACACTAAAAAAATAAGTTAGAGATTTTTGATCTACCCATGCCTTTAGTGCTTGTATAGACTAAGGATGGGAATGAGATGAGTGCCTCGTCTTCTTGAGAGGGCTTTCTAGTTTCCATATGTGTGATGTTGAGGGTCCGGGGTTCATAGTAACCAGTCCAGGGTAACTCAACGCTTGAGGGTCCGGGGTCTATTAAGAGATCAGTCCAGGGTAACTCAAGCAGCCATGTGATGACACTCCCTAATATGTAGCCTAAGTCTCCTCTGTAGTTTTTGTGTATCTCTGGTGGTGTACTTATTGCTGGATGTGGTGTACTTATTGTTGGTGGTGTATCTATTGTTGGATGTGTTTATTGTGGTTACTTACTTTCATTGATGATGATTGGTGTTTCATTATGTTGTACTTTTGACATGTGGTTTTTGACTTGAGGAGGATTATCTTTTGTTGACTTTATCTTGTGATCTTGGTATTTGGTTTATACTTGATTTGTGTATGATGTTTGGTTATGTGATGTCAGTATTGGATTGAGTGTCCTTTCTTTCTGGTTTATTTTATCTTCTTGAGTAGTATGTGTTACCTTTGAGATAGTTTTGGCTAGTAGGTATTCCATGCCTAGGAGTGTTTTATGTTTGATAGCCGTTTGTGGATCGTTCATTATCTGCCCTGCACGGTGGGAGTGGAAGCTTGACTAGGTAACCACGCGGTCGGGAGGTAGTGCCTTCTTACCATTTGGGTTCCCCTTCACATTGCCAGCTGTTGGATGTTCGTTGTAGAAGATGTACATTTATCATTCTTACTTCTTATCTTAGAGACTTCTTTTCAGATGAAGTATATATGTTATCATGTATTCTGTTGTACAGTATCTATTTTCACATACCTTGCGACATGTGCAGTGGATGTTATTGATTGGATGTACTTTCATTGTATTGTTTATACTTATGCATTTGCTTATGCGATTATGTATCTATTATTTCTTTATGATCTTGAGACATTGTACTTGGAACTTAAACTAATTAATTTAAAAATTATTAAATGTGACTCAACGTAAAGGAACTCTTGAGGAATTGAAACTGTATCTATATTTGCATATGTGTATTTGATGTGTATGTTCATATTGCTTCTGCATTAATGTTATCTTGATGTTGTTTAAACTTCAAAAAAAAAAATAGTTCAGTAAACATTGTAACATGTTAGGTTTATTTCTCTTGGGTTCCCGAGCGGGGCGTTACAGTACATTATTTTAAGTGTAATTCAATGTGCATACAGTATGAAGGATGTCAACACCTAAAGGTCTCAATAAAAGACTATACTATCTCCTAGGAGGAATAATATCTTCCATCCTTTATTCATTGAAAATCAATAAACATTATGGCTAAAATAATTATGCATATGTAGAAGATACATAATTATATACTTCACAAATTGAAATACCATTTTTACTAACTGCACCTTATTGTCTTCCTCTATACAAAAGAGGTCAATATATGATGATAGATCAATATCATCACCACTAACACCATTAGAAGAATATGTCTCATAATCATCACCACCATGAGAAGCATATGCCTCATCATCAAAATCAGTACACTTAGTGGTCTAGGCATCATGTGTTGTATTTACATCACTCTAGGGGCCTCTGTGTATATCCCCAGACCTGGTATAAATTTGTCTAAGAGGAAAAATATCCCTCGTCTACATCTAGTACTATTCTAAATTGCCCAAAAGGGCACTCATTTAAGTAAGAGCTGATAACACCACTCAATGATTGAAAGGCACTATAATAAATATTGTAGGAAGATGAATAAGAGGTTGAGAACATCATTGATTCCTTGTATTATCAAGTGTTAAGCCTTTCCCTAGGCCTATCCTAAGTTATCCTTCCACCAACCCCCTAAAATGGTTTTATATCAAAATAATTAGGTTTTAAACCCAATTCCAAATCTTTCCATAATTTCCAAAGAAAGTACATGGGTTCATCATCATTACGATGAGGTGGATGTTAAAATATCATCCAATACCACTCCCAAAAAATGTTTTGATATCTAGGGGTGTGTGAACCATCTAATAGAGATACAAGGTTGCTTCTCACTTATCTCCTCACACATCTTTGTGTTCTTAAAATATCTTTTTTAATGTCTTTTATTTATTTTCACATCATGGACCTATTTAGACATAGTCTATCATAATAAAATACATGCATATATTATCTTCATGCTCTAAAGCTATTTATCTCATAGTCTAAGTGTTGGACAGAGTCTACAATGCCTTGCATACTATCTACAAGGCAAAGTAGCTAGGGGGGAAGATCTGTCTTATACCTAAGGGTTTCAATGTCTCATATGTTATGTAGTACCAAATATCCATTCACAACATTACATCCAATAGAAAGAAAACATAAAAGGAAAAAATATAGATTTAATACATAATTTCCAAAAATCCATATTTTTCCATTTACCATCCTCCTTTTTACATCATTCTACAACTTCTTAAGTAACCAAAATCACCCTCAATCCTAAAAAATAGAAAATTGTCTGTTTTGGTAGATTTTTACAAATCTTGAAATTTTTCATTTTTGGTAACATTTGAAATTAACTCCTAGAAAGTTGAAAATAAAATTAAAATTTCCTTAAACTATAACAACAAGATCTTCCAACTAATATTCAAATTTGGAAATACCCATTCAAGGTTATTACTAAGCACAAATTCTTAAAATGGCACAAAGATTACAGAAATTGAGTTTTGGGGGTCTAAATATTATTTTGGTACTCAAGAAATTAAAAAAAATCAACAAAATGTAGGAAGCATAAATTATTAAGCTACCAAAATCCTCCTAATGCAACCGCTATAAAAATTTCAGAGAAAACCCAAGTTTGAGTCAAAAGTTATGACTGGTTGTCAATTATTATAACTTTGTTAGATCTAACTGCATCACTGCCCACTCAGATAACCATGTTCTCTCTATTTTAGGTAACCCATTCCATTGTATCAAGTATCTATTATGTTGGCCATACGTTTTGGAGGTATTCTTCTTGTTAAGAATTTTTCCAATCTTTTCCTTCTTCTTATTGGGAAGGTGGTGTAGCCCATCCATGTCCTATTCATCACCTACCTGAAGAACATATCCATGGAATGCATATAAATCATAAACATTAAATACATGAGAGATGTCATGGTTTTATCATAGGCTAACCTCATAAACATTATCATTGATCTTTTTGATTATTTTTCAAGGGCCAATCTTTTTATACTTCAATTTATGGTATGTGCCTATAGGGAACAATTCACTCCGTAAGTATCCTATCACCAAATCACCTTTGAATTTTTTATTATTATCTTTGATTAGCATCTACAACAATATTGTAGCTTACAATAGTGTCTTGTAATTTTTTTCTCACATATTGTTGGAGTTGGTGAAGATGTTCAGCAAAAGCTCATCCATCATCACTAATTTTGCTACCCAATGGAAGTGACACAAGATATAGAACACCTTGAGTTTTCCTAACATAGAAAATCTAAAATAGAGATATTTCTATTGATTTATTAACAAAACTATTGTGGGCAAGTTAAGCCTGGGGTAATGCCAAGTCCCACTATTTGGGCTTCTTACCAACAATGTTGAGTAACAAGTTTGCCAAGCTTCAATTTAGAACCCTTGTTTTTCCTTTTTTTTAAGGAATATAGGCACTACTAAAATGTAACTTGGTTCCCAATTTCCTCTATAGAGTCCTCCAAAAATGACTTAAGAACTTAGTATCTTAATCATATGTAATGGTCTTTGGAGGACCATGTAAATGGATGACTTTTGAGAAGAATAGTTCTACTATCCTAGTTGCACCATTGGTCATCTTACATGTAATAAATTGAAATATTTTTTAAAAATTGATAAAAAATGACAAAAATAGAATCATTACCTCATTGAGTATGTGGAAGACCCAATACAAAATCCATACATAAATTAGTGCATTGTTCACTGGGTATTACTAAAGGCATGTATAGTCCTATATTTTGTGAATGTTCTTTAGCCACTTGAGAAACTCTATGCCGTTCCACATGTTTAGTGATGTCCCACTTTATCCTAGGCCAATAATACTTATCTTCAACTAAGTTTATTGTATTTTATTTGCCAAACTATCTAGCTAGTCCACCACTATGAAATTCCCTAATAATATTTTTCTGCATAGATCCACCTAGTATACATAGTTATTTACCTTTAAATATGTACGCATCTTGCATAAAATAATCACCTCTCACATGATCTGACTTAGTAGCACTTGAATCCTTTAATTATTCTTCACTTTCCTAGAAATCATCACCAATCACATATATAGCCTTAATAGGATCAAAACTAGCGATTTCAATTTCCATGGTGGTTAATAGTGTAGCACGCTTACTCAAGGCATCAACAACTTGGTTTTGTTTTCCAAACTTATGTTTTAGAGATACACTCGGCATCAACAACTTGGTTTTGTTTTCCAAACTTATGTTTTAGAGAAAGGGTGTATCCCTATAAAAAGGATACCCACTTGGCATGTGAGCTATTTGACTTCTTTTGACTTTTAAGATATTTCAGAGCAATATGATTTGTAAATAATAAAGACTCTTGTAGAACTAGATAGTTCTTCTAGTGATTAAGTGCTTGAACAATTTCATAAAACTCAAAATCATAGGTATAATCATTCTTATTTCATTCAATTTTTTACTTAAGAAAGATACACGCTTACCCACTTGGGTAAGATCACCACCTATTCCAACATTAGAAGCATCACATTCGATTTCAAATACCTTGTAAAAAATAAAAAGTGCCAATATAGGAGCTTTAGTTACCTTTGTATTAAAAAACTTGAAACTCTCCTCAGCATATGTTGTCCATGTAAGTTCCCTTCCTTTGGTACAATTAGTTATGGGTGCTACAATACTGCTAAATTTTTGAATAAATTTTATGTAGAAAGTTGTCAATCCATAAAAAATTCTTGACCCTATTATATTGGAAGGACTAGACCATTCTAGGGTTTCATTGATCTTTTTTGGATCCATTTGAACACCAGCTTTTGAAATGACAAAGCCTAAAAAGGTAAAACTAGCTTGCATAAATCTGCACTTCTTCAAATTTGCATAGAGTTTCTCTTTCCTTAGTACACCCAAGATGATTCTCAAGTTTTATAAGTGTTCATCTTTGCATTTTCTATATACCAAGATATCATCAAAATAAATGACAACAAAATTACCAATGTAAGCTCATATCACAATGTCCATCAATAGCATAAATGTACGAGGTACATTAGAAATATCAAATGGCATAACCATCCATTCATAAAAGGGTGAGCCCACAATAGTGGGTACCACTTTTGTGGCACAAATGAAATTTGCATTGTTAAAAAATATTCAAATTAAGATTGTTCACATGAACTCCTAATGTTCACACAAACAAATAAATTATGTCCACATGAACTCTATATGTTCATGCAAACAAATAAATTATGTTTGCATGCACCCTATTTCATTATGTATTCATGTGAACATAATTTATATGATCAATTGAACATAATTTATGTGTTTGTGCAAACATATGATGAAAAAATAATCACAACTTTCTACATAAAGTTATACAATATGGTTGCATGAACATATGTTCACACAAACATATAATATATGTTCAGGAAAACATTGTGTTCACCCAAACATGGGTTATTTTTTAGAAAAAAACCATTGTTGATTTTTAGAAAAAATTAAAAATTAAAATGGCCTTTTGACCAATAAAACTAGGATCAAATAACCTCCTACTATAAATCTGAAAATGATAAATTGTGTTGCTTGGAGCAAGCTTTTGAAAGACTATATTTTTAATTTGTATTATATTATTGAAGACTTTGAAATATGAGTTTAACTCATTATAGGTTGACTAATGATTGAACATCAACTAACTTTGACTCTTTTGGAAAAATTGTATATTAGGTCAATTTTTTTTTGAAAAATCTCTAGGAAATAGTTTATTGAGTTAACTCTCTATTAGAAAAAGAAAATTTGATTTATGATATATTGAGTTCAAGTTATGCTTGTCAAAATGAATGTATGTCTGAGTTACGATTGATGTCACTTCAAAACTTCATAAACTGTACAATATTCAACCAAAATGAATCAAACTAAATGATCCTCTAGATATTGATGTTAAAAATCCAACATCAAAAGAATTACCTCATTATTATTTGTAGAAAAGAAGTTATGCTTGTCAAGAAGATTGTAAGTCTTTAAAAAAAAAAAAAAAAATCATATGTACAACTTTTAGGGGGAGATGAAACATTTCAATTAAATAATTTATTTTTTAATTAAAAAATAGGTTACAAAGTAGGAACTAAGTACCAAAGATCACTAGTTTTCATCATCTTCAAAGTATTCATAGTTTAAGATATATAGTCACTCGAATATAATGCTCTTTTCAAAAATGATGATTTCATTGTCCAAACTGGTCAAAAAGTGGCTTCCACTATTATGGGATCACCCAAAAACCACCTCTTGTCTTAAATGTTGTATTTCATTCATCTCCTTCTTAAATGCAGATTTGGTGGTAGCCACTTCATAACCCTTGCTAAAGTACTTAGACCCCAAAAATTCACCCATCACATGTCCTCTATCCAAGAAATAGGAAATTGATAGTTAGTGGTAATGTTTTTAATGGCTCTGCTATCAGCGGACATTTTCCATGTGCTATCTTTCTTTGGATTCAACAGTGTGGGTACTACACATGGGCTTATGTTTTCTCTAACCAAGGCTTTTTACATTAGTTATGTTAATTTTTTAGTTAGCTATGTATGTTTCATTGCATTGAACCAATATTCTACTTAATTAGATAGAGTCTCTCCAAGAATAAGATAAATATGATGTTGAATATCCCTTTTTGGTGGTAGACTATCACGTAACTCATCATGGAGAATATTAATTATAATTTTCTCCAATATCTTCCTTGCATCAAGTGGCACCAATTTTTCTTGTTCTTCTCTTATTTTTACTATTTTTGCACAATAACATCATATTAATCTCATTTGTTTGACAATTTCTTTTGCGAACAACATAGTTTCACTATTCTTTTCATCCTTAAGCAATAGAAGAAACACTTTAGATCCATCCTTCCAAAATGTGTAAGTATCTCCCCCAAACCATGAATGACCTTTGTATCATACTACCATGGTCTTCCTAGTAATACACGCCAAGCATACATAGGGATAACATCACATTATATCTTATTTTTATAGAATTTACCTATAGTAAACTTGGGAAAACATCTTTTCTCTATAGTTACTTCATTTCCTTTTTTAAACCATGCAATACGGTAAGGATTGGGTTTCTTTTCAGATTGTAAATTTAATTTTTCTACCATTTCTCTAGAAACCATATTCTCACAAAGTTACCCCCATCAACAATAACTTGACATACCTTTCCATAATAACTGCATCTAGCTCTAAAGGTATCAAGTTTTGAAGTCATGAATCATCAGAGATCTTTATAGGAAATTTAGTCTTTTTTAGAATGATAATTTATCTTCTCATTGGGAGGGCTACTCCCACATCTGGTGAAACTTCTTTCTCTTCCCTTTCTGCCTAAACTAGGTTCACTCTAGGTTGCATTCCTTGATTTCTTTCTATCATGCTATAGTTTGAGCATTTGAAGGCCCTATATCATTCTCCACATATGAAATAGGTGAGTGGCCTCTAATTTTTTCCCAAACTCTTCCAATTTCATGCCTTCATCCTCTCTAAAATCCCCTTCCTCTTTTCTAGTTTTCAAGTGATTGGGAGGACTCTGCTTAGCCATATTTAGAACCTCCTTGAAATGGTGTTGAGGATCCTCTTCTTCCTCCTCTATTCCTCTGGTTTTACTATATATTCTTCTTCTCTTTCCCTTTTGGGGTGAGTTTGTAGGCCTCCTCCATACTATTGATACAATGGATGCTCAACTCAACTTGGATAGAAAATTTTAGACCATTTATGTATCTAGCAGGAACCCTCTCATCATCTTCTTGATGTTCTATATCCTTATCTTTTTCTCCATCCTACTCCATATTTTGATATTTTCTTTACTTTTTCTAGTTCATTCTTTCTAGAGGTGATCCCACCATATCATTGCATGTCCTTTTAACTTTTTTCATGCAAACATCATGTTGTTTTTCTCTTCTATTGGTTTCCAATCAAAAAAGTTATTGATCTAAATCAACCAATCTATCAATTATTATGGCTTCAAGCTACTAGCATAGTATGAAAGTTCAATCTTGATTGCTTTGCTTCTACCTCCTAAATTCCTAAGAATATTACCTTCATAGCTTAGTTCTTCTAACCTCTCTTCTATAGTATCTTCATTTTGATTAGCGCCTACTTAATTTTTCCTCTTCATTAGATTCATGCCCTCATGTCATTCATTGATTACCCATTCATCTATTGAGTTGTTCAATCTTCCTCTAAATATCCAACATAAATCTTTCCATTATGATGACACCTCCTCCTCCTCCTACTCTTCCTCTCCTTTCCATCATCTTTCTTTGATACCAAATGACATAGTACCAAATATCTGGTCACAACATTACATTCAATAGAAAGAAAACATAAACGGGAAAAATATAGATGCAATAAATAAAAGAGAAAAATTTAGATGCAATACATCCTTTCTGCATGGTTCTAAAACTTCTTAAATAACCATAAACACCTTAAATTTTAAAAAATAGAAAATTACATTTTTTTGTCATATTTTTACAAATCTTGAAATTTTTCATTTTTTGTAACCTTTCAAATTAAGTCCTAGAATGTTGGAAATAAAACTATACTTTCGTAAAACTACAACAACTAGACCTAACAACTAATATTTAAATTTGGAAATACCCATTTGAAGTTATTACAAAATACAAATTCTAAAAAAGTGACAAAGATTATAGAAACCAAGGTTTAATGGTCTAAACGGGTTTTCTGGAACCTAAAAATAAATTTTCTAGACCCAATGGAGAAGGGTTCAATTTTCAAACCACCCAACTCCTCCTATCACAACCACTGTAAAAATTTGAGAGAAAACCCAAGTCCAAGTCAAAAGTTATGACTCTCGGAATTTGATGCATGTATGAGGTCACAAAGGTAATGTCTCAAGCTTTCTCATAAATCCTTAGGGATAGGTGGTGGAGGAGGACTAGGTGGAGGTGGAGGTGGGGGTGGAGATGAAAGGGGAAGGTCCTCACCAAATGTGTCATCCATGAAATATAATCTGTGTATATGTATACAACATAAAAATTCACAAAATTACTATTTAATTAAAAAAATTAAAACATAAATATAAATACATGTCTTTAAAAACTATTTAAACTAATTAAAATAAATATCTTAGTTAGTGTAAGAGTTTGTGATTATGTATTAGGTAGGGTTGAAAATAGAAATGTTCATTTGTCATCTAGCTTGGTACTTATTTAGGTCATCTAGAGTTAGGCCTTTGAGGTTCAGGGTTAGTTGAAGAATGATAGTAGGAAAGATAAATATAGGAGAGAGAAAGAGGCAAGACAGAGCAAGGGAGGAGAGAGAAATATGATGGTAGGATTATTATCTAGTTCTACACATTTTTCATGTAGGGTTAGTACAAGAATAATAAAAGGATAGAGAAATAGAGGAGACAGAAAGAGGATAGCGAGACAAATAAATGGAGGAGAGACAAAGATGATGGTAGGATTATTATGTAGTTCTATGCATCTAAGGTTTATTGTTAGTTTTTGAATTAGGGTTATTATGTAGTTCTATACATCTGAGGTTGAAGATTAGTTTAAGAATTAGGGTAAGGGTCTGGGATTATCTATTTGTTATAGTTAAAACTAGTAATGTGACTCTAGTTAGGATTATATTAAAGTAAATGAAAATCAATCTTATATCCTTATTGATATTTTTAAAATGAAATATTAATATATTGAAAAGAGATTGTAAGATAAATTTATCTCAATGAATGGTTATGAAAAGATAATTTCTTCATTTCTAGACATGGACTTATATGAGAAGTTCATCACTAATATAGGTCCTATGGAGGAGAGAGAAAGAGAGAGTGAGAAGAGAGAAGGGGGGAGAGGAAAAGGGGGGGAAGATAAAATAGAGGTAGGGCAGACATAAAATAGAAGGACATGAGAGAAGAATGGTGGAGAGGAGAGAGAAAAAAGAGAGCAACTAAGATGCATATCAAATAGAAGTTCATCACTAATATAGGTCCGAGAGAGAGAGAGAGAGAGAGAGAGAGAGAGAGAGAGAGAGAGAGAGATGGGAAGGAGAGAGATAAAAGAGAGGGAATAAGATGAATATCAATTAGGACTAGGATAATCCATTTACATAAATTATTGAACCTACTTTAATCATGGTTGAGCAATAGGACCCTTATTACCCTTACAATGTAAAATTGGCTTAGGCCCCGTTTGGTTGCTGGAAGATGAGGGCCAAAACCAGGTTATCAGAGGCAAAACCAAGTTTTGCAAAAAAACTTTGGTGTTTGGTTGGTTAAAATTATAACCTGGTTTTCAATTTCATCTTCCAATTTTGGTCAAAAATTGGAAGAAGTTTCTTCCAACAAAAAGGTGGAATTCGAAATGAAAACCAGGTTTTGAATTTGATGACAGTTTTTTTAATAATATTGTGGGGTCCACAGTATATTCATCTTCCCTGTCAACCAAATGGACCATTGGCTTTCCAAACCACAAAACCAGGTTTTCGAAAACCTGGTTATAAGATAACCTGATTATGTCAAAAAATCATCTTCCCTAACCAAACGGGGCCTTAAGGAACTTAAAACACAACTTTCAATTATTATAATATTCATCCTAGGAACTTTAGTGACCTACATTAACCTATAGGGGCTCCTGTTAGATTGTGGTGACTGATCAGGAAAGTACTTGTATAAAAAGGGCTTAGGGTTGGGTATTTTTATATGTGGTGATACAAAATTGGTTCTTGGGGCGGTATTGAGCTGTAAGGGATTACGGATTGTAATCAGGTTGTAATCAATGGATTGTAATAAGATCGAACTTGCTGTTTGGTGGACGTAGCCCAGGGATTGGGTGAACCATGTTAAATCTTGGTGCCTTGTGTTCATTTCTGTGTGTTCTATTATTTTCTGTTATTGGTTATATTTGCATGTAGTTTTTATTTCTGTCCGTGGTTTATCCTAACAAGTGGTATCAGAGCTAGGTTGTCTTTCAGTTATCCTCTGCAGAAAAGTCTCACGGTTAAGTGGGAGTCTCACAGTTGAGTGGGAGCGATGGCAGATGAGGGTAAGTTGATTGTTGACAGGTTTAATGGGCAGAACTTCCAGTTATGGAAGATGCAAATGGAAGACTATTTATATCAGAAGGATTTATGGAAGCCGTCGGAAGGAAAAGCCAAGAATCAGGGAACTATGTCAGAGGCTGAATGGGATCTTTTGGACAGAAAGGCTCTCGGAAGCATTCGGTTATGCTTGGCACCATCGGTGGCATTTAATATTACAAAAGCAAAGACGACAGAAGATTTGATGAAAACACTAGCGACACTGTATGAAAAGCCCTTTGCTTCAAATAAGGTATTTCTCATGAAGCGTTTATTTAATATGAAAATGGCAGAAGTTGGATCTGTTGCAGATCATTTAAATGACTTTAATACTATTACTAGTCAATTATCTTCTGTGGGTATCAATTTTGATGAAGAAATTAGGGCTCTCTTGATTTTGTGTTCTTTGCCTGAAAGCTGGAATGGCTTGGTAATGGCGGTGAGTAATTCTGTTCCTGGATCTAGTACCCTAAAATATGATGATGTGATCGATGTTATTTTAAGTGAGGAAACTCATAGAAAATCCTCAGGTGGATCTACATCAGGAAGTGCTTTAAATGCACAAAGCAGGGGCAGAACGACTGAAAGAGGAAGTAACTCTGGAAATCGTAGGAAATCAAGAGGAAAGTCAAAGGGGAGGAGGTCTCAATCGAGAGGACCAAATGATTGCTGGTACTGTGGGAAACCAGGGCACAAAAAGAAAGATTTCTCGACTCGAAAGAAAAATGAAGGAGATAAATCAAATGGAGACAAAGAGGCAAATGTGGTAAGTAACAAATCCGAAGAGGATGCTTTGCTTCTGTCTTTAGAGAGTGTTGATGATTCATGGGTTTTAGATTCTGATGCTTCTTTTCATGCTACACCTCACATAGGTTATTTCATTGATTATGTCCAAGGGGATTTTGGGCTTATTTATTTGGGGGATAATGAACCCTGTCAGATTGTTGGAAAGGGAAAAATTAAGATTAAGTTGCAGAATGGGAATCATTCGCTACTACATGAGGTAAGACATGTTCCAAAACTAAGTAGAAATTTAATTTCAGCAGGGCAACTCGATGATGAGGGTTGTGTAGTTACTTTTAATGATAAAAATTGGAAGGTTTCAAAAGGTTCCCTTGTAGTAGCAAAAGGTGTGAAAGTAGGCACCTTATATCTTTGTATAGGTCATTTTGTTCCTTCTACTTTGATTGTTTCAGAGAAAAATGAATATTCAGGAACAATTATTGCAGTTGAGCAGGGAGAACAAATAGCTGCTGTAGATTCTGATACAGCGCTGTGGCACAATAGACTTGGGCACATGAGTGAGAAAGGTATGAAAGTACTTCATTCAAGGAATGTTTTACCAGGTCTAAAATGTGTGAATATGGATTTCTATGAAAGTTGTGTGTATGGAAAACAAAAGAGAGTGAGTTTTGTAAAGTTAGGGAAGGAAAACAAAAAGGAGAAATTAGAGCTTGTGCATACAGATGTATGGGGGCCGGCTCAGGTATCTTCCCTTGGTGGCTCTCATTATTATGTTACATTTATTGATGATGCAACTAGAAAAGTATGGGTTTATTTCCTTAGACAGAAATCTGATGTATTTGAAACTTTTAAGAAATGGAAATGCTTGGTTGAAAATGAGACTGGTAAGAAATTAAAATGTCTTAGATCTGATAATGGTGGTGAGTATTGCAGTCATGAATTTGAAGATTATTGCTCCACTAATGGTATTCGTAGACAAAAAAATATTCCAAGGACTCCACAGGAAAATGGAGTGGCTGAACGCATGAACAGGACTATAATGGAGCGCGCAAGGAGCATGAGGTTGCATGCTGGGTTGCCCTTACACATGTGGGCGGAGGCTGTCAATACTACAGTATATTTGATTAATAGAGGTCCCTCTACTCCTTTGGGCTGTGGTATTCCAGAGGAAGCATGGACTGGTAAGAAGGTGAGTTATTCTTTTCTCAAGACCTTCGGTTGTGAAGCTTTTGCTCATATAGACTCTGAAAATAGAACCAAGCTAGAAGCTAAATCAAAGAAATGTGTCTTTGTTGGATATGGCATAAATGAATTTGGCTATAGGCTTTGGGATTTTGAAAATCATAAAATTATAAGAAGCCGGGATGTCATATTCAATGAAAAAGTGTTGTACAAAGATCTGTTGCAGCAACATGAGAAGAAATAAGATGATTATGTAGTGCTGGATGATACTCCAAAAGTTGATGCTCCAGCCATTCCTCATGATGTGCAACAACTGAAACAACAAATACCACACACACCAGTGAATGTTAGATGGTCAACAAGGCCAATTAGACCTCCACAAAGTTTTTCTCCCTCTTTGTATTCTATTTAACTTACTGATGCTGGTGAACTTGAAAGTTATGATGAAGCTATGCAGGTGGATACTAAGATTCAGTGGGAGTCTGCAATGAAAGATGAAATGGACTCTTTGCTGAAAAATAAGACTTGGGGTTTGTGCAAGTTGCCTACAGGTAAAAAGGCTTTACAGAATAAATGGGTTTACAGATTGAAAGAAGAGGAAGGAGGTAAGAAAAGATTTAAGGCCAGGTTAGTTGTAAAAGGATTTGCACAGAAAAAGGGAATTGATTTTGATGAGATATTTTCTCCTGTTGTTAAAATGACTTCTATTCATACTGTTTTAAGTCTTGTGGCTATTGAAGATTTGCATTTAGAGTAGATGGATGTTAAAACAGCCTTTCTTCATGGTGATTTGGATGAAGAAATATATATGGCTCAGCCATAGGGTTTTGAGGTCAAAGGTAAGGAGAACTTAGTGTGCAAATTGAAGAAAAGTTTATATGGCTTGAAGCAAGCACCTCGGCAATGGTATCTGAAATTTGACAGTTTTATGCATGAGCATGGATATAATAGGTGTCATTCAGATTACTGTGTTTATTTTAACAGGTTGGATGATGATAGCTACATTATTTTATGTTTATATGTTGATGATATGCTTATAGCTGGGTCTAACATGGATCATATTAAGGGGCTGAAATGCCAATTAGCACATGCATTTGCTATGAAGGATTTGGGGGTAGCAAAACAAATCCTTGGTATGAAGATTTGCAGAGATAGGAAGAACAGAACATTGACGCTATCTCAAGCTGATTATGTTGAGAAGGTGTTGCAACATTTCTCTATGGAGAATGCTAAAGCTGTCAGTACACCTTTACCTGGTCATTTGAAATTGACTAAAGAGATGTGTCCTAAGACACAGGAAGAGGAGGATAAGATGTCCAAGGTACCCTATGCTTCAGCTGTAGGAAGTTTGATGTATGCTATGGTATGCACTAGGCCAGATATTGCACATGCAGTGGGAGTCATTAGCAGGTATATGAGTCATCTAGGATTTGAGCATTGGAATGTTGTCAAGTGGATTCTCAGATATTTGAGAGGAACATCCAATAAGTGTTTACACTTTGGGGGCTCTACTACTGATTTACAGGGCTATGTTGACTTGGATTTGGCTAGGGATATTGATACCAGGCGGAGTACTACAGGTTATGTCTTTACTGTTGGTGGCGCAGCCGTGAGCTGGGTTTCTAGGCTACAGAAGATTAATGCTCTCTCCACTACAGAGGCAGAGTATGTTGCTGCTACAGAGGCAGCCAAAGAGATGATATGGCTTCAGTTCTTCTTGGAAGAATTGGAACATCCTCAGAAGGATAATTATTTGTTCACAGATAGTTAGAGTGCCATTCATCTTGCTAAGAATTCAGCTCTACATTCTAAGACCAAACACATATAGTTGCGGTACCATTTCATTCGGTCAGTTTTGGAGGATGGATAGTTAAACCTGGAGAAGATACATACCAATGAAAATCCAGCAGATATGTTGACAAAGGTTGTAACAAGGGAGAAGCTAAATTCCTCTTCAGCTTCAGTTGGTCTTTTAGACTAAATGTGAATAAAAGAACAGCAGAGTCTAGGGTGGTTTGATCCAGTGGGAGCCCCATGCGTTAGTTGTATTGCTACAGGATCAGTATCCAAGTGGGAGATTGTTGTTTAGTGTGGAGCCTGATCAGTCCCCAAGTGGGAGATTGTTAGATTGTGGTGACTGATCAGGAAAGTACTTGTATAAAAAGGGCTTAGGGTTGGGTATTTTTATATCTGGTGATACGAAATTGGTTCTTGGGGTGGTATTGAGCTGTAAGGGATTACGGATTGTAATCAGGTTGTAATCACTGGATTGTAATAAGATCGGACTTGCTGTTTGGTGGATGTAGCCTAGGGATTGGGTGAACCACGTTAAATCTTGGTGCCTTGTGTTCATTTCTATGTGTTCTATTATTTTCTGTTATTGGTTATATTTGCATGTAGTTTTTATTTCTGTCTGTGGTTTATCCTAACAACTCCTACACTATCACCTATTCTTTCACCATGGTTATATGTTGAACTCTCTAAATTAATATCTAAATAAGATTTAATCATTTTTAAGAAAAAAAGATAGTGAAAACCACTATCAAACACCTAAATGGGAAGAACCATAGTTATATGTATCTTATAAGACATAGTAAATGAGATTTGTAAGAATTATTTGGTACCCATTGATCCTTCTACACATTGTCAAACCTTGAACACTAACTATAATTGTTTGATTAATGAAGTTTGAAATCACTTAAAGAGAATTTTTTTTTTAAAAGCATGTAGAGTGAATATTTCCATAATAGATATAATAAAAATCAATATGGTTTCCTACTTTGAAGATCAATAGTACACTTGAAATACATGAAATAAAAACTATATAAATTCTAGTAACATTTCTCTTTAGATTTTAAGTTTATATTAAGTCATTTTCATAATTATTTTGATTTTACTATTTATTATTTGGTATTGAATTACTAAAATAATGAAAAGATAGATGTTTAATCTACTTAAGATCATAAATTTTAATGAGACTTTTGGTTGATACAAGTTTAGGTTGAACACACTATATAATCTGTTATGATTTTCCTTTAGATGATACATTATCCCTCCATGTGTCTATCCTTAATCGATATGGTATACTTTTCTTTTAACACTAAAATATCTATTGATGCATACTATAGAGAGAAGGAGAGATTGTTAGCATCCTTCATGTTGGTAAAACCCTTTTTTAGTATATAATATCTAAAGAATTGAAGAAAAATTAAATATAATTCCTAGGATGTGATATTATGACATAGTTTCAACTCTAATTTTTCTAGTGTATATTAATTTTTTATGTGTAATTTTCATTCAAGAAGATGATCTCTCAACTATAAATAATTGCATAGGAATATCTATACATTTAATTCCTTAGTATATCAACTTAAAGTCCTTTGTGTTTCAAAAAATAGGAAACAATAAAATTCTAGAGAAGTTAGCCTAGGGAACATTATTGTTTAAGTTTTAGTTTTTGTACCTAGGTCATGATGTAACCTTAGTAGAGATATAGAGATATACAAATGAACTAGTCAAGGTAGAAAGAATCATATGCATTAAACTAGTGTTGACTAACATAATGGATAATTCTAATATTGATAATGTGCTTAATATTGTCACTTATTATTATGAGCCATCCAACTACCATTATGTGAATGTAAATTTACAAAACTCAATGGATATAAAATCAAGGTGTAAATGTTTAAGATTTTTATTTTTTTCTCTTACATCCCCTATCATAGATGAACATGCGAAGGGAAACTACACATGAATCATGAAAAAGCTAACACACGTGAAAAAATGAAATGCTTGGATTCTTTTAGATGCTTTTATGGATAATACCTCAATATCCTCCATGTCATTTAAAATGAATAGTTCTGACATGTGAATTTCTTCATTTGTATACATGGACTTATATGAGAAGTGCATTACTAATAAAAGTCCTAGGGAGGAGAGAGAAAGAGAGAGTGAGGAGAGGGAAAGGCACGAGAGAGAGAGAGAGAGAGAAAAGCTGGGAAGGAGAGAGAAAGGGAGAAGAAAAACAAAAGAGCTGCAGGAGAGAAAAAAATTTCAAAAATAAAAAATGCAGATGAAATGAGAGAGAAAGGGAGGAGCTCGAGGATAATGAAAATTTGATTATTTTTGGTTTTCAAAGTTTAGACTTTCAAATTTAGATTTCTTTTGTGCAATGAATTTTTATTTTTATTTTTTACCTAATGTTAATGTGTTTTATTTTTATTGTTTTGCCTAACACTAATATTTATGTTTTTAAATTGAAACAGAACCTATAGTTTATGTTTTTAGTATTAGTTGCATTGAGTAGCTTGAAGGATTCCCTTTGATAGAAAAAAAATATGGTATGTGGATTGAAGAAAGCTATATAAGGTTTAAAGCAAGCACCTCAAACTTTGTATGCAAGGTTGGACAAATATCTACCAAAACTTCAATTTGCTAAAGTTATGATAGACATGTTGACATTCTAGTCATGTTTTTTATTAGTGTCATACACTTATTTAGATTGTAAACATATACCAAGCTTATTGTATAGTTAACAAGGTTAACCGAGCATTTTAGTTGCTACCGAGTCCTTTGGATAGATTTCAGTTTGCACTGAGTAGTTACTACTATGGGGATGATCAATAGTGCAAATTAAGCATCTCAGTGTATGTCAAGTTTACCAATACAAATTGAGTTTTGTAGTGCTTATCGAGTTTGTAGTTGATGTAATGTGAGTCTATTGTTAATCGATCTACTCAGTGTTAACCAAGTTACTCAGTTTATACTGAGCTTGTAGTGATAGCATTGACTAAGCTATGAAGTGTGAATCAAGTGATTTAGTTTATATGCTGAGTTTCACAGTATTTGCAAGTCACTAGTGCAAACCGAGTTCAAGACTACTTGAAAGTAATCAGTATGGATGAAAATTCTACATCTACCAAGTTCATGATGACGCCAAGCATTGACAGTGGATGCCAAGTATTAGAACCTCACCAAGTTAGTCTTCAAAATCCAAGTTTCTATACCTTGGCCAACTTTGTAATATTTTTGTAAACTTGTATTGTGGCTAACTTTGTAATTTTGTAATTGGATTGATATATATGTAATATATTGTATCAAATCCAAAGTAATGAATAAAAGTAATAAAGTAAGAAGAGAAGAGTAGAAGAGAGAACTACAAAGGCTAAAATAGTATAAGGAGAAACACAGTTTTATCTATCACAATAAGGTGATTTGTACACTTAGAGGAACCTCATTCAGTAAACCAAGTTGTAGATCAGAGATCAACCACTACTTCATCCTAATAGGTGGATCACTCAAATCTTTTAACAATGTAAACTTAATAGTCTTGTGTAAATCTCTTTACTAAGTGCATGCTTCATTATATGCTTGTAAATCCTTTTGTAAGGTGGACCTAGCAGTCCTTAGTGATCCTAATAGGGTAGATCATTAGAAGTGATCATTGTAAGCCTTAATTGGCCAACTTTACATTGTAGTACTAAAGCTTGTGGGTATCATCCTCACCCTAGTTTTATTTTCTATTTGGAAGGTTTCTAGGTCACCAAAATTGTATATCAAAAGTTTTATTTAGGCTTTAATATTTTTAGTTTCTCATGCATGCAATTAAATCAAAACATATATGAAGGATTAATTGCTAATTATGGATTATATTTTATAAGTTACTGATTCACCCCTCCCCTCTCAGTAACTTAGCTTATCATATTTCCAACAATTGGTATCAGAGCTTTGTGGTTCTCAAAGAAAAGTTTAATATCTTGAGCAAAGATCAAAGACAATGGAGGTATTCTAATACTAAGCATATATTTATTAAGTATCCTATTTTGAGCAAAAAGGTAGTAGAAAAGGAGATCAGATTGGAGTATTTGAGTACTAAAGATTAGATTGTAGATATGTTTACAAAGTGCTTACCTAAAGATACATTTGAGTTCTTAAGAGTTATGCTTGGAGTTATACCCATTCCTACTTTAGATTAGATGATGTAGAGATTGTGCCAAACTAGTGGTAGAAAGCACTATCATCTGACTAGACTGAATTTTGATGTTTTCTTGTATAAGGGAGTATCTATGTTGAGCAGAGTGATTAAGGACTCTTTGTATTTTTTATTGAACAATGTCTCTAGACACTTGAGCTAGTTGAAGACTTGAAAAAATAAATTCACATAATGAAGCCTTTTTCATTGATGTCAATGGGGAAGAGAAATCATGAAAAACATCTCCTAAATATGTATGGGGAAGAGATAGTTATTATAGATTTAGAAAGATTCATGTAAAGTCTCTATAGGGGAGATATGCAGCATGAAGAGTTATGAATGCCAAAGGGGAAGATAAGAGTACCATTGAATGGGGAATAAGGTAAGAACTTGTTTATTAGTGAACAACTCATGATACCAATCTAAAAGATGTAGAATAGAGAAGTGTTCTAAAGGATTTTAGATTTGATTAATGAAGATGATTTGAAAAGATGAGAACAAGTAGTACAATAGCAATAGAGCATTGTTTTGTATTCTTGGAACCTAGATGTTTTTCATCTATATGTCCATCAATACCAAAGCTAGAGATTGTTAGAATGAATGATGATGGTATTCATTTGTGGGAGTATCTTCAGCATTGGTCAGCATGTGGTAGCATTGACAAGATCCACTCATGATCCTATGTTTTTCATTGATGTGAGCATAGTAGTAATTCTATGAAGATTAACTGAGGAGTAGATAGAGATCAAGGTCATATGGAAAGATTCAATATAAAGGAAACATGTTTTCCTTCATTTAAAGTTTGTGTGATCATTAAACTGAATGCGAAGTAATTAAGGAAGTCTAAAAAGGAGTAGAGTATCTAGTGAATGTGAGTAAGTGATACAAGAGATTATTAGTTGAGAAAGTGTCAAGACCAACTCAAAGAATTATTTTAAAGATATAGTATAAAGGAAAGATACTTTCCTTGATTTTAAGTGTGTGTGATCATTAAACTAAATGTGAAGTAATTAAGGAAGTTTGAAAAGGAGTAGAGTATCTAGTGAATGCGAGTGGGTGATACAAGAGATTATTAGATGTGAAATTTTTGATTGGGTGTTAAGATCAGATGGAGTAGATGTCTGATTAATAAGATAGAGAAAGAAAAAGGATTAGTACAATTCAACTCTGTTATTATTTAAGGAATAATATAGAGATCATTTGGATAGTGAGTTCATTAATCTTGCTCCTGAAGCTATTTCAAAGGTGCATCCATCTACCTTCTACAATTCCTAAAAAGGTTGGTACAACTCTTAATAAGGTTGGTATCCCCTAATAGGGATTTAATGTCTCCTAACATGGATTGATATAGATTGGACACTTTTCATAAACTCTAATAGGGTCCATCCCCTAACAAGGAATATTTAAATTAGGACACCACTTTTAGGTATCATCCCCACCGGGGTTTTGCCTTTGATCAAGGGAAAGGATAATTTTAGTGGCTAATATTCACCAATTAGCTAATCTCACTAATCGAGGACCCCAAATTTGGCTCTTTTTTTTTGTAGTTTCAGGGTGTCCATGTCACTATAACTTTACCAAAATTGGGTCCCATGCTTAGGCTAATCACCAATGATAATATTAAAGAATTTATATGTAACTAGTGATGACTTTGCCAATGGAATCTAATTTTTCTATGTAGTAAATTAAATATTTTCTCCTATAATTTTCAAGGCTTGCCTTAATTGCTGATCATATTCACTAATATTTGGTAAAAAAATAAGTTACACTATAGATTAAGTATGTAGATTTGACATGTGTCTCTATTCTAAAGACTTTTCATGAAATGTTTTATCCTTTCTCACTTTTCCATGAAATAGATTTGATTAGGGACATGTGCCTTTACTTTGAGATCTTTCTTTAAAACTTGGTGTCCTTTTAAAGGTTTGACATAAAATAGTATTTAGATCATTGATTTAGGATCATCCAACATTTAAAAATAATAGGGGTGCTTCCTCCAAACCACCATTCAATAATTTGGAGGGAAACTTTAATAATAGAAGTGGGTTAAATTTAAGCTTAAAGTTTGATAATTAATTAGGCTCCACATAATTATAATAGTAATAATAATGATAATATTATTATTTTTAGGTATGTGTACTTTTTTTCACAATTTTTATCAAATATGAAAGGTTTGCCAGAATTTTATAGAATTTTCATACATGATTTAAAAACAATTGGCAATAAAGTTAAAAAATTTCCTACTTAAAAATAAAAGCTCACCAATAGTTTTTTTTTTCAACTAAACCAATGTTTGATTTATGAAAATTTTATACATTTTTTTCTAAACAGGGGTTCCTTATAGTTATCCATGATCAAGTTTTTCTCTAGTTAACATATTTTCTGTTATTGTGCATGATTATTTTGTTGTGGTTTCTAATTAAATTGATCGTGTGGTTAAAATTTAATAAGCTTGATAATTGTGATAATATTTTGATCACTAATTTGTCTCCCCCCCTTCTTATTTATATTTCTAGACTATATATTCTAACAGATGCCACACATGAAGTTCAGACCAAGGCTTTCCTACATTAGCTTAAGGTGGGGTACCAAGCTTTGAAAGAGTTCTTGAAATATCTTTGAGCTTGTCATACTATCATTGTAATTAAGAGAATTAAGAAAGGTCATTAGACTCTCTATGAGATATCTAAAATCATCTACATTTTTTTCACCATGATGTCAATTTTTTCATTGCATAGGGTAATTCCAATGCTAAACATAAACCCTTGTACTCCTTTATTTCTATGGTGCCTAGTAAGCTTCAAGATAGGAAACATGCTTTTCTAAAGAAAATTCTCACCATCTATGACCTTAAGGAAGCCATGAATTCCATGGTGGATAATAGGGACCCTAGGTGTGATGGGTTTCAATGTGAATTTTATAAAATGTTTTGGGAATCCACATGCCTTGACCTTTCATAAAATTAATTTAGAAGATTTCCATTCTAAATCTCTAGGAATTATTATCAATAAATAAAAAACTAATTTCATAACTAAGGCCAGGAATCTTCAAGATATCTATAACTAAAGACCTATCATGGGCTTTTGAATGTCTCCTATATGACAATTTCTAAGGCATTGGCCCTCAAAATTCCCCTTCTCTTGAAATTTATTGTGCACCCTAAGAAAAATTACTTCATCAAATCCAAGTAAATCGTTGATAACATATTTTTTTTCTTAAACTTATGGAGTAAGCTCATCAATATAAACAAAAAGCACTCTGCCTTAAAATTAACTTTTCCAAAGCTTATGATTGGATTGAATGATCTTTCATTTTTATCATTCTCAAAGCTCTTGGATTTGGTTTTATTTTCCTTTAGTTTATTCAAATGCTCATTGGGATGCTTTTACTTGCATCACAATTAGTGGGAGGAAATATTTTTTCTTTTGGGTTGGTCAAATCCATCCACCAAGGTTTTCCTCTTTCCCTACAGCTCTCTATTCTTGTTGGTAAGGGCTTTGGGTATTTTCTCACCAACAATGTCCCCCTGTGTCTTGTTCATGAAATCTCCCTCCAAGATTCTTATTCCTAGCTTGTAAATGGAAAATTTGTTGATGATTTCTTCCTTACTCTCATTGAGGATGCAAAAAATATTGCTAATTCTTTGGAGTGTCTACATACCATTTGCATGGGATCAGGCTCAGCTATTTAATGGCATAAAATCTCAATTATAGGGAATCAATTCTCTCATCATTTTCTTTGATTGATAGATATGAGTGGAAGAAGATTAAACATGGAGAGTTTTATTCCTCTTTTACAACATTTCATTTTCCTTCTAGGCTTCCCTCATTGGGCTTTTGAATGTTGTGCATGCCAAAATCAAGAAAAGTCTTGAATATTAGATTACCAAGCTACTTTCTCTAGCTAGTTAATTACTAACTTGTTCAGAAGTTATCATGGATGCTCATATTTATTATTATTTATTTTCTACTCCCTTTAAATATTCCTACCTAAAATTGGAGTGTCCCTTGAGGGATTTTCTTTGTCTGACAGACTCAAAGAATTGTGGCTTTCATAGAGTGACTCAGGATTGCTATTTTCTTCCAAGAGAGTATTGAGGCCTTGGCCTCCTGTCCACCCAAAAGAAATGTATTTTCTTGTATACCAAATGGGTCACCTATGTTCAATTTAGAAATAAAGTTTGAAATATTCTTCTCAAGCATTGTATATCTTAAGGGTATCTTTTCAATACATTGTCTTGGAAGGGTATTGGTTTTAAAACCCTTCTCATAACTTTGGAAAAAGTGTAAATCAAGGGAAAATTTTTTGAGAAAATTATTTGGAAAGCCTGAGAAGATCTCAAACCTTCAATTCCATTGATTGGAGATGACTTTAAAGATGGCCATTCTATTAATCAACACAACATTTGGAAATTCCCCTTGATTTCTATTTAAGGAGTCATGTTGGATATGTTATTAATAAATACTATTGAAGGAGTCCACTTAAAATACAACTTGTATCTCTCTCTTTTTTCTATATAAAATTCATCCCCTAAATATTGTCTCTCAATTACCATCTAATTAGATACTTGACTTGCCAACTCAGTTGATCTCTTATCAATACTATTAGAAGTGTTGGTATTTCAAACTATTGTTGTGTATGAGTGTCAAACACTTAGTCATTTGAAAGGAAGAGTGAAATGGTCATCATTGTGACTGAGATACTCTATATAGGTTGAGTCATGTACATAAAAAAGTATGCACTCGGCTCTATAGGAGTCGAAAAAGTGTATTGTCACCAATTTTTTCTATACAAGTTGAGATCAACATCAACTAAGAAGTTTCAAGCATAAAATTATTAAGTTCATATTGTGTATCAAGCATAATATAGACTGAGAAACAACAATGTCAAGTGTTAGAAAATAGTAAAGGACATACAATATGGAGTCTACATAAAATTCATGAATGGAACAAATTTCAAAGTAAATCATTTTTTATCTGACATGGAAGGAACATTTAATATTTGTAGAGGTTGTGATAGATACTCTTAAGCATGAATTATGTTGGTCACAGATCCCTATGTTTTGTGACCAATGATTTAGAAGTAGAGGCTAATCATGGAAACATCTAGAAAACATTTTATGAAACTCTTTAAATGGAGAAGATATTACCCTAGATTAAATGTAGAGAGAGAAAGAGGAGGAAGTGGTATGGAGATGGGAAGTGAAGAGTATACATGTAAATAAGGAGTAGTATGTGAATAGTGAAGTGAAAGATTCAAATTAGTTAAGAAGTTAGTGAAAGTGTTCTATTATCTATTAATTGAACAAGTGACCTATTCACAGTAGTGAAAGGGAAGACAAGTATTACCATATAAGAGGAAAGGATTACTTAGCAAGGAGAAGACTCAAAATCTACCAATAGAGAAAATCGAGGCTCAGGTACTGAATTAGTAGATTGTAAAGTTCTTTGTTTCAAAATAATTTAATGGATCATTTTAAATATAAATATTTTGCAAATTAGAAAATAATAAATATTAATTAATAATATATTCAAAATTCTCTATGGATAACTTATAATTGCAAATTAGTAATATATACTAAAGTCTCAAATAAAAGAAAAAAATTTCAAAGTTCATCTATTTAGTTTAACATTTTTATTTATTTTTGATGAACAAACATTTCTATTAATTATAGTATAAAGTATACATTTTTACAAAAAAAGGTGTTGGGAGATACAAGATCACCCTATGAGTTCAAATGACACAAGGCTGGATTAAGAACTATTCATCAAAAAAATACATATATAAGAACTTAGGCTATAAGAGTAATGCTAGTTGAGGGTAGGTATTTATCATTCGGACCCTAGAAGTCCTTGGGATTGGTGGTCAGCTCATGGGAAGCCCAACTATCACTAGAAGCAACATCAAATCTTTATCGCCCTCCTATTTGGATAGAGAAATGGCTAAATCCAATCAAGGGAAAGCCCATTTGGGATCACGTTGCTTAGATGACCAACCCACATAAAGGACAAAAGGAGGAGCCACCAGGGACCAGGCCAAGCCCAACCTTTGTGGAGGCAAGGCCAAGTGGTGATGACCATCAAAAACACTAGGAGAGTGGTGATGGGGCTGAGACTGAGGAGTATATGAATGATGGGGAGATATACTCTGGCTTCACTGACTACCACGAGGAGTGTAGTCACTAGATAAAGCATCTCAAGGCACACGACCAACATACATGTCACATTTCCCTAGTGAGATAATAACTCTTATAGGTGGGCCACCTCCAGTGTTTCTTTGTCAATTTGTGCTTGAATCTACATCATGACTTTATTACAGATATGTGCTTTAGAGAACATAGAAACATGAATAACAAGAAAGTTGTGAGAAAATAAAACAAGATTGTGCTCCTTCCAAATAGTAAACAAAATCTCCATTCTAAAATCATGCCACATATGGGTATATCTAAAAGGAATCCTAGGAAAATCATCTAGAGCAACCATATGCCAAGTGAAATCCTCTAGATGAAAAGGCTTGAAAAAATTATGAATCTAGAGTGAATACTTCTACTCTCTTCTACAGAACCAAAAAATGTGTAGGAAGCTCTCAGGTTGGCCACTAAAAGGGCACCTAGGATTTGGGACACATAGATGTAAGAGGTGAGGACCCAAAAGAAAGCCCTAGAAGAGGAGGCACAAAGAAAATTGAGAAATCTTTGGCTCCCTAATGGAATAGTAGATAGTGGTAAATCTATTACTCCAAGTCTTATGAGAAAAATGCAAATGCTAGCACTAATTGAGAGTATCAAAAATTGAAAGATGGGGCACTAGCCATTGATACCCCAACTTGGGCTTGTAATTAGTCATAGGAGTGATAGGATTCCTCTTTAATCTTTCTACCATGGGCAAGATGACTAAATACCAAGCTTGTGTAGCAAATTGGGAGGTACCATTGAAACTAGAAGACCAACTGTCTGTCGATATGCATGGATAAGATTGAATTTCACTTATGGGTCCTCCCATGAGAGAAGGCTCATGGTAACTTGGAAAAGTAAGCCCTTGGGAGTTTTGATACCCCTTCAAAACAAGCACAACATAATGGTTCCTTGTTTCTTGGCTAAAGGAACACCTTAAGTAGCAAACAAGTGACATCATCAAAGGTTTTGCTAGTTCACTATGTTGCCATCTCTAAACCCATTACCTACCTAGTGAAGCCAAGGTTTGAGAGCTTCCTAGGTTTTTCAAATGCTCTTAAAAAATAAATTTCCCTAAATTTGAATAGGTTTAGGAGTCACAAGAGGGGTTTGGAAGCTAATCCCCTTCTAGGCAGGCTAGTTAACTAGAAAGCCTAGAGAAATACAATACAATAGTAAACAAATTTGGGCCTCATCTCTAGTGAGGCCCTAAATTACCCACTTAGTACAAAGGGAAATCCCCTTCTTACAAGTGGAAAGTAGCCTAAGCCCACTAGAATCTTTGGGCAAACAAGAATAATCCCATGCAATACTATGAAAGCCATGATGTAGACCATCAAAGGACTAAAGAAAGTCCTAGAGGAGATGCTCAAGTTTGAGGTATGAAGCTTTGGAAAGGGCCCAATAGGAAGAGTAGTAGACATTCATAGCAGCAAGCACTTTAGAGTAGAATTGAAGCTTGCCTACAAGGGAGAGTGGCATAGTGATCCAATATTACAACTCCTTCTCAATTCGTGTAAGAACAACATTCCTAAACTCCACTGTGGAGGCTTGAAAAGAAAAGGAAATACCCAAAAACTTAAAAATTTCTCCATATTGAACCCATTTCTACCCATACTATTGTAACCACCAATGGCCTAGCAAGAAAGATTATCTATAACAAAGGGTTTTATGCCATTGAATGGTAGACCTAGAGGCAAGACAAAAAGTATCCAAACATTACAAGACATTGGTAATATTATCTTCATCTTTCACCAAAGTAAGGAAGGGATCATCTACAAAATTCTGATTAATAAGATGTGTGGAGGACTCTATAAGAGAGATATCATGCACTAGACCCCAAGAAATTACATTTGCAAGAATATAGCCAAAACCCTTAGCCACCAACTCATAGAGTGAATGCGTAAGAGGAAACGCTTGAGAGATATATTTGAAGAGACCAAAAGCTTTAGATTTCCCCCAATTAATGGTGATGTAGGTAGAGGAATCATCAAAAAACATCTACACATACTATAGAAAGACTAGACCAAATCCCAGAGCTTGAAGCATAGCCAGGATGAAAGGCCACTCAATCTAGTCATAAGCTTTGGAAAAATCAATCTTGAGAAATAAAACCTACTACTTGGACTATCAAGCACATTCCATACCTTCCCAAACAACCATGATGTCATCCAAAATATATCGGGACTTGATGGAACTAGTTTGTTTAGAGCAAACAATCTAAGGGAGAAAGTTCCAAATTTTAAGAAAGAGGGATTTGGCTATATATTGTAGGAGATATTCAACAAAGTGATAGGCCTCTAATTGCACATTTTCTTAGGATCACTAACTTTATATATGAAGTTACTATTACATTTGTTTATAATGTTTCCTAGGGAATAAGAATTGTAAGCTTCACGATACACCTGAAGCAAGTTAAGGCCAATATCATCCCATAGGATTTTGTAAAACTCACAAGGAAAACCATCAAAGCCAAGGGCCTTGTCATCAACCATAGAAATGATAGCTTCCTTCACATCTACAAGCAATAACTTTTTCTCACAAAAGAAATATTTCTTAGGAATAAGCCTATTGGGAGTGAGAACAATGCAAGCCTCTAAATCTTGGTGATGCACCTCAGATGGCCCCTAAGCCATAATTTTTTTCTCATAGTGGCACACAAAAGCCTAGAGAATGTTTGGAAGTTCATTAAGAACATGTTGATCATCTCGAATGTGTTTGATGCCAACTACAAAATGATGAGCATGTACAACATTACAAAAATCTTTAGAAGCCCAATCACCGATCTCTAACCAATGGAGATGGGATTTGATCTGAATTCCTCTAGTAGCATAATTGTCTACAACTTTATTCTAGTACCAAATATTGGCAAGCTAAGCCTAGAGATCTATATCAAACTAATTCACAGTGAGGGCTTCTAAGGCCATATGCAAATCTTTAGTTGTGACTTCATAAGATCTTCTGTGGTATTTAGCAACTATCTACTATAAATGTGAAGAAACCTCATAGTATAGAGGATGGCATCATTCTACCATTGAATCCACCGAACCTGGGTGTGGGGTCAAGGCTCAAGATTCTACACTCAAAGAATGTGGGTAATAGTCGGTGAATGAGATAATAATGAAGTATTCAGATAAAACAAAGTTTTACAAGGATGACACTAAGTTGTTTACTGAGTGATAGAGAAGATAATGGTAGAATGATCTAATAGTATTTCCTTTAGAATAGATGTAGGAGATAGGGCATACTTATCAGAAAACAAAAAAAGGAATATGCAAAAATCATAGCCCTGTCAAGTCTCTTTAATAATCTATCGGACCCATCTTGAAAATTGGACCATGTATGCCAAACCCCATCTGGGTGGTAGCACCAAGCATTGGGCTCAAAAAGACCTAGCTTGTTCTGCATGTAAAACCAAGCCTCTCTTTTGCTAGCTACCCATTGAAAAGGAAAAAGCCCTTCCTTGTTAGTAACCAACTCTACCATGTTGAATTTCCAACAAGAAACCCAAGTTGTAGGTGGCAAATGATCTTCCAGCTAGTGCCACAGATGTGAATGCTCAGCATCATCATTAGGGGCATAGATGTTAACAATACCAAAGCAATGATTCTAAAAAGATAGTAAAATCCAAACCACCTTGTGCAGAGGGTCAGATCTGTGTGAAACAACAAAAGCAAGTAAATGAAGGGAAAGAAGAGTAACAACTCCACCTCAACTAACCTCATGCAGAGAAGCAAATATGGCACTATCCAACCAAATAACCTTACAAGCTAAGGTAAAGAGAAATCCAACAACTTTAACTTCTTGAAGACAAAGCACATCAAGATTACCAAGCTGATGCTTGGTGTCATGATTAGAATATTTTCTAGGGAGGTTTGTTTGCCCATGCACATTCCATGGGAGGAAATTTATGGTAAGCTAGCTTCCATGTCATCCTCATCTCGAAGACAAGAAAAACTATTGTGCAAAAAGGTGGGAGCATCAAGCGAGAAGTTATCAAGAGAGATGACCCTCTAAATCTTCTTCCCATTTTATAATATCATTGTATAAACGATAATTATTATAATTGTATAAAAAATATGTATGTGAAAATATATATCTAATATTTTAAAATACTAAAAATATTTTTTTTTAATTTCATAATATTGTATTTCAACAAGTTTCCAAATTAATATTAATATGAAATCATCAAAATAGGAACATATCTAGAGAAAAAAGGAAAAAAGAGAAACATATAAATTTATTAAATAATATACATTATCTTATATATTATACATATTATGAAATTTATTTTATGTATCTAAAATAAAATATTGAAATTTTGGTAATAGGTTTAGTTGCCATATTGACAGTTCTCCACAAATTTAGTCTACCAATTCATATGGTCTTATATTGTTTTATCTTGTCATATATGGTTGAAAAGTGGAAAAATGACTAATATGACCCTCAAATTCTAGGCCTATATGTGAGGCTACAAGACTTTAATGATGAAGAGTTACACTTTGAGATGAGTGGATCATATTGTGAGTCCACTTAGCATTGAGGGGGATTATATGGATAATTAATGCTACTAAAAAGCTAAAGAGTTTTTACAGATAATTCTAGTTAGCTTTTGTCTTTTATGCATATAGAGAATGTACTCAATACACACATATATTTAAGATTTAGTTTCATTTGTTTTTTAATTCCTTGGCTAATAAAACATGTCTAAGTACAAAACTATCTAATTTTGTTTCTTACTTTTTTTGTTGCTACAAATTCTTTATATTCAACCATTCATAATCTTTAAAAAAAGAAGTTGAAATAAAGATATATTTTCAATATTTTACTCTCCTACAAAATCTACATATGGGTCCGGTAATTTAATATTTCATCTTTCCATTAACAAATAGTTTGTATCTCTCTCTTCACTCAATATTAAACTTATCCCCTAAATATTGTCTTTCAATTATAGTCTCGTCAAATACTTGACCTGCCACACTCACTTCATCTCCTCCTTTTATCATCTTGCAAAATCCACCCTTTACACCAAACTAGTACTAAATGTTCTCTCCTAGAAATAGGATTATAAATATATTAGCAACTTGTTCCTTGGTTGGATTATAATGCAATCTAACTTCTTTATTCCATATTTTCTGTCTTAATAAAATAATACTATAATGCTATATGTTTTTTTTTTAAGTGCACTACAAGATTCTTGGATATTTTTAAAGTATTTGTTCTATCACAATGCATAACCACTGGTTCTTCAACTATTTCCTATATTCCTTAAAGAACCCATTCTGTCCTTTCAAATTGATGACAAATTATTTTACTTACTACATGCTTAGCTTCCATAGTCAACTATGATATGCAATTCTACTTCTTTCTCATCCATGAAATTGATCTTTCTCCCAAGAAAAAGTTTTTAAATTGTTCTTTTTCTATGATCAATATTGCCTCCATAGTCTGCATCTATATAGACCTTATCATAAATGTCTCCTTTCTTTTCATAACATTAACCAAAATCTTGAGTGTCTTGAATATATCAAAATATCCTTTTAACTATTGTCAAATGTGACTCCTATTGGGTCTTGATTTAATAATTTTGAAAATGACCAAGAAACCAGACCAATGCATCTAAGGCTAGCAAATTCCTATGACAGATACACTTGACTACAGTCTTGGGCCAACTGTAAGGCTTGACCCTTCTTCACTTCAGGCTTTGCAAAACTTAAGTGGGTGGGCCTTAGATTCAATCAGTATGGTACTAGTGCAAAACATATCCTTGAATCTATAATCAACAAATTTAACCCTTATATCTCCTAATGAATCATGTAATAACATAGATCTACAGCAGCTAAATGTGAATCTATGAAATTCATAAGCTAAGTGAGGATTGGACTTTTCAGTTCTTCAACATGAAAGGGGAATAAAGCATTTGATTAATAATTTTGAATTCAACAAAACCCCTAATATGTAGCAGCATGAACAAGTGATCCTATAACTAATCAGTTCCTAATCCATTGGGCAATTCTATGAATCAAATACATACATATGGGTACTTGAGACATATTTGTACCTTTAGATATCTTATATATCCATTCACCTTGTAAATAGACATCTATGCTCAATCTAAACCTCATTCTTACTTGATATCCTCAACAGTAAACTTGCAAACCTATTGATTTCCTTGAAGCATTTACAAAACCCTTTGAGTTATAAGCAATAATGAAACAACATATAGTCTTAAGGGACTACAACTATGACCTAGGCTCTTTGTTCAAAGATCATAAAACATTGATGATCACTAATAAAGGAGACAAGATTCAAGATAAAACTCAACCTGTTGTTCTCTGTATTAGTTTCCTTGAAATAATACATTCATATGCATGCAATCAAAACATAGAAAACACCTTATAGATCTAAACTATCTATATTTATCTTCAATACCTTTGTTCATACAAGAAGAATTTGTTGAAGAATGTGGTGTCATAATATGGGAACACACCAAAACTAGAACCAAAACCTAGTATCACAGCAGTGAGTGGTTTTTCCCTAAAGGCTAGAACCCCTACAATGGATGAAAGAAAGCATGATATAGACCAAGATGAATTCCTAGATCTGATCTCAAAATGACATGTGTCCACTTGGAATTCCATCCCTTGCAATTGAATAACCTCTTTCATCTTTCTAGCCCTCTGATCTGATTTTGTTTTCATCATTACTTTGTAACAAACTTGTAAATATCTCTACTCAATAATGAAAACCATTCTACAACCAAAATATCTAAAAAATTTATGAAATGCTAGTGAAATCCCCATCTTTCTAACTTAAAAGTGATCAAATTTGATCCCAACTGCATTTTCATAGTCTTTTACCCACATTGAGGTCATTTCCATGCCAGAAATCAAATTTAAACTTTGACACCATAATGCAGTTGCAATTAGGATTCTCGAAGAAAACCTTGAATAACTTGAATAGACTGCTTCCTATGCAAAAAAAAAACTCCAAAATCAAAAAGTTCATCTTCTCCTGATTCTGACGATACATAACGTCGCTATACTAGCCTTTGAAAACCCCCTGAAAGTCAATTCAAATTATGTTGCCCTCTACTAAAAGACTTAGGTCTGCAACTTTAAAATTTTAAATTTTAAAAAATCTAAAAAATCTAAAGTTTGAACTTTAGAATAAATGCCCCTTTTGATTTAAAAACTTGCAAGTATACCCATTTTGATGAAACAATTTTAAAATGACATTTTAAATTATTATTTTTTCCTCACCTCCTTTAATTTTGGGGTCAACCCTCCTTTGACTAAGTGCCACATGTCACTTTATGATTAGTTGATGTCTACACATGCCTGTCACTTCATCACCACGTGGCACTATGTTAGTGGTTGAAACCTGCATCTACCATGTCACCATCACTCAGGCCCACAGCCATGTGGCACTCTCCCACAATCTTGCATTTCTTAACTAGTGAGAAACTTCTTGAAGCAAGGATGCATAGACCATTTGATTTACCATGTGGCATGATCATGTGCATTTGGTTTGAAACTTGCCATTGGTCACCAAGTCCCCATCTATGAGGTCAACTACCACATGTCATTTTCCTACATACCTGCATTCTTTATCTGGTGAGCATCTCCATTTTGTGGGCATGTGCTAGCCCTCCAATGTGGATACATGTCACAATCCTAGCAAATCTCACCACATTAGCTCACATATGTCTTTGTTCAAAATTTTCCTTTGGTTGGATCCAACTATCAACTATAAAAAATGCACTCCCATGAGCAATGTGGGATATATGCGATTTCAAAGTTTTCCTTCTATTCTCTACAAATTTCTAGGAGTGGTTTCCTCTTCTTTCTAGCTAGCTATCCTTTTCATGTGTGGGTGGGCTGCTTCTTCATATGTGACCACTACAATTTGTTCCTTCTCTCATTTTTATCTTCACGCATAGGAAAGTTGACAAAATTATTATGATCACCAGCAAGGCCTAAAAAAATTCATCTAGAGTGAATGACCATAAGTCAATCACATCAGCAAAAGTATATATAAAAACTTTGAAAACGATGAACAAATTTTTCACATTCTCTTTCGAATCTATCCATGGATGGGCTTCCAAAGGCCTTTTCATTCCAAATGTAGGGGGTGGGAACCTTGCCAATAGACCTTCATCACGTTCAATAAATGTTGTGCCAATTTCATTGATTTCAGCTCCAACTTGACAAAACATTTTGATTCTCTTGTAATAAAACCTTCAAACCTATGTAAATTGCATGACATTGCATGCCTTGAGAAAGGCCTCTTTATCTAATATGGTATAGATTGTGTTATGCCACTTCCCCTATTTTGTTGTAAGAGGCTCCCTATTATCATTTATGCAAACTACAAGTTTAGTGGTAAAAAAAACACAAGTATCTAGAGAGATATCCCAAGCTAATGAAGTTTCTTGAATGCCTTGCTCTCTTTCATACTTAGCCATGGATATTTTTTTTATTTTTGCGGGGTGGCCTCTTGTTTAGCATAGGGTGCTCTGTCTCATGCTATTGATATCCTTTCACATGGCATCTCCCTTCTTTTTAACTGCTGCTTGTGTAAAACTTAGTCCTCTATTTGTGTGATTTCATTGCATCTCAAGCTTTGCTGCTTGCATAGACCCTCATCTTAACAATGAAAATTCATTTTGGCACTTAATAGTGCTTCTAACATATGCCCGTTTTTGGCTACATGGTTTTAAAAAGCGGCCTCATTCATGTTTGCTACCTTATTTTCACATGGCATCTCCATTTTTGTGTTGACAAGTAACCTTAGCAAGTTGCTGACTCCATAATTCTAATACCTGATCTAACTTTAGACCATGCTAGACCATGTAACTAGAAGACCAAACTACAATGAAGATATTCCACCCCATGCTCTCAAAAAATCACCCACCTCAAGAAGTTTGAGCTCCGGACTTAAAGGTGAGTGATCATAACTCAACATGTCTATGTGTCCATCTTTTAGAGCCTTCCATGAACATTCTCCATTTAGAACATCTCTTATAGGGGGTGCACATTTGACCCTCATACCCCCATCACTTATTTCTTGTACAAAAAATACAAGATAATGTAGGCATGTTTCAACACTAAGCCTTGCACTACTTTCTTTTGCTTCCTTAATTAACTTCAAAGAAACATTTGAATCTGAAAAATGCATGATATGAATGTGAGATCCATCTTTAGAACCATCAAAATGAGTGTCTTTCAATACTACTATTAATATATTTATTGATTTGAACTAGGCCAAACATTCAATTCAATTGCGCGCACTCCTCTGTCAAGTGCTTTGATAATAGGTTAATCACTGTAATCATTGTTCAATTGATTCCTAGTTAAATAAGAATTATGGCCAATAAATATAAAATAATGAGATAGTGGTGTTGTCATATCATGGTGGATCTTCTTATCATTAGGTAGATTAAGATTATCATTCCACCATAGATGGCAATAAGTTGTTTGTACTCTGGTGCTTCTTTTTTCTCTTTGAGAAACTCTGCTATTGTCATCCATATCTTCTTCTGGAGAGGCAACACCGTGTACATCCTTTTCATTGGGCTCCATATTCTCAAAATTTTGGATTTCATCTCCCCATGTTTCCTTCATAAATCATTTTCACTTTAAAACTCAGAGTGCATTTAGGATCCTGAGACATCTAGTAAGTCTAAAGTAGTCAGTCGGACCCAAAAATGGGTCTAGCTAAAAAAAAAAATCAGTTTTGAACAACTGATATGAAAAAATGATCTCTTGAACCCATCATACTGATTGAAATCAAACTTGATCACTAAAACTGCTAGTTTAGACTCATTTTATCACTTTCTTGCAGATTGTTGACTTTGTGCCATGAGGTCCTTTGACTAGCCTTAAAAACTGATTCGAATCCTAGACCAGGCTTTAAAATATGACCCACTAATTCTCTATTATGCACACTTGTACCATGTCAAACCTCGTCTCATGACTGCCAGTCTAAACTCATTTTATCACTTTCTAGCAGATTGTCGACTTTGTGCCACAAGGTCCTTTGACTGGCCTTAAAAGCTGACTCAAAGCCCAGACTAGGCTCTAAAATATGACCCACTAATTCTCTATTGTGAAAACTTGTACCATGTCAAACCTCATCTCATGATGAATCTAGGGTCAAATGACATTAACCGTCAAAGTTGACCTCTTAGAATTGCTTACAAGAAAACATGTTAGAAAATACTAAATTGCATTTGGATTTGGCTTTGAAAATTGGGAAAACTAACACCTGGAGGCATTAAAAATGGGGCGTTGATTTGGTATCATGAGGAGAGTGTAAATCCATGATTTGGGCTCATGATGAATAACTAGTTGCAAATGGTGAGCGGTCAAATTGGGCTACTCAAAATTTGTAGACTAGAAACACTGATAGAAAATGTTTTTTTGCAAACAGAATGGACTTGGGAAAGTGTGGAAACAGATTCCTCATGACCCTAAAATTGGCACACTTAAAGTATTTTCAAAGTAAAAAATAGTGATACAATACATTCATTCCCAACTATCATGGATTAGGAGTTATAACATCATGAATAGGGGTTCTGACAAATTTGTACTTCTTGACACCAATAAAAAATTGAAAACCGCATTGAGAATTACTTTTGGAATCTAATCAAATGGATTTATCATAAGCTAAAATTTAAAACATAAAAGGTCTCTAACCTCTAAAATGCAATGCAAAATGAATTTTATCATTTGGGCCAAATGGTCAAAAGTTATAACAAGTCAAACTGGGTCTTCCAGAATTTTGAAGAATCCATATCAGCATGACATCAGTAAATGACCAACTTTGAGGGGTTGAAAACCTACTCAAACAGATTTGAAATGACTCAAAATCTAAAACATAGGCTCTTAGGTATGGACACTAGACTCTCCCAAAGTAGTGAGTCATGAAACAATAGTGGGTGTGAGATATTCACATGAAAACATGTCCTATCACTATTTGACATTTAGGTGAAAATGCAAATTTGACAATTACTCAAAATGGGACTTCACAAAATGACTTAGAATGAAAATTTAACTTCATGAAACAAATGGACATGCTAAATGGAAGGTGATAGAAGAATTAAACACCTTTTTGGCCTCAAATGGATAGCCAGGTACAAACTCATCAAAAAGCATTTATAGGGCTTAACTTTCTCAATGGTACTCAAAATCGGGGCTACAATTTTGAGTGCCAACAGTGGCTCTATTGAGGGATGCATGTCCCTTGTGGGCGTGGAAATGATTTAGAGCTTTGGAATATGTAGAACACACAACTAAACAAAAACCTTCTCTTAAATAGCTTTATTGAAAGCAAAAACAACTACCTCTACTGTGTACAAACAATGACCCCAGGCCACTAAACTTTCTCACAACCTTTACCTCTATCAAAAACCTAATTTTAATCTAAATATGCATGACGTAAGTTTGAAATAACATTCATACTAGTTTCACCAATTAGATACACATCTTAAATCTGTTCAATTAGCAACACAAAATCATCACCATTACTTTTATAGTGCATGTAAGAACTTGGTATTACTTCAATCTTTTGCTCACTATGAAAAAGAACATTAGCATGCTCATGAATACCAACATCAAACTAAAATTGATCTTTAGAAACTGACTCATCAACATCATCAAATGGAAATACAAAAGCCTTATATTCCACTTCATTAAATGAGTTATATATGTCACTCATACCTTGACTTTGCATCTCCTCAAATGTTGCTTGTTGGACTTCAAATGAGCAATCAGATTTATATTCACATATGACATTATCATCAAAATATGAAATTACTTCACAACCACCCGATGTATCTTTACAATTGAAATACTGATTAGTTTTTGCCTCATTTGAATCATCATAAAACTTACTATGAAGTGTAGACTTCTCCTCCAAGAAAACCCCATCGAACACCTCATCTTCAAGCTCACAAAATGCAACATCATTGGAAAATTCAATATCACAAATGGAAGAAAAATATTCTAATTTGTTATAGGAGTATGCCAATGTATCACCATTTGCATCTAGCTTGAATAAACCTAAAAATTTCATGTCTTCTTCAAACAATGGATTGATAACTCGATACAGGGATCCTCTTTGAGCATTTGGACAAAAGATGGGTTGTTCTTCATCACAATCTTCATCATATAAGGCATTAGTATATACTTTAAGTTCACTACCCATTTCATCCTCATGGAGATTTTTAGCATATGAAGAAAAGTCAAAATTATATGAAGACTCATTTTCTACTTCTTCTACCAAACATATAGTGTTCGTAATAATATTCTCTTTGAATTCTTGTTTGGGATAACCATTATAGATAGACCATGAATCATTCTTAAACCCCTCACTACATGCTGCAAATTTACTATCTAATGTAGAAACACTTGACAAAGTTTCCTTGAAATATTCATATTCAAATTCATTAACCTCAACTTGATTCAACATTTCTTTATCTTCATACCTTGAGGACAAATCATTCTCAAATTTTCATTGATTAACTGATTTGTATAATGCAAAAACTGAGATGAACTTTCTTTTTCAGATTCAGAAAATGAATTCATACCTTCATCTTCATATGAATGTTCACTTCCACCATTGTTTTCTTCTTCCTAATCAGCATCAGACTCATATGAAGATGAACATATACCACCACTATCCTTTTCTTGACTCAAGAAATAACTTTCATTATTATCTTCACACAAGGCTTCTTCATAATACATTGGATCAACAACTTTATTATCATCACTTGAAAGATGAATTTCAGCTTCTTCATACTCATATTGAGATGATTGTCTTTCAACTTCAGATTTTATAATATTCTGGACATGATGTAATCTATGAATAAGATAAATCATTTCTTGCATATTTGATTGATCAAGTGAATCCATCTTACCATCTACTGCTGAAACATTACAAACATCTGCACTCTGTTCTTCAGACTGTGACTAAGATAAATATGATTCACACTCTTTATCTCATGATATCTCTCCAAGGCATGTCAGATCAGCAACATCAAACTCATTATTAGAGAGATAACTCTTAGTCTCCTCACTTGCACAAGATAGACTTTTGTGTAGCAACCTCAAATTTTGAAGCATTAGCTACGTCATCATATATATAATTATCATGAGAAAAACTTACTACTGTAATTAAACCTTGATTCATAAAATCAACATAATTTTGAACCCTATCAAAGTCTGAAATGCATCCATGAAAAATATGTGTGTCCTCATTTGCAATAGATTCATTCTTCTCTACACACATATTTTGATTTGAAATTTCAATCTAATTATTCATTACAGTAGGGGTATTGATAAGCTTATTCAAAACTAAAGAATCTACACCGCGTTCATCCTTTCTTTCAAACATATTATACAAGCAATTATTCATAGAAAATCAATCCATACTTCAAATTAGTCTCAATATCCCTAAGGGTCATAAAAGCCTAATATAATGTCTATGGTTCTTTATCACATAGTAGATAGTTCATTTTCTTATCAAATGCATCAAAGTAAAAATCTAAACATATTTGATCATCAGGTGTATAACTCTCAGGGATCTCATTCAAACTTCTGCAAATTTGATACTGAATTGAGGCACAAGTTCATCACACTTAAGATGAATTTTTGAGAACTTATCATAAGAATTAGATATGCTTACTCTTTCTCCAAATTGCTCCATGAAGGCAGAATGCAGCTCACCCCAAGATGAGATAGAACATGCTAATAGAAAAGAAAACTAGTCTCTAGCATCACCCTCCAAAGTTTGAATAAATAACTTCATGTTCATGTCCTCATGAGAAATCTCATAGTCACCCATTAAATCACTGAACAACACAACATGATCACTAGCTAAAACAAGATGGTTCCCATTAAACATAGGCAATTTATTTCTAGCATCATTAGGAATGACATTCAAAAAACCACGAATAACATCAAAACATAATGGCATATACTGCTTGGTAGAAATAGATCTACAAACCTCACTAACTGACTGCACACTAGATGAAAGGAAACTAGACATTCTTCACAGACTTGAAACTCATTCACCCATAATAAGTCTCAGATTCAAAATTTGTAGAAAATCTATACAACCTTCTACCCAATAAACCTCTTCAAGTACACTTCACAACTTAAAAAAAACAAGCTGAAACTTAATCAATGAAGTGTATAAAACTTGCCAAACTATTCTCCTCCTTTTAGTGTTGAAAATAACTTAATGGAGAACGCACACATATACCACTTTCTTTCATGACAAGAATAACATCATGAAACATAAAATACCTCAAGTGTTGATGTTGAAATCATTTATCTATTGATTGGTAAAGGTGTTGGTCTCAATTCCTCACACCACTAATCAAATCCTTATAGAGCCATGATCTCCTTGAGGAGAACTAAATGAAATCACTACTATGATTCATTTTCGTCATTCAAAAACTCTTATGATAGTAGATCAAACAAAACTTTGAAACTTATTAGTCAAGAACTTATATATCTCTCTTCTTGCTTAAAACTTCACATAACTTTTAGATCTACATTACTAGGCTAAAATCTCTTTAAAAGCATTTAAACATAATAGATCTACACTAGTACAGAGATCCTTTAGAGAGTTGCCACTCACAAATGTGAGAAAGATTTAAAACATATGATTTATAACATGATAGATCTGAGCTAAATTTTCAGCTTGTAGAATTTACAAAACTTCAAAAACCTTGAAGAGAGAAACCACTTTAAAACAATCTTGACTCTAAATTGACAATAGTACTTTGAAAACCACAACTAACTGAATTGACTAAAAATAAATCTTAGTAACACAATCTATATTCAACCTTGAAAAATACTAATATAATAGATAAAACTTAATTGGGGAACACAAAACTTTACACACAAAACTAAGTATGCACAATAAATCAGAGATTTTCAAGTTCCTTATCAATGAATACCTTCATAGACTCCCCAACAGAGTCACCATTTTTTTGGCTTCTGATTTAACAATTTTCAAATGACCAAGAAACTAGACCAATGCATCTAAGGCTAGCAAATTCCTATCACTGATACACTCGATTGTAGTCTTGGGCCAACTATAAGGCTTGACCCTTCTTTACTTCAGGTTGTACAAAACCTAAGCAGGTGGACCTTAAATTCAATCAATATGGTACCAATGCAAAACATATCCTTGAATCTATAATCAGTAGATTTAACCCTTATATCTCCTAATGACTCATGTAATAACATAGATATAAAGTAGCTAAATGTGAATCTATGAAATTCATAAATTGAGTAAGGGTTAGACTTTTTAGTTCTTCAACATGAAAGGGGAAGAAAGCATTTGATTAATAATGTTGAATTTAACAAGACCCCTAATATGCAGCAACATGAACAAGTGATCTTGTATTTGATCAGTGCCTAATCAACTGGGAAATTCTATGAATCAAATACATACCTACAGGTACCTGAGACATATTTGTATCTTTAGATATCTGATCTATCCATTCACCTTGTAAATAGAAATCTATGCTCAATCTTACCTGATATCCTTATTAGTAAACTTGCAACCCTGTTGATTTCCCTAAAGCATTTACATAACCCATTGAATTATAAGAAACAATGAAACAACATACAACCTTAAGGGACTACAACTATGACCTAGGTTTTTTGTTCAAAGATCATAAAACATTGAAGACCACTGATAAAGGAGACAAAATTCAAGATGAAACTCAACCTACTGTTATTTGTATTAATTTCCTTGAAATAATACATTCATATGCATGCAATCAAAACATAAAAAGAACCTAACAGATCTAAACAATATTTATTTATCTTCACTACAATTTTTTATACAAGAAGAATTTGCTAAAGAATGTGGTGTCACAGCATGGGAACACACCAAAATTGGGACCAAAACCTAGTATCATAGCAGTGACTAGTTTTTGTCCAAATACTGGAACCCCTACAATGGATGAAAGAAAGAAAGATATAGACCAAGATGAAATTCTAGATATGATCTCAGAATGACATGTGTCCACTTGGAATTTCATCCCCTACAACTGAATAACCTGTTTCATCTTTCTACCCCTTTGATCTAATTTTGTTTTCATCATTACTTTGTAACAAACTTGTAAATATCTTTGCTCAATAATGAAAACCATTTTGAAACCAAAATATCTAAAAACCTTATGAAATGCTAGTGAAATTCCCATCTTACTAACTCAAAAGTGATAAAATTCAATCCCAATTGCATTTTGATGGTCTTTTACCCACATTCAGGTCATTTCCATGCCAATAACTAGTTTTAAACTTTGACACCAGAATACAGTTGCAAATTAGAAAAACAAAAGTATCTGGAGAGACTTCCCAAGCTGATGAAGTTTCTTGAACGCGTTGCTCTCTTTCATGCTTAGCCATCGATCTTTTTTTTTTTTTTTTGGGGGGGGGGGGGGGGGTTGTGTAACCTCTTGTTTAGCACAAGGTGCTCTGTCTCATGCTACTATTGCACTTTCACATGGCATCTCCCTCCTTTTAACTATTGCTTGCATAAAACTTAGTCCTCTATTTGCATGATTTCATAGCATCTCAAGCTTTGTTTCCTATGCAGAACCTCATCTTAACATGATAGATACTTGTTGGCACTTAATGGTGCTTCTAACTTAGGCCCTTTTTTTGCTAGATGGTTTTAAAAAGAAACCTCATTCATGTCTTCTACCTTATTTTCACATGGTGCCTCCCTTTTTGTGTTGACCGACAAGCTTGGTAGGTCGCTGACTCCATAATATTGATAGTTGATCTAATTTTAGGCCATGCTATTGCCCATATGACCATGTAACTAGAAGTCCATACTACAACAAAGATATTCCACCCCATGCTCTTAGAAAATCACCCACCTCTTTGCACTTGAAGGCAGGTGATTAGAACTCAACATGTCTATGTGTCAATCTTTCAGAGCCTTCCATGAATGTTCTCCATTTATAACATCTCTAATAGGGGGTGCATATTTGAAACTCGTATCACCATCACTTATTTCTTCTACAGAAAATACAAGCCTACACTAAGCCTTGTACCACTTTCTTTTCCTTCCTTAATTAAGTCCAAAGAAACATTTGAATCTGACAAATGCAATATACAAATGTGAGCTCCATCTTTAGAACCATCAAAATGAGTGTCTTTTAATATTGCTATTAATATCTTTATTGAGTTGAACTAGGCCAAATGTCCAATTCAATTACACACACTCCTCTCTCAAGTGCTTTGATAATAGGTTCATCACTGCAATCACTTTTTAGTTGATTCCTAGTTCAAGAGGAATTATGGCTAGTAAATATAAAATAATGAGATAGTGGTGTTATCATATCATGGTGGATCTTCTTATCAATTGGCAGATTAAGATCATCATTCCACCACAAATGGCAATAAGTTGTTTGTACTCTGGTGCTTCTTTTTTCTGTTTGAGAAACTCCACTATTGTCATCCATATCTTCTTCAGGAGAGGCAACACCATGTACATCCTTTTCATCAAGCTCCACATTCTCAAAATCTAGAATTTCATCTACCCATGTTTCCTTCATAAATCATTTTCACTTTAAAACTTAGGGTGCCTTTAGGATCCTAAGACATCCAATCAGTCTGAAATAGTTAGTCGGACCCCAAAATGGGTCTAGCTAAAAAAAAATTTGTTTCTAAACAATTGATATGCAAAACTAATCTATTGAACCCATCATACTGATAGAAATCAAACGTGATCACTGAAACTACCAATTTAAACTCATTTTATCACTTTCTTGTAGATTTTCAACTTTGTGTCAGGAGGTCCTTTGATTGGCCTTAAAAACTGACCTGAACCTTAGACTGGGCTCTGAAGTCTAGCCCACTGATTCTCTATTCTACACACTTGTACTGTGTCAAACCTCATCTCATGATGGATTCAAGGTCAAAAGATATCAACCATCAAAGTTGACCTCTCAAAACTACCTACAAGAAAACATGTTAGAAAACACTAAATTACATTCAAATTTGACTTTGAAAACCAGGCAAACTGACATTTGGGGTTATGAAAATTTGGGCATTGATTCATTGTCATGAGGAGAGTATAAATCTATGATTTGGGCTCATGATAGAGAACTGGATGCAAATGGCGAGCAGTCAAAGTGGGCTGCTTAGAATTTGCAAACTGGAAACACTGATAGAAAACATTTTTTGCAAATGGAATGGAACTAGGAAAGAGTGCAAACAGATTCATCATGACCTAAAAATTGGCATACTTAAAGAATTATCAGAGTACAACATAGTGGTACATATCATAGATTAAGAGTTATAACATCATGAATAGGGGTTTCGATGAATTTTTACTTCTTGACACCAATAAAAAGTTAGAAATCATATTTGAGATTATGTTTGAAAACTAATCAAATGGATTTTTCATAAGCTAAAATTTGAAACATAACAAGTCTCTGACCTCTAAAATGCAACAAAAAAGGAATTTTCTCATTTGGGTCAACTAGTCAAAAGTTATAGCAAGTCAAATAGGGCGTTCTAAAATTTAGAACAATTCGTATCAGCGTGACATTAGTAAATGACCAACTTTGAGGAGTTCAAAACCTAGCCAAACATATTTTTAATGACTCATAGGCTCTTAGGTATGGACACTAGACACTCCCAAAGTGGTGAGTCATGAAACATCACTAGGTGTGAGATATTCACATGCAAACATGCCCTCTTGTCATTGTTTGACATTTTGTTGAAAATGTAGTTTTGACAATTACTCAAAATGGGACTTCATGAAATGACTCAGAATGACAATTTAACTTCATGGAACAAGTGGACATGTTCAATGGAAGGTGCTAGAAGCATTGAACACCTCTTTGGCCTCAAATGGATAGCCAGGTACAAACTCATCAAAAAGCATTTATAGGGCTTAACTTTCTCAATTGTACTCAAAATTGGGGCTACAATTTTTAGTGATAACAACTCCTTAGGTTGTGGAGAAAATTTCAACAATTCCTACTACTTAAACTATATTAGATCTACTATTAACAATATAATGTAGCTTTCCAATCATATATCTATATAATTTTTCATTTACTCCCTTGGATTCATCTTGAATAGGCAGATTACAATCGATACTCATTAGTGTATTAATAGATCTATACTCATTCATTCAATTTTTTAAAAATATTTCTTTAATTTTTTTTGACTGAGTAATGTAAATATCATTTTCCATATGTTTTACTTCAAGTCCAATAAAAAAAGATATTTCTCCAATCATAGACATTTAAAATATATTTCTCATGTCTTTCACAAATGACCTTCTTAACCCTTCATCTCCTCCAAATATTATGTCATCCACAAATATTTCACCAATCAATACTCTATTTTTACTTTTAGTTTTAGGATACGAGTGATAGTTATTGCATGTTTTGATAAATCCTATTTTGATCAAATAATAGTGTTTCCTTTCATACCATGCTCTATATTCCTATCGCCTTGTATAACCTACATACTAGGTCATTTCCTTGTTCTATAGAAAAACCTTCTAGTTTCTCAATGTACACTTCATCTTACCATACTCCATTCAAAATTATTATTTTATATTTATTTGATAAACTTGAAAGACTTTAGCCGCTTCATATGCTAGTATTGCTCTTAGTTCTTCAAATCTCATAACTAGTGCAAAATTATTACCATAGTCTAATCATGCTTCATCTACATACCATTTGCAAACCAATCTTTCTATATTCCTAATTACTTATCCATTTTCAATCAATTTATTACTAAATACACACTTTTTTTGATAACATTAATATCATCTATAGGTCTAGAACATAGTGACTGGGTTATGTTCTTCTTAATTTAATTAGGTTTTTCTTCGATAGCTTGTTTCCAATCTTCATCTTTCAAAGAATATTTCACTATTTTGGGTTCCATTTATGATGTCAAACATGTAGAATGCATTGGTCTTATCTAGCTTTGGGTTAAAATTCCTTCATTTATGTCTCAAATTATGTTCAACAAGCTATGATTGATACTTATCCTCTTTGGTGTAATATATTCAATATTTTTGTTCTGCTCTTCAATTTTCTCTTGTTTAGGTTTTGTTGGTGTAGTGTTGTCAATTACTAAAATTGCTCATTCTGCTCCTATCTTCTTTGGTTCAAAATATATCAATTCATTATATTCTTTTGGCTTCCTTCTACTAATTTCCTTATTTTGTTTAGAGAACTCATTTATCTTCAAATGTTCACTTTCAACCATTGAACTTCAAGCACTTGTATGATTTGGTTTTGGTTGAGTATCCAAAAAGTAATCCTTCATTTTTTATGTCGAACATTCAATCTATTCATATTTCTCAATTTAACACTTGTTGTCAAATATTTTGAAATAGCTTACATTATGTGTTCTTCCATACTAGATTTATTATGGGGTCTTTTTTACTCCTTTTCCAAGTTGTACTTAATTTAGAGTGTTGACTACAATGCTCTAACTTAGTAGTGTTCTCCCATAGTCAATTACAGATCTATTTCTCCTTTCTACAATACCATTTTGTTGAGGTGTTCTATGTGTTTTCATATTTCTTTTTATTCTATTTTATTCACAATATTGATTGAATTTATTTGGTGTTAACTCACATCCTCTATCTAATTTGAGACCTTTCAATGTTCTTCTATTTTCTTTTTCCACTCTATCCTTGTACTTTCTAAACATATCAAATATCTCTAATTTTTTCTTTAGTAACATAATGAACATAATACTTGAATAATCATTAAAAATATATATAAATAATTTATCTCATTGATAGTTTTCAAGACCAATAGGACCACATATATCTATGCGAAACAAATCTAGAGTGTTTCGAGTTTAATAATCATTACTTGAAAATATTGAACAAGTCATTGTTTCCAAACAAAATCTCCTTATATACAATGTTCTTAGGTTTTTTTACTATCAAAATTCCCCTTACAATTTTCCCTCTACATACCTTTTTGTAGATTTTCAAAGTTTACACAACACATTCACTTATGCCATAATCAACTTTTTTCTATTTTAGAAATCAAACAATGACCTAGTAATGTATGTATCTTAAGAATATTTCCTTTAGTTTTTTCACTAGTTCAAAGTAATTTTTCACTCTATTCAAATAATTTGTATATACTATTACTAAATCTAAACTTGAATCCTTCATTGTTATGATGAGAAATAATTTGAAGATTGTACTATAAACCATTACTCCAATAAGCTTTGTCACACACAATATCATCAAATAGATTGACTATACTTTTCCTATGGTTATGAAGGGTGTTCTATTTCTAAATTTTAATAATCCCCCTTTATATTTCTTTATGGTTGTAATTATGTTCTTGTCTCTAGTCATGTGATCAGTACAACCACTATCAATGATCCATTGATTACCTTTCTCTACATGTGAGCTTAACACTTTTTGTTCTATGATAACTTTCTTTTTGTCAGTTGGTTCTTCTTTCACAATAATTTATTTTACTTCTTCATCATCTACATCTGCATCATCATCATCCTTAGCTATATAACATGCTAACTTTTCATTTTATCAAAAGTGTTTGTTGTTTTTGTATTAGGTCTCTTTTTCTTCAGTTTTCTCTTTATTCAATTTGTTAGGACATATATGTGCAAAATGACCAATTTATCTAAAATTCTCACATGTAATAGGAATCTTTCCTTTGTATATTAATTTTTTTTGGGAAATCCTTTTACAAGTAGTGCTTCCAACACACCTAGTTCTTTCTCTTCTCCATCATTAACAAAACTCTTTTTTCAACATGATTGTTCACTTGATAAAGCTTAAAGTTCAACCTCAAGAGTTGGTTGACTATTATCATAGTTTCTTAATTCAAATATTGGCAACCTACCAATAAGTGAATCAAGAGTAATCTTACTTTTATCAATGGTTCTCTTTTCTTGTATAGAATAAACTCTAATTGCATATCGATTAGGTACAGTTCTTAGCATCTTACTCAAAACATTACTTTCTTCAATAGTTACCCCATCTTATTTGATTGTAGCAATGACTTATTTGAGTTTTTCTCCATTATTTAGGATAGTGTCATTTTGACTCATTGTCATGGCATCCAATTTTTTTTTTTTTTTCTAGCTTAGCTCCAAGAACATTCACATCTCCACCATGTATTTGTAATAGTTTGTACCAAATCTACTTGGTTGTTGTTAGATTTTAATTGTCCAAATATTTTGAGTTCTTCAAAGCACTAACTAGTTCTAGCATTATTAATTTGGGTACTAACTTTTCCTTGCTTTGACTATCATCAAGTTCACCAGTAGGTTCCATATATTCTAGGGTAAGATAATCCCTTGTTGGAATTCTTTAGAATAATTGAGAGCAGGGTGAATCAGTTATTCAAGATCCAGATGTATAAATAAAAATTTTCACAGCTTAGTGGACTCATAAAACATTTATCATCATGCATGCATCCATAAGATTATGCAATCACTTAAAGACTTGTAGGTTACTATCAAATCAATTTGCAGAAATGTAGACATGAAACATAACAGATTTAGCAACACACTTGACACAATGATTTACATGGAAACCCATTTTAGGGAAAACCACTAGTAACATGCTACTCCTTTTCACTCTTCTAAAGTGATACCCTATGAAAGGGAAACCCTATTAAAGGTTACAATAGACACTATTAAATGTGGCCCTATTAAAAGATTTCAATCACCCTATTAGGAGTGATCCTTGTTGGAGGACTTTAGACCATTCAATTAGAATGTCACATAGTTAAAGAATTTACAAAATACTATTAGGTCACCCTTAATCCAAAGGATTTACCCTAGACTAATACAATTAATAGAGAGTACCAATAAAGCTTGATCTGATAATAGTTTAAAATTCCATTAGCAGATTATAGATCTTTGTTTCAATCCTCTATTTTGCTTGGCTTTTACACATTTTAGTTGTGATAGCTTGTTCACCTTTCCAAAATTCATACCCTTAAGCCATCTTGCTTAACATTCCGATGAAGACTCTTCACTTAGGTCACTTGATGAAGCAATACCCCTTGACTCATTTTCTTCCTTACGTTCTTGCACATGACAACCCTTGCTTTTGAACATCCATCCCTATAAATAGAGAATTAAGATCTTTTGTTGTTCATTCTGCATCATCTAATTTAGGCTTAGGATAGGTTAGGTAGGATGCAATGAATCTACCCCTAATTCCATATCGAATCTAGAAACTTCTTCGTTAATCCTCTTTGAATTTGCCTCAATCTTATAGTCCATCTTGTTCACATAATCTAAGAAAACAAACTTATCAGCTTAGATCCATCGAATTCATGATTTTCCTAATAATATTGACACTTAACATTAACTTGGTTATGATGGCCGACACATACTACATTTCTTAGCATCTACTAAAAAATCACTCAGCATGAACTAAAGTTTACTAGTGCTCTGCATCAACTAAACTTTACTCAACATCCACTATTTTTCTTGGCATCCACTAATATAAACTTTTACTCAGCTCCAACTATTTTTTTCTTGGCTTGAATTAATTTTTCTTGGTACCTACTATCTATTCAGTCAAGCTTGGTAGACACACATTAGTTTAACTTGTTCTTCTAAACATGCTTTGTGTAGTCAACCTTTGCAACCTTAAGTAGATTATCAGTGCACTATGATGTCATTGTCCTTGTTGATTCTTGTACTCCTTTGTATATCATAACTCAACCTTTTCTCTAAGTGCTTTTGTTGCATCTTTTTAATCAAATCCTCTTGATCAATCAAACAAGTGATAGTACTTAAATCATATAAGTAGTTGTCTTACCAACAAAAACTAGGTTTGGCGTCAGTGAAAAAATAATGATTGAAACACATTTATCATACTTGCATCAATCTATTTCCAACAATCTTTCTCTTTCAACATCATCTATATTGTCTCCAACTCCTAATTGGTGTAGCTTCATTCGGCTTGCCCACCAAGGGATCCAAAAGAATTAACCTAAAGTTTCACTAAGTTTGCTAAACATTTTTTATTTTTTTTTTAAAGTAAGAAAGTATAACATACACATCAAACACATAGTAGCGGAAGCAATAACATGTAATCATCGACAAACATACATTGTAAGTTACATTTCTTAAAGATCCCAAGACGTTGAGTCACGTTTAAATTTAATTAATTCTAAGTCTAACAACTATCATATACATATGAAAGAATAATCAAAAAGTCCCATGTCCATAATATACATTTGTTCTGAATGCCTCTCGGCAAATTAATTTAGAATGCCCAATCATCCACTGTACAAGTCACAGGGTATGAAAGGCTTAAAAGAATATACATATGTAAAGATCAAGATACAACATCCTCAAATCCATGATACAAAGTACAATAAAGATATATGAAACTATTCACCATACATGATACATCCATATATCCATAATGATAAAACATCTATCATAAAATCTAACCATCCATCATAATAATCCAAGAACATGGTGGAGGTAAATGCCAATCACGAAAACTCTAGCCACGGTGACCACGGAACGGATCTCAATTGGTAAGAGTAAAAGCACTACCACCCGACCGCGTGGAACCTAAATGGTCCACTCCCACCGCGCTGAGGAGATAGTCTCAAGTCCCAAATCGGATAACAATACCCATAATCATAAATACTCTCTAAGTCCAGGAAATCCTATAAGTATGCTAACTCAAGGGTTTCTATAAAGATCGACATCTAAAACCCAGAGGTACCACAAGACACGTAGGAAAACTAATATGCAAGCGGGAAAGTGTCATCGCAAAAGTCTCATAGAAGTTACCCGAGCAATCCCTTAGGAATCTCGGGTCCCTACTGATCCTACGGCCACTAGTATCCTCTCGTATTGACGAGGCATACTATGGAGTGCAAGGTCGTAACCAAGCATTCTCTCTACCCCATCCTAGTCTGTACTAGCACTCATGGTATGGGAGAGAACATACAATTATCTTGTTAGGTTCATTTTCTCTCATTTAGTGTAAATGTTTTCACTTATTAAACAACGACTTACAATGAGTTTCTCAAGGTAGCCTCTTAGGGCTCCGACCCCCATTGCAAGCTGCTTCCCGACTCTACACATAGATAACCTACCCTAGGCTCATGAAATCATAAATCAAAGAATCATAATAAAATCACCACAGTCCTATACAAGCAACTGAAAAACATCATAAAAGATAAGCTACAAAATTACATCGGTTCTTCATGAGCAACAGATAAGCATCCAATAACAATCATATGATCACAGCAGTTCTCTATCAGCAACTGAAGGCATCAATGATAAATTACAAAATCCAATGGTTCTCCAATGAGCAACCAAAAAGTATCCCAATAGTAAATTACAACACTGATCGAAGACTCCAAAATGGTTATCAAATATAACTGATCGAGACTCAAAAATGGTTAAATCAGGTATCTCAAATACATACACTTTAGCTTCACACCAGGAAACTAGAAAATAATAACAAATAGTAATCACAAACATGTCATAGAGCATATCAACACATCACCAGGGTTGGGTTTAAAAGATCAAGATCAAAACAACATAACATCATATTCACATAATCCTCGAGCCTCTAGTAACAACCTAGGACTGGTCAATGTTAGAACAAAACCCAAAACACCGCATAATACAGATAACACATAGAAATATAGAATAGTCTCACAATTTGATTTAATCTTAATGATATAATGTTAATTCAAATGTACGGGTTTCTATTCTCGTTTCCAGTGTATAATTAGGTACTTATGATTTACAATATATCCCTTAACCTATTCTTATATTATCAACTCTAGAATTATCAATTATTAATAATTAATATAATTACTAATAATTTCATTAATTAAAATAAAATTATTTTAAATAAATTATTATTTAAATAAACAATAATTAAAACTTTGTTAATACTTTCATTTAAATAATAATTAAGAATTATTAATAATCTTATTAATAATTTTATTTATTTAATAATAATTAATAATATCATTAAAACATTTTTTTATAACTATTATTAATTAAAATAATAACTAATAACAATTAATATTATTAAAAATAATAATAAAAATAATAAAAATAAATAAAAACTTTATAACCTTATTATAGGCCATCAGCCTTTTAAAAAGCCGGTGCGGTAGGTCTGCGGACGCAGGGCCTGCGCCAGCAGACTGTCGGTGGCAGTCCTTTATAGAAGGTACGAGGGGGGTGTGGGTATTCCCACCCCCTCCCTATTTCATATTAACAATTTTTTTTTAATTGTTTAAAAATTTATATTATTACTTTTTCAAATATATTTAATTTTTTTTAAAACATTGTTTTAAACAATTTTTCTTTTTCAATATATATATATATATATATATATATATATATATATATATATATATATATATATATATATATATATATATATATATATATATATATATATATATATATGATTGAAAATTAAATTTGATAGAACTAACCATTCAGATTTCTAAATTAAAATATTCTTTAAAAGTATATTGTCTTTTCTCATTATAAAATTTATATAGCAAATTTCTTCTCTTTTATTTTAATAAATTTTTCCAATCAAGATTTTCTTTTCTTTCAAAAGCTCCCCCTAGTTTAATTTGTAAAAATCTATCATCTAGAACGAGGGTTTCAAATTGATTTATTCTTCCAATTCTATTATATAAATGAAATACAATATAGTATCATAAGGTTCATAAGAGAGCGAAAGAATTCAAACAGTGAAATCTAGACAATTCGGATTGATAATCCACAAGCACGAAGAAGACAAGATTATTAAATTGCATAATTCAACCCATGATCAAACACAAGACCCTACCTCAATCTGATGCTATTATGCAATCTCCAAAAACTGTAAGAGAATTCGCTCCTCTTCAATAACCTTCTTCTGAAAATCTTCTTTAGAATTCTCCTTCTGAAATTTGCTTCCAAAAGTTGTCTCCCAAAATTCCTTGTCCAAATTCGTGTCCCAATTCGTGTCTCTCCAAGAATGAACCCCCAACGTTGTGATAAGAAATTTCTCCTCAAATCGGGGCATTAATTGTGCATTTACCCGAGAAGGCTCTTTGCACAACTCAGTTAACTCCAAATTAACCTTTATTATCTTTTCTTATTTTTTTGCATTCAACTTTCATCCACATTAAGTTGAATTATTAAATAACTTTATTTAATATTCCACTTGACTTCTATTCTTAATTAATTTATTACTTTAATCTTATGTGCACTTTTAAGAAATTAAAATAACATTATTAATTTCTATAATTTAATCTTTTAATTTAATTCTCATATTTAAACTCATGCTTAGATCATGCGATCTAGAATTCTTAATAATTTAATATCTTTCAACTTTTAATTTATTTTAGAACTTATTTGATAACATATTTAATTAATTTAAATAACAATAATATTTAGCATTTATTTAAAAATGAACTCCAAATATATTATTATTAAATTAAATAAATATTATCCTGCTCTAAATTTATCTTTGAACTTTAATCTCAAAATTTAATTCTTTTATTTAATTAATTTCTCAATTAATTAAATATAAAGATATCATAATAATTCTCTTTTAAATTAAATCATTAATTAATCTTTTTAATTAGACTTAATTAATAGAAAATACACCAAGGACTCATAAAGCAACATACGAAAATCCATCATAGAAAAATACATACCAAATCAAACAAAAGGGTTATAATCACGAAATTACATCATTTTATGCATTCAGAGGGTACTTAACTCAGATACTTGTCCTAATTATCAATTAGGACAATTGGCTAAAGGGTTTAGGATTTGGACTCAAGAGTTTATCTCCCCTCTCTTACCATTGAGATAGTGCGATAGGGTACGCTCATCCTGACAATTCATGGAAGTCGATACCCGGTACCTGCAACCTGCATAAAATCCATGCATGTACAAACACAATATTCTAAGCTAAACAAACAATGGCAGAAAGTGGTGCATCGTGTAGATCCCAACTAGCAGGTGACTACGACTCCCTTCCTTAACCATATCAGAAACACCATACATAAATAAAACAACATGCACCCCATACACATGCAGTATGGGGTAAGTATCCATAAGAAGCACATGGAATAATAAACTATCTAACTAATCATCATCGATATCTGAAACCATTGAATAATCATCATACATGCATGAAATATAGAGTACCAAGTAATCTCATCATATAATAAACTGAGTGTAAACATCATCTGATAATCTCTAAAATAATAATACTAATCATCAAACATAAATTGGCCTAAAAGAGTTTGGCAATCATATCAGAAATGTAGCTCGAAAATGTAGACTAGGGGTAGGCACTACATCCACCCCCCCTAGACTTAGGCTTACTCCTGGAAGCCTATAAAAAAATATGGATATAAATCCCGTAATCTAGATGCATCCTCCCATGTAGCTGAAGAGTCATCAGTAGGGTCCCATTGGACCCTTACCTGCTCTATGGTTCGACCCCTGAGGGTCAACTCCCACTGCTCCAGAATATGTATTGGCTCCAAAGCTAGCTGCCCGTCCTCTACCTGAAATGCATTCCAATCAAGAATATGTACAACATCAAGGATATACTGTGTAAGTACTGAAACATGGAAAACATCGTGAATGCAAGTAAGGCTGGGCGATAAAGCAAGACGATAGGAAACTGGACCAATCCTCTCAAGAATATCAAATGGTCCCACAAAGCGAGGTGCTAGCTTTGAGCCCTTTCCATAACAGATCGGACTCTTCCGCAGATGCACTCTCAAGAAAACCTTCTCTCCCACAGCAAACTGCTTATCTGACCTATGTGCATCAGCATACTTCTTCTGCCTATCCTGTGCCGTTGTCAAGTGCTCTCGGATATGCACCACCTATTGCTCCATGTCACGAAGCATCTTTGGACCCAACAGGATGCGATCCTCAAGGCTATCCCAACTCAAAGGTGTACGACAAGGGTGTCCATATAAGGCTTGGAAAGGTGCCATGCCAATAGAACTGTGATACCCGTTGTTGTAAGGAAACTCCACTAGGTAGAGATAGTCCTCCCAATGAGTCTGCCTATCCATCACGTACATCCTCAACATATCTTCAAGAACCTGATTCACTCTCTCTGTCTGCCCATCTGTCTCTGGGTGATATGCTAAACTAAAATTCAACTGCACTCCAAGATCATGCTGTAGTGATGTCAAAAATGCGGAAGTGAAAACATGATCCCTATCCGAAATGATCTTTCGGGGAATACCATGTAGTCTCACAATGTCATGCATGAAGACATTAGCTACTGAAGCTGCAGTGTAGGAAGACCTAATTGGTGCAAAATGTGCCACCTTGGTCAACCGATCGACGGTGACCATGATAGCATCATGACGACAAAGAGTCATAGGTATTCCTACTATGAAATCCATAGAGATGATGTCCCACTTCCAAGAAGGAATGAGATTCGGTTGCAAAAGTCCCGTTGGATGTTGGTGTTCTACCTTGACTCTCTAACACTCAAGACATCTAGCCACAAAATCAGCAATGTCGAGCTTCATCCCGGACCAATAAAATAAACGTCACAAATTTGCATGCATCTTCTTGACACCTGGATGTGCCGAGTAAGGTGCACAATGGGCGTCTGATAGGATCAATATGCGAAGCTCATCCAGTAGCGGCACATAGATCCTTCTAAAATGTCTCAAAAGGCCATCCGACTCTAGGACATAGCCTGAAAGCTTACCCTCCAAGGGTCTCCCTTAATTGATCTCATTGCACACCTCTAGATACCATGAATCAGTGGGGAGTACCTGAAGTATCTGACACCTCAAATCGACACTAAGAGTCATAGATGATATCACATGTTTCCTGCGACTCAAAGCATCAGCTACAACATTCTCCTTCCCCTGGATATACTTTACCTCAAAGTCATACTCATACAAAAAATCCATCCAATGCCTTTGCCTAGCATTCAGATTAGGCTGCGTGAATATGTACTGAAGACTACGATGATCGCTATGTAGTTCAAATCTGTGTCCCAACAAGAAATGTCTCCATCTTACTAAGGCATGAACTACTGCGGCTAACTCAAGGTCATGTGTAGGATAATTCAACTCATGATCCTTGAGTTTGTGTGATTCATATGCAATCACTCGACCATTCTGCATTAGAAATGCTCCAATACCCTCAAGGGAAGCATCCGTACACACCATGAAATCACCTTTTGGATCAGGTACTGCTAAGATTGGTGCACTGGTCAGAAGCTCTTTGAGTTTCTGAAATGCTTCTACACATTTTTTTGTCCACAGAAACTTCTTTCCTTTCCTCTGAAGGGAGGTAATAGGGTGTGCTATTCTGGAGAAGTTTTGAACAAATCTGCGATAATACCCAACTAGACCCATGAAACTATGAATCTCCAACACAGTAGTGGGTGCAGGCCAATCTACTATTGCCTGGATCTTCACAAGGTCTACAGAGATACCTTCACCTGAAATAACGTGTCCCAAATACTGTATCTCTGATTGAAAGAAATCACACTTTGCCGCATTGGCATAAAGTTGATTATCTCTCAAGCACTACAAAACTAAACTCAAATGTTCCTCATGTTCCTTTTGGGACCTAGAATATATCAGAATATCATCGAGGAACACAAGAACAAATCTATCAAGATAGGAACGGAACACCCCATTCATTAAGCACATGAAAACTGATGGAGCGTTCGTTGGTCCAAAGGGTACCACTGTGAACTCATAATGCCCGTAGCGAGTTCAGAAGGCGGTCTTATGAATATCAGCCTCCTTGATGCGAAGTTGATGGTATCCTGACTTAAGATCAATCTTAGAGAACACTGTAGCCCCCTTGATCTGATCAAATAAATCATCAATCCTTGGTAAAGGATACCTGTTCTTTATTGTCACCTTATTCAGCTGTCTGTAATCAATGCAAAGGTGCAAATAACCATCCTTCTTCTTCACAAAGAGCACTGGAGCTCCCCATGGTGATACACTAGGTCGAATACTACCCTTGGCCAAAAGTTCCTCTAACTGCAAACGCAACTCACTTAACTCTTGAGTGGTCATATGGTAAGGAGCTCTAGAGATAGGTTCTGCTCCTGGAGTGAGCTCAATGCTAAAATCAATGTCTCTCTTCAGAGGCATGCCTGGAATCTCACTCGGAAAGACATCAGCATACTCCTGTAAAATAGGGTGATCTAGGGTCTCCCTCGTAGAGTCTTCCTCATCTAGCTCATTTACGGTAACGACAAATACCTGACATCCCTTACGAAAGCTTCGCTTTAATTGCATAGCAGAGATCATCCGTAGGGATATAGGCCTCGGTATCCCCACAATCTCAACATCTTTCCCTTGGTCATCCTGACACATAATGGTCTTCTTTCTACAGTCTATACTAGCCCTATGAGAGCCAAGCCAATCCATACCTAAGACCACATCGTAGAAGCCAAGAGGAATAACTCGAAAGTCTACTGAAGTCTCAAACCCTCCTATGCTAAGTCCACACTTATGAACTACAAAATCTGTAGAAACTTTAGCGCTTGAGGCTAGTTCCACTTGCCAACCATGATCTTGCTTAACTGACTCTAGCTTACACTTATCAACTAGAGATGGAGAAATGAAAGAATCTGTAGCACTTGAATCAAATAATACAGAGAGAGGTGTACCTCAGATAGCTCCTGTAGTCTCAACTACTGTCCCCTGATGGTCTGCCTGACGGTGATCCACCGCTGCAAATACTCTATGAGATCCACCTGCATTTCTGACTGTGGGCTCAAATGCTGCTAGCCTAGGTCTTGAATACTGAGATGCTCATTGTGGGCAGTACGCTGCAATATGACCAATCTGTCCACACGAATAACATCTCGTGCATCTCGTGCTTCTACCAGATCCTCTCCCTATAGGTGGTGCATTCGACCACTGGTGGCTACCCCTGCTAGCAAAAGACTGGCTTCTCTGTGTAGGCCGAGATTGCTGATTCTGTTTATTACGTTGACCATTGCGATTGATCCTAGAGTTGGATCCACCGCCACCACTCTGTGCCTGAGGGTAAAATCCCTTATGCTGCTGAGGTTGCTGCTGAGAATACTGATTCCTCCTAGGGAAGGGAGGCTTCCTGATTCCACCAGAATTGTGGTTGCCCTTAGATCCTGCTATAGTAGGCACTCCCACAAAACCCCCTTGTCCAAAGTTGACACTCTGCTCTACCAGGATAGCTCGATGTACCGCATCCTTGAGGGTCTTAGGCTCAAATACCTTAACACCCCCAATAAAATAGTTGTTCAAGCCTCAAATGAAATGTTGTGCCAATTGTGCTGGGTTGTCACTAAATCCTGAAAAAGGCATGAGCTCATAGAACTTGCGCTCATACTCTACAACGGTCATAGTGAACTGTCTCAGGTTATGGAACTCATCTGCTCGATGCTGCTTCCATTCCTCTGGTAGGAATCGCTCATGAAAACTCTCCAAGAAAATCTCCCAAGTGACACTACCCATGTTAATGCCCAACTTCTTCTCCTCAATAGTCCACCAGGTGGCCCCAAATAACTCTAGATTGGTAATGGCAAACCTCGCTTTGACATTACTATCAAAGTCTTGCATAGCAAAAATCTTGTCAAGGGCAATAAGCCACTGCTCAGCTACATACCCAAAAACTTGCCCAATAAAGGGCTTGATCTTGGACCTTTGAAGATCCTTCATCTGAGAAGATACTATGGATCTATGTCGATCCCTCTGAGGACTCCTAGATCTATGTCTATGCTCATGTCCTGCCTGCTGTGCTCTATCCTACTCAAGAATAGGAGGTAAGTGATCAATAAGGGTTCGCATCATTTGCCTCAGATCAACCTCCTCAGAGTCAGCATGTCCCTCTTCGTGGTTCTCTTCCTGATGTTCACTGACATGCTCTTCCCTATTCTCTTCCTGAATGGGGCTCTCGTGGATAGACTCATGAACACTAATATCTCTGCCTCGTCCACAACCTCTGCCACGGCCAAGGCTACGGCCTCTAACGAAAGATCTCATCCCAGATACCATCCTACAATAATATCCAACACACAAGATGCTAAAATAACCATGAAACATACTACTGAAACACATAGATAAAAGACACATGTTTTGCAAACAAGATATTTTCAATTTTCAGTTTACCTATAATTTCAGTTTAGGTATAATTTCAGTTTTGAAGACTTAAGTGTTGAAGTATGAAAAATAGGTATCTAATAGTTTATATAATGTTTCAGTTCAACTAGTTTCAAGTTTCAGTTTAAGGTTTGCATTTTTATTCAACTAGTTAACACTAGTAGCGTTCCAATATACCCAGAGCTCCCAAAGTAGAAACTCGGGCTCTGATACTAGATGTAACGCCCTGCCAAGGGATCCAAAAGAATTAATCTAAAGTTTCACTAAGTTTGCTAAACATTTTTTTTATTTTATTTTTTTTAAAGTAAGAAAGTATAACATACACATCAAACACATAGTAGCGGAAGCAATAACATGTAATCATCGACAAACATACATTGTAAGTTACATTTCTTAAATATCCCAAGACATTGAGTCACGTTTAAAATTAATTAATTCTAAGTCTAACAACTATCACATACATATGAAAGAATAATCAAAAAGTCCCATGTCCATAATATACATTTGTTCCGAATGCCTCTCGGCAAATTAATTCGGAATGCCCAATCATCCACTGTACAAGTCACAGGGTATGAAAGGCTTAAAAGAATATACATATGTAAAGATCAAGATACAACATCCTCAAATTCATGATACAAAGTACAGTAAAAATATATGAAACTATTCACCATACATGATACATCCATACATCCATAATGGTAAAACATCTATCATAAAATCTAACCATCCATCATAATAATCCAAGAACATAGTGGAGGTAAATGCCAATCACAAAAACTCCAGCCACGGTGACCACCGAATGGATCTCAATTGGTAAGAGTAAAAGCACTACCACCCAACCACGTGGAACCTAAATGGTCCACTCCCACCGCGCTGAGGAGATAGTCTCAAGTCCCAAATCGGATAACAATACCCATAATCATAAATACTCTCTAAGTCCAGGAAATCCTATAAGTATGCTAACTCAAGGGTTTCTATAAAGATCGACATCTAAAACCCAGAGGTACCACAAGACACATAGGAAAACTAATATGCAAGCGGGAAAGTGTCATCGCAAAAGTCTCATAGAAGTTACCCGAGCAATCCCTTAGGAATCTCGGGTCCCTACTGATCCTACGGCCACTAGTATCCTCTCGTATTGACGAGGCATACTATGGAGTGCAAGGTCGTAACCAAGCATTCTCTCTACCCCATCCTAGTCTGTACTAGCACTCATGGTATGGGAGAGAACATACAATTATCTTGTTAGGTTCATTTTCTCTCATTTAGTGTAAATGTTTTCATTTATTAAACAACGACTTACAATGGGTTTCTCAAGGCAGCCTCTTAGGGCTCCGACCCCCATTGCAAGCCACTTCCTGACTCTACACATAGATAACCTACCCTAGGCTCATGAAATCATAAACCAAAGAATCATAATAAAATCACCACAGTTCTATACAAGCAACTGAAAAACATCATAAAAGATAAGCCACAAAATTACATCGGTTCTTCATGAGCAATAGATAAGCATCCAATAACAATCATATGATCACGACAGTTCTCTATCAGCAACTGAAGGCATCAATGATAAATTACAAAATCCAATGGTTCTCCAATGAGCAACCAAAAAGTATCCCAATAGTAAATTACAACACTGATTGAAGACTCCAAAATGGTTATCAAATATAACTGATCGAGACTCAAAAATGGTTAAATCAGGTATCTCAAATACATACACTTTAGCTTCACACCAGGAAACTAGAAAATAATAACAAACAGTAATCACGAACATGTCATAGAGAATATCAACACATCACCAGGGTTGGGTTTAAAAGATCAAGATCAAAACAACATAACATCACATTCACATAATCCCCGAGCCTCTAGTAACAACCTAGGACTAGTCAATGCTAGAACAAAACCCAAAACACCCCATAATACAGATAACACATAGAAATATAGAATAGTCTCACAATTTGATTTAATCTTAATGATATAATGTTAATTCAAATGTACGGGTTTCTATTCTCGTTTTCAGTGTATAATTAGGTACTTATGATTTACAATATATCCCTTAACCTATTCTTATATTATCAACTCTAGAATTATCAATTATTAATAATTAATATAATTACTAATAATTTCATTAATTAAAATAAACTTATTTTAAATACATTATTATTTAAATAAACAATAATTAAAACTTTGTTAATACTTTCATTTAAATAATAATTAAGAATTATTAATAATCTTATTAATAATTTTATTTATTTAATAATAATTAATAATATTATTAAAAATAATAATAAAAATCAAAAAAAAAAAAAAAAACTTTATAACCTTATTATAGGCCATCGGCCTTTGCCAGCGGCAGTCCTTTATAGAAGGTACAGGGGGGTGTGCGTATTCTCGCCCCCTCCCTATTTCATATTAACAATTTGTTTTTTAATTGTTTAAAAATTTATATTATTACTTTTTCAAATATATTTAATTTTTTTTAAAACATTGTTTTACACAATTTTTCTTTTCCAATATATAAGTATATATATATATATGTATGTATATATATATATATATGTATGTATATATATATACATATACATACATATATATATATATATATATATATATATATATATATATAACATTGTTTTAAACAATTTTTCTTTTCCAATATATATATATATATATATATATATATATATATATATATATATATATATATATGTATGTATGTATGTATATATATGTATATATATATATATATATATTTATGTATGTATATATATATATATATTTATGTATGTATATATATATATATATTTATGTATGTATATATATATATATATATATGTATGTACATATATATATATATATATATATATATATATATATATATATATGTATGTATATATATATATATATGTATTTATCTATGTATGTATATATATGTATGTATCTATGTATGTATATATATGTATGTATCTATATATATATATATATATATATACATATATATGTATATATATATATATATGTATATATGTATATATATATATATGTATATATGTATATATATAAATGATTCAAAATTAAATTTGATAGAACTAACCATTCAGATTTCTAAATTAAAATATTCTTTAAAAGTATATCGTCTTTTCTCAATATAAAATTTATATAGCAAATTTGTTCTCTTTTATTTTAATAAATTTTTCCAATCAAGATTTTCATTTCTTTCAAAAGCTCCCGCTAGTTTAATTTGTAAAAATCTATCATCTAGAACGAGGGTTTCAAATTGATTTATTCTTCCAATTCTATTATATAAATGAAATACAATATAGTATCATAAGGTTAATAAGAGAGCGAAAGAATTCAAACAGTGAAATTCAGACAATTCGAATTGATAATCCACAAGCACGAAGAAGACAAGATTATTAAATTGCATAATTCAACCCATTATCAAACACAAGACCCTACCTCAATCTGATGCTATTATGCAATCTCCAAAAACTGTAAGAGAATTCACTCCTCTTCAATAACCTTCTTCTAAAAATCTTCTTTAGAATTCTCCTTCTGAAATTTGCTTCCAAAAGTTGTCTCCCAAAATTCCTTGTCCAAATTCGTGTCCCAATTTGTGTCTCTCCAAGAATGAACCCCCAATGTTGTGATAAGCAATTTCTCCTCAAATCGGGGCACTAATTGTGCGTTTACCCGAGAAGACTCTTTGCACAACTCAGTTAACTCCAAATTAACCTTTATTATCATTTCTTATTTTTTTGCATTCAACTTTCATGCACATTAAGTTGAATTATTAAATAACTTTATTTAATATTCCACTTGACTTCTATTCTTAATTAATTTATTACTTTAATCTTATGTGCACTTTTGAGAAATTAAAATAACATTATTAATTTCTATAATTTAATCTTTTAATTTAATTCTCATATTTAAACTCATGCTTAGATCATGCGATCTAGAATTCTTAATAATTTAATATCTTTCAACTTTTAATTTATTTTAGAACTTAATTGATAACATATTTAATTAATTTAAATAACAATAATATTTAGCATTTATTTAAAAATGAACTCCAAATATATTATTATTAAATTAAATAAATATTATCCTGTTCTAAATTTATCTTTGAACTTTAATCTCCAAATTTAATTCTTTTATTGAATTAATTTCTCAATTAATTAAATATAAAGATATCATAGTAATTCTCTATTAAATTAAATCATTAATTAATCTTTTTAATTAGACTTAATTAATAGAAAATACACCAAGGACTCATAAAGCAACATACGAAAACCCATCATAGAAAAATACATACCAAATCAAACAAAAGGGTTATAATCACGAAATTACATAATTTGATGCATTCGGAGGGTACTTAACTCAGATACTTGTCCTAATTATCAATTAGGACAATTGGCTAAAGGGTTTAGGATTTGGACTTAAGAGTTTATCTCCCCTCTCTTACCATTGAGACAGTGCGATAGGGTACGCTCATCCTGACAATTCAGGGAAGTCAATACCCGGTACCTACAACCTGCATAAAATCCACGCATGTACAAACACAATATTCTAAGCTAAACAGACAATGGCAGGAAGTGGTGCATCGTGTAGATCCCAACTAGCAGGTGACTACGACTCCCTTCCTTAACCATATCAGAAACACCATACATAAATAAAACAACACGCACACCATACACATGCAGTATGGGGTAAGTATCCATAAGAAGCACATGGAATAATAAACCATCTAACTAATCATCATCGATATCTGAAACCATTGAATAATCATCATACATGCATGAAATATAGAGTACCAAATAATCTCATCATATAATAAATTGAGTGTAAACATCATCTGATAATCTCTAAAATAATAATACTAATCATCAAACATAAATTGGCCTAAAAGAGTTTGGCAATCATATCAGAAATGTAGCTCGAAAATGTAGACTAGGGGCAGGCACTACAGTGCTTCCTTCCTATAGATCTCGTGATCTATTTTAGGCTAAAGGTGAAAACTCGTGTCACACTTTTATAAAGGAAAAGGCTAACAAAAGTAGAAATATTCAACTTCAATGACATAAAGAATGATGTTATTGTTTAGAATTTAAAAATTAAGTAAAGTATTTAAATGTATGGAAATAGATGAAGGTTAGGATTAGTATGTTTAATGATTATTTGGAATAAGAATTGATATATTTTCCTAATTTTTAAGTATGATTTATTAGTTGTTGAAAAATGCTAAAAAAGAAGGGTCTAGTTCCCATCACAAAACTATATGGAAATAAACATTTTCCCCATTGCTCTTAGACTATGCTATAAATGACATATATAGCTAGATGAATTAAAAAGATTTTTAAAAAATTATAAAAAGGCTTTTGACCTATATTTTCTCTTTTTATAACAATTCAAATTTCAACTCACCTAAAATTAGTAGTTTTCATCGTGTACAACATTTTTCAAATTAAATCTATTCTGACCAAAAAAAAATTATACTTTGTGGAAGCCAACTATCTCCTCTAAAATGTCATGATTTTTTTTAATAAAAATTATATGATTTACTTTTTATTCTTTCTCAAAAATAAACATCTTACCGAGAGTTAATTACAATATACTATATCTAAGTACATTGCTACAAAATCTATATGACAATATTCTTAACTTTGAGCTCTCTAAAATGGTGTTGATATGTTGTTAGAAAAATATCATTATAAAGAGTAAGAGTTATTGAAACATCTTTTTTTCTAAAATAATTTTATTTCTTTAATAATTGTACACAAACTAGTATAAAATATTCATTTAATAGACATTTCCTATTAGAAGAGTGTGGAAACATATATAACTTAGATAGAATGAATTTATCTAGATCATAAGTTTGAAACAAATATTTTTAGATAGAAATACTCAAACTTAGTCATTCCAATAAGTTAGCATGGAAGGTGACACAACTATGTACTTTTACCCTTAATTAAGCAGTTAAGCTTCATGTTAAGGGGCCAAAGCTCTAATGCTAATTGTAGGAATAAGATTGATTACTAAGATAGAAAGGGACATACATAAGTAGTCACAAAGATAACCACTTTCAAAATGTCTACTTATAAGATTCATATTTACCTATAATTCTTTTATCAATTAGATGTCTTAACCCACAGTAAAAAGTATAACCATCAACACAACAATAAAACAAGTATATATCTTGTGCAAACCTAATTTGGGTGAAAACCATGGTGTGATAATAGCACTCAAAAAATATTATACTCTTCTAGAATATGCTCTCTTAGGAGCTTTCCTAGTAAAGGGTTAGAAAATAGTATTAAGTGTACCTTATTACAAGATTTATCTCTAGATAAGTTAGGATCTTTAATCTACTAGTATTAACCTGATTAAAGGATTTCAACACTCTAAGCTAAGAATACCACCTTGCTAGAGGTTTTATAATAGACCAAATAAGGTCACTCTTCTAAGGGATTTAGGATCTTACAGTGAGAAAAAGTAGTGAAGATAAAAATGATCCTTAATTCACAATGACTTACTATATCAGATCCAATAATGCTCTTCAATAATTTATCATGGCATTCACTATTCTTCTTTTCTTTTAACATAACTTTTCCCTTCTATGCTCTAATAGGTTTGTTTCACTCCTAGCTTCTATTGTGTTGTTCTCTCTATGTTTCCTCTCTTCTCCTTTCACTTTTTGTGATTCACAAACCCTAAACCTAGATATGATGATCACATATATATCTTTCTATACATGTAGAAGCTTCTGGAACAATATTTTATTTCTTAATGTAATTATTGGCTTGACTTGTCCACTTCACTAATAAGCCTTATGTTCTTATACTCTGATAAGGTAATTTATCACATAAAACTTCTCCCATTGATCATTCCAGCTTTTACTTAGTATGGTGATTTTCTTATTTTCTCTTTGGTCCCTCAGTGCTAATAGACTTGCTAAATATATCGCAAGAACATAAAGTAATATGTCAAACTTTGGTGTTTTTCTTATTTTCTCCTTCGTTCCTCAGTCCTAATAGGCTTTCTAAATACATGGTAAGAACATAAAGTAATATGTCAAACTTTTGACATCAATGACAAATAGTATAATCAATGAAAAACAACATATAGCTTTCCTTTCTTGATCAACAACTTCTCAGTTATGCCAACATTTTAACCATAAACAAAATAATATGCCTAATGTTAAACCATTCATGCTAACTATACCCATAACTCTACCACTAAACCTAGGTGAAATACTCATGTTATCTATCATACTAACCTTAATTCTATCCCTAACCATAACATCAGCCCTAAAACTCATCCTAATTACACCATTGAACTTAGTTATTACCCTAAAACTAACCATAAACATAACCCTAACCCTAACTAATCATAATACTATAACTATATGTAACACTAGCCATTACTCTTATATAATTAAAAATTAAAATTCTTATAATATCATTACATTCCCTCTAACCTTAACTTTAAAATTAATTGTACCTATACCACTCACTAAGTATCTTAATTGTAACCATATCTATAAGAGAGTTAAAAAAAAGATTGATAAAAAAAAACACAAACTTCCATAAAAACTCAATGAATTTTTTTTAATGTAAGTTAAGATTTGATGAGAGTAGGTGTGTGAAAAAGGATGAGTTTTGGCACACAAACACACACATATACATGTATATATATACATGTATATATACATGTATATAATATATACATGTATAAATACATGTATATAATATATACATGTATAAATACATGTATATATATGTATGCATGTATATATGTATACATTATATATATCTATGTATATGTATGTGTGTATATATATCTATACACACACACACACACACATATATATATATATGTGTGTGTGTGTGTGTGTGTGTGTATAGATATATATACACACATACATATACATAGATATATATAATGTATACATATATACATGCATACATATATACATATGTATATATGTATATATACATATATATATGTATGTATGTATATAATATATATTTATATATACATATATGTATGTATAGATATATGTATATGTATATATGTATATAATATATGTATATATATATATATGATCAGACAGATGTGAAAAACGATCTATTGGTAACAAGCTTTATTAACACGCAACAATTCAATATAGTACACTATAACTAATTAGAAAGCTTGGAATGTTTTAACTAATTGGAAAGACTCCTAAAACCGGTTCAGCCAGTAGAGAAGTTTGTTTGGTTTTTAATCACCATAACCGTAAAACAGTTTCGAAGACAATCCATGCATTTTGCGAAGATCTAGAAATTACTTTTAAAATGCTGTGCCGGCGACGGTTGATGTTCTATTTACATAATAAAACACGAAGCGGCAAGCCTAAGCTGCCCCTTCAGTCTCCAATACACCCCTTCGAAACATACATAAAGACGGAAGGGAACTCGAAGGAAAACTCATCTTTGTAGTTGCAACTGTTTCATCGCACTGTACAAGGACAATCTAAATATGGCCGATGAGGAGATCGTTGAAGAAATGGAGCGAAGAAGGGAGGAAGAGGATGACACTATGCAATCAATTGAAGAATGTATGGATAATCTTGGCATCCGTGCGAGTTCCTTGAAAGAAGAGGCAACCAAATTAGAAACTGAATATAATGGTCTGCGTGAGTGCGTGGCTGATCATCCTGACATATCTCGCCATTTGATTGAGCCATTTGAAAATATCTGCGAGAAGCTGGACGAGGTAATTGGATTAGTGGGGAGTCCCAAATCCTCAAGCTCTACGAGTACATCTTCTGCCAATAGGGAAGCGTTTGAGGCGCTAATGGGCTCTGGTAGTGAATCGGGAGAACCAAGCAATCAATATGTTAATAGGAGACGTTCTAGGGCACAAAGTAGACAATCCACACCGCGTCAATCTCGAGGGCGTAAAAGAGATGAATCAAGGCATAAAGGAAAGAAGAAAATTGTCTCTCATTGTAGCCACAGGGAGGATACCAATGAGATACATGTTCGAAGGAACAGTCGAAGATTATCTGTGCCCAGGGAAATAAGAGTTAAATCCAGTCGGTGCAATCACACTACGGATACCTTTAATATACATATTACTCTGAATTGTACAAACGGTGAAATGGCGGCTGAATCTCCTAGGGACAGAAGAGGCGGGTCGAGAATAAGTGAAGAGGAAAGTATCTGCGAACACGGGGAGAACACCTACAAAATCTACATCAAACGGACCTTTCCAAAAACAGAAAATACAAGTGGAATGCGGATCTGCAGCCACGGTAACCACAGAGAGGATACTCATTAAGTATATGATATCAGTTATTATCCTAATACGAAAACATGAAGATCGTTCCCACCATCTCAATCTGGTAGGAGTAGAACAGGCGGATCATGGGTTAGGTCAAAGAAGGAGATCTTTTTTTCATTGCCACTATTTTCACAATCTTTTAAAATTTTAACTATATTTTGTTTTATTGTAGGATTCTAGCGGTAACTATTGTCTGATGAAAGAATCAATAATGCTCATGAAAACAAATGTCATTGTAGCATGCTAAATAGTTACAATTGGAGGCGTTAGACGTGGGACTCTGATGCATAATTGCTATAATAATAGCCATCAATCGAGGAGTGAGAAGTAATCCATGGCTATGGAGTACTAATTAAGTGTGTTTTAATATAATACTTTTGAGACATTTGTTTTGCATTTTTCCCGTTCATTGGTTTTCTGAAAAAAAATTAGTATCAATGAATTTTTGAAATGTGTGTTCTGCTACATTCTTCCCTTGTATTAAGTTAACAATACCGAGAGAGAATTTTGTTATTTTAACATATCTTTTAAAGTACCTTTATTTGATGTTGTTCTTGATTAAAACTTTTACTCTTTTATGTTGTCTTTCTACAATAATTTTCAATATAGTTAAATTCACTTGAATATATATATATATATATATATATATAATTGAAAAACTATATATATATATCATCCCATCTTAAAAATAAACTATTAGAAACCAATAAAATATAAATGATATCTTAGTAGAATGGACAAGCTATACATATTTTCGTAGTTTGCTTAGAAAGATTTAATTAATTCAAAAATCATAAAACATATTTCGAAAAGTGCAAAACTTTTCCTGTTATCAACATATAAGTTCCTTTTAGTTTTAACTACCATAACTAAAAAGTAGTTTTGAAGACAAGTCATGTATGTGAAAATATAGGCACTTCCTTGTAATATGCTATGCTGGACAATTATTATCATAGAAATGGTAAGTATGATGACTATTTGATTCATACAAGTCGTTCTATATATTTATTGCTAATATTATTTTCTTAAATTTCTACCCCTCTTTTTCTTTATATTAATTTTGAACATTGTAGTATACTGAAATCATGTTCTATGAAGAAATATTTTATTTTATTGGATAGATAATATACTACCTTTGATACCCTTTTCCTCACAATAAGCATTATGATACTTTATCTATGGTTTACCCTATCGATTTATGTCACCTTTTTGTTGGACTATACTATTGTCTTTACTCAATCTATTATTAATATTTTTCTTATTACATGTAATTCACTAGTATTTATTCGTTGTTGATAGAATTACTACATGAATTATGTTACCAATATTTGCAAAAAACTAATCTAAATGGCAACTAGTATCATTATCATAAGGTGTCAAATTCAGTCATTTAAGTGACATTTTACAAACATAAGTATTAGAATTTATTACATGCATATTTGAAATAAGTATGGTTGTAAGGTTAAAGTATTTTTAAAATGTTAAAAATTATATTAAAATGGTTTTAAAACTTGCTTAAAACCATGCATAAAATACTAGTATTTAAACTCTATTAAAATACTCATTGTGACAAAAACATAAATTATTATTAATAATATTAAATATTAAATTAGAACTTTTTTTAAATTTTAAATTAGGGATTTTTTTGTCATTGGATTTGCTAACAAAGTTGATTATGACACCTTATCCTTCCATAAGTGGTCTCTAAAATAGAACTATGATGAGTATATTTTTACAATTGTCCTTGTTTGGTTAGGTTTTTTTGTATTCCCCCTTGTTGTAAGCACCTCAACAAAATATAGAATCCTCTTGGCTAGGATTTGTTTGAACATAGAAAAACTAGAGAATCCCCCTTCGGTAATAGGAATTATCTCAAAACAAGGTATTTTGAAATAGGAAATGGAGTTTGAATCTCTCCCTTTCTCTTGTTTTGTTATGGAATCTCCAAGACCTAGCTTCAAAGAGGGGGAAAAGGACAAGAGGGTAATTCATCTTGTTTTGGTAGTTTCATTGGTAGGATTGGATCTTGAAGTGGAAGGGATATAAAATGATTAAGGAGAGGAAGTCTTTATAGATGACCTTGGAGATGGAGAGGTAAGGAAAATAAGGTTTAAGGCTGGTTAATATTTATTACAAGTGGTGTTTCTTGGTTTAGAAGACTTTAGGCAAGATACATTGTTGGGTCCAATGGTTAGGGTTATCAAAGAGTACATATGTGGTCTTAGAGCTTCTTCCTTATTTTATTTGGGAAACTAAATTTTCATTGGATTTTGAAAAAAGTGAGTTGGATGATGGAGCCCAAAGTCAATAGTTTAAGGTATAAGTTAGAGGAAGAAGAAATTCCTAGCTTCTACCTAGTTCTTCAAGAAGGTCTCAAAGTATAAACTAAAGTAAAATGTGTGTGGTAATAAGTGTGGGTACGGAAGGAAGAACAATTAAATTCAAGAGATATTAGTAAAGTGAAAATTGCAAGTGGAAAACAATTGACCATCTACGAGAGTTGCTCAAAAAGTTTTGAATGAAAATCATGTCATGGAACATAAGATGAATGAATGCTCCTCATCTTAGATATTTCTTGCTTTTTAAGAATAGTAAAGTGTTGGGATGTAGTTCCAAAGGAACATATGGAGGAGTTGCAGTCTTTTGGAATAAGGCTATAGTTCTAAGTGAGTTGATCTTGTTTGACAGTAACCTTTTGTGTGTTTAACTTTTGAATATTACAAATAAATTATCTTAGTTTTTATCCAATTTTTATGTGCCCAACTCTAATGCAGGAAGGATGGTGCTCTAGGATAGATCATTTTCTCTAAGAACCTCTTTTGTTCAAGGTCAATGACTTATCATGGGTGATTTCAGTACTATTATATACAATTATGAAAAGGTTGGATGAGTTTCATCCCAAAGTCAATGAGATGGAAAGTTTGATTTGGTAAGATTCCTTGACTCTTAGGCCTATATAGGATTCATCTTTACTTTGTCAAATCACATTTCTAGGATTGATATAATTCAAGTTAAATTGGATAGTTATTTAATTTTAGATAACTAGCTTAATCTTTTCTACTACTCTTTGTTTATCCTTCATAAAGTTAATTCTAACTACTTTTTAAATTTCCTTGGTAGTTAAACCCTCAACCATTAAAGTAAATTCTCTCTTTAGGTTTAACAAAATGTGGCTAGAACATTTGGATCTTAGTGGTAGTAATCAAGATTGGTGGAACATTAGGATTAAAGGATCTACAATGTTGAATATGGCTAAGAAACTAATTTTTATAAAAAGAAAAGTGAAAGTTTGAAATAATGAGGTCTTTGGGGCCATTTTCAACAAAAAAAATTGATATCAAATCTAAGCTAGATGTCATCAAAATATTAAACCAAGATTTAGGCGATTTCCTTCAACTTAGGGATAGTAAAAAAGCTACCTTAACTAAATGCAGTGGTATCATAACAAAAAAGGAACATTTAAAGAGGCAGGGCTCTTTGGCTAAAATATGGAAATATGAATTTGATATTTTTCCACGTCACTTGTTCTAAACATAAGGAACTCAATCAAATTTAAAAAATTGTCTCTATCTTTGGAGTTAAAACTTCTAATAAAGAAATCTCTGAAGAACTCAAAGGCTTTTTTTATTCTCTATTATCTAAAGGAAATTCTTTGATTTTCAAAATCCAGGAGAAATATTATGAGAATATTCTTGACATTCTGAATGAGAAGCATAAAAAGTTCCTTGTGTTTGTTCCATTCATTAGGGAAATTATTGATCTTGTTTTCTCCTTGAAAGGGGACAAATCCCTAGGACCTAATGGGTCCTTGATGTTCTTTTTTAAGGTGTTGTGGGATATTGTAGTGTGGGATCTCTATAATGCGATTAAGGAAGTCTTTGGTTCTAGACTCCTCTTTAAGGAAATCAACTCTACCTTTATTACCTTGATTCCCAAAAAAAGTTTGAGCCTCCTTGGTAAATGATCTTAGACCTAAAAGTCTTTTCAAATATGTTTATAAAGTGTTCTCTAAAATCTTAACTTCATGTGTTGAATTATCTTGATCACTGTAAATATATTAGCGATACTATTATATTCTATCTGTGTCTATTCTAAATGCAACATCCTCATACATACACACATATACATACATATATATACACACATACAAATATAGACACACACACACACATGTGTGTGTGTGTGTGTGTGTGTGTGTGTGTGTGTGTATGTATGTATGTATGTATATACATATCTCTATATATATGTATACATATACATATATAAATATTCATATATATATATATATATATATATATACATACATATATATATATATATATGTATGTATATATATATATATATGTATATATATATGTATATGTGTATATATATATATATATATATGTATATATATATATGTATGTATGTATATATATATATATATGTATGTATGTATATATATATATGTATGTATGTATATATATATATGTATATATATATATATATGTATGTATGTATGTATGTGTGTGTGTGTGTGTGTGTGTGTGTGTGTGTGTGTGTGTGTGTGTGTGTGTATTCATAGACATATATATGTAAATATATATTTTTGTATATAGATTTTTATATGTATGTATATATGTATGTATGGATGGATGAAGCAAGGAGGGATTTGAAGAGCAAGGGCTAGAGGCGCACCTAACAATCTAATCACCTTGTTGAGTAATACAATAGAAGCAAACAACATAGAGAACAACACCAATGAGAGAAGAAGCTTTGAAATGCTTTCTTCATTCATCAAATTATTTACATACATGCCCAACTGTAAGGCCTTCTAGGTTATTGTCAACAAAATAAAACTTAAAAATCCACTCCCCAGCTTCAAATTTACTATTCTAGGAATATTTTCTCTCAACTCTCTAAGTAATGCCTAACCTAGAACTAAAAACGCTTATTAATACTTGTCAAAATGGCTTACTAAAGATTCTAGATTACTACATAATAGAAAAGATGACCTAAAAATTGTTTGTGCACATTCAAAGACAAGATATGAATATCAAATTTACAATCTAGATTAATTTCATAAGTTGGCTGAAACTAAGAACTAATCATATAAAAACTCAGTCAATGAAGGAATAGAGCATTAGTAAATGTCAAGTTCACTCAAGACATGAAGCATCAATAAATATTCATAGTAATATTTTCCTCTCATTGTTTTACCAAATCTCTGATCCAATATTTTTGCAATCTATTCAATCCACTTCTTAGGCTAATCATCTAGTACAACAACATCATCATTTGACTCATGAAACTTGTGTAAATCAATGACACTGAATATGGAATATATATCCATGTCATCTAGTAACTCAACTTCATAAGTATTATAACTATGAAACTTCCTAAAGATCTTACAAGGTCTAAACTTCTTCATCTTCAACTTAATTTAGGTTCCAATTTGAAATATACGCTTCTTCAAATGAACCATCACCTAATCACCTACTTCAAAAACATGATGTCTACTAGACCTATCAGTATTATCATTATACTTTTGATTACTTTTTTCCAACTTTAACTTTACTTCCTCATGCAAAGACTTCATAAAACTAGAAAATTATTCTCCTTCAGCACTTCTCTTGAACAACAATATCCCTCAAATATGATACTAGTCTAGGCTTAATTCTAATAACAATCTCAAAAGGTCATTTTCTTGTACTACTATTCATAGAATTATTATATGTAAACTCATCTTGTGCTCATACCATATCCCAATTACTTGGATGATCTGCGACTAAACATCTCAACAAATTACTCAAGCTTATATTTATAACATTTGTGTGTCCATCTATTTGTGGATGGAATGTAGAGCTAAATTTAAACTCAGTATCCATCTTGTTCCACAAAGTCCTCCAAAAATAATTAACAAACTATATGTCTCTGTCAAAAATAATAGTTTTTTGTAATCCATGCAATCTAACATTTTTTTAAAGAAAATCTCAATAATATACAAATTATCTAATGTCTTCTTACATTATATGAATGTTGTTGGATACAATTCATTAATTATGTGTTTTCTTTGATATTACACAAATGTCATAATCATTATTAGTCAGTATAAGCTAAGCTCACTTGGGCAATCTAGAGAGTTCTTAGTGTCTACTGATCATTCCTTTGATTGCCTAGTTCAGAGGGTGGTGTCTACCAAGTTCACTCAGATGTTGAAGGAAAAGTTGCAAAAAGAGAGTGTTAACTAAGCTCACTTAGGTAACAAAGGAAAGTTAAATGGGACAAGTATTAACCAAGCTCACTCAGTTGCCAAAAGGATTTTCATAACTTTGTAGTACTAACCAAGCTTCTATTGGTTAATGAAGAAAATCACTTCAGAGTTAGTTTCTACTGAGCAAGGTCAGTCAGCAAAGGATTTTCCTATTTTGTTTATCTATTGATTCTAGTTGACTGAGGTTATGAATATTGATCAATGTAAATTGTATTTGAGTTGACTTGAAAAATTGAAAGGTAGAAGTATAAGGTCAAGTTGTGATTTCAAAGTGAGTAAGTATGCAAGTGAGTGCAAGAGAATGTGCAAATTATGTTCCTATGATTAAAGATCTTTTGATAAGTAGAAGAAGTGAATTTAAATGATAAGAAAAATATCCTTGTGGTGCAGCAAAGGCATATTTGATGAGAAAGGATTAAGTAAAAACTAGAACAGAGATCTAAAATCAGCAAACAAGTTGCATTCAAATCAGGTCAACTCATTGTTACTCTCTAACCATTTTAGTAGTAATCTAAATCTCTTAATAGAGTTAGCTCAATAGCTATTTGCAAAGCCTCTAACAATGTGGCAATTCCACTGAATTGTTCTCAAATACCTCTAACTAAGCCATTGCTAATAGGGTTGATTAAATCCTTTAATAAGTTCACACCTAATAGTATGTTTTGTAACCTTTAACAAGGTTGGCTCCTAACAGGGTTCAATTCAGAAGAGTGAAAATCAATAACTAGTTGCTATTGGTGGATTTTTCCAAATTGGGTTTTCACATTAAATCCTAGTGTCAAATGTGTTCATGCTATTTTCTTTAAGTGTTTTCAAATAAGTTAATTTAATGATAATTATAGATAACATCTAATGGTTCATAAGTTAATCTATTATCAAGCTAATCCCATTACTACTAAGTTACAACATTCTGTCTATTTACTGAGCTTCAATAGTATTCAATTATTTTTTCAAATTTTGTACTAACATGAAAAGGGATCTGTGATTTATTTTTGTAGTAACTAATTCACCCCTCCCCTCTTAATCAATCCTCTTATATTTCCAACAATTGGTATCAAAGATTTTGGTGCTTCCAGAGAAGGTTTCAAGGACCTAAGGTAAAGATCAGGATGTCTTACTAAAGAGAGATTCCTAAGCTGAACAGAGACAACTTTGTAGCCTGGCAAGGACTAATGAGATTGTATCTAGCTACCATTAGTGATTCAAGTTAAAATTATCTTGATTTTGAATATAAGACTCCTTCTAGAGCATTATCAGTTGAAGATATTGTTGAAAAGAAGAATTATAATGTCATGACGATTGATATTGCATCTTCTCTTAGTTATGCTGAATTTGATGAGGTAAAATACTACAAAACTACTTTTGATATGTGGAACAAACTAAAAGATATCTCTAGAGGAGATGACAATATGAGAAGAGCCAAAGAAGAAAGCCTTAGAGGATAATTTTATCAAAGGAGAATGAAGAAGATGAAAACATTGAAAAATATGTGGAAAGAATCAAGGCTATTGTTAGTGCAATCGAAGCATCTAGAGTAGACATCAAGGAGAAAACTATTGTAAGTAAAGTGCTTAGAAATATTCTTCCTATTTATTTAATTAGAGTATCTACTATTCAAGAAATGATATGTGATCCAACTAATAAGATAGGGTTGGGTGCTCTAGTTGGAAGAGTAACAACATTTGAGTTAGACAACTATGATAACTATGTTCTTGCTTCAAATAATATTGAATCTGCATTCAAAGATAAACTCTCACTCAAAGGAAATGGAAAAAAGTAAAAATTTAGTCAATCAAGAAGTGAAGAAGACCGATCATTAGAAGAAAATTCAGATAGTAATCTTGAGGTTGTTGAAGTCCTACTTGGAAGGAAGTATTCTAACAGAAGAGGGAAGTACAAAGATAAAAATCCTCTTATCTACTTTTCTTGTGAAGAAATTGATCACATTTCTGCTAGGTGTCCAAACAAGAAAATGAAGGATGAAAAGAAGAGCAACAAGCATAAAGACAAGGACTTGAAGAACTACAAGAATTTTCAGGAAAAAGGTAAAAAATCTTGCTTCATAGCTAAAGATTTTGATAAAAGTTAAGATGAAATTTTTTATATTGTTGTGAAAGATGGCACTTATCTCTCATATTAGCAAAAATGATATATGGATTACTGATAGTGGCTACTCACATCATATTACTAGTGACAAAACAAAATTTGAGCATATGGAATATTATGATGGAGGTAGTGTAAGATTTGGAAAAAATAAACCCTATAATATAGAAGGAAAATGATGTATCTTGTTAATTATAAAACCTATGTGTGACAATGTCTATTGGGTTAAGGACTAAAGCATAATCTACTAAGTGTGACACAACTAAATAACATTAGATTCAAGGTAGAATTCATGAATGGTTAGGGAAAACTACTAGATGGAAAAGGAAATTTGGTTGGTTCTGGCAAGCAAACAAAAAGTAATTTTTGTTTATCTTGATCCCAGTGATTGTTCATGTTTTATTGCTCAAATAGAAGAAATTTGGTTATGGCACAAAAGACTATTTCATGGAACTTTGAAAATCTGGTCAAGATAAGAAAACATAAAAGAGTAAGAGGTATTCTTGGTTTGAAGAAGCCTAACATGGGTCTATGCAAGAATTACCACATTGGTAAGATGGGAAAGACAAGATTCAAAAGAAAAACCTATTAGTCACAAAAAGTCTTGGAAATTGTTCATACAAACTTATGTGGATCTATTTGAATAAAGAGGTATAATGTAGAAAAGTTTTTCATTTTCTTTGTTAATGTACCTAAAAAAAAAATCAAAAGCTTTTCAAAAATTCAAGTGGTATCTGGCAAGAGTAGAAAAAGAAACTAGAAAGAAGTTGAAATGCCTTAGATCAAACAAAGTCGGTGAATTCATTTCCCATGAATTTAATAATTTTTACATTGAAAGAGAAATCAAAAGACAAGTATCTACTCCTGGTACACCACAATACAATGGTATAGCAAAAAGAAGGAATAGATCTATCATGGATTGTGCAAGAACCCTAATGATTGAAAAGAACATTGCTCTCAAATATCGGAAAGAAGCTATCAAGACTATAGCTCATACCTTGAACAGAGTTTAGTTAAAGAATGATTCAAACAAGACAAGTTATCAGCTATGGTATGGCTACAAACCTAATGTAAGTTACTTGAAGGTATTTGGTAGTAAATGTTACATATTGAAGGAATCTAGAAAAGGAAAATTTAATGTAAAAAGTGACAAAGACACATTTCTAGGACACTCCTATAGAAGCAAAGCATACAGATGTTTAAATTTGTCCACTCACAAAATCATAGAGAGTGTAGATATTAGAATTGATGAATATGTAGAAAATAATGAAGAATAAAGTAGCAAGGAACTTGAAGACTACAAAAGATTCATTTACTATGAACCTAATACTCTTCCTAATCTAGCTGAAAGAAAATATTCTTCAACTCTTGAGTCCTCAAAAAATGCAATAGCTACCGATTGTAGATAGTGCAACCTGAGTTGCAAGGACTGAAGTCATAATTAGAGGCTACCAAGCTAGTTCAAACCAAGCCTGATGGAACTGAGTCATAGATAGGACCCGAGCTTGAAACTAAAATTCAAAAAGAAGATGATGAAACTCATTCAAAGAGAAAAGAACCTGTACTAGCAAGATATTTCAAAAAATATCACGCACCTCACTAGATCGTTAGGGATAAATTTGATGGAACAATGAAAAGAAGAAAATTAAAAGGTACATGTTTACTTGCTAAATTTGAACCTAGAAGTGTTAGAAATGTGCTAGAAAATAAAATTTGGATTAAAGTAATGAATGAACAGATAGAACAAATAGAGAACAACAAAACTTGTACTGTTGTTCCTAGACCCAAGGATAAAAATGTAATTGGTACAAAAGGGGTATTTAGAAATAAGCTGAATGAAGATGGAAAAGTATCAAGAAATAAAGGAAGACTAGTATGCAAAAGGTACTCTCATGAAGAAGCTATTGACTATGGTGAAACTTTTGCTTTTGTAGCAAGACTTGAAGGTGTTAGAACTTTACTAACATATGCAACATATAGAGGATTTAAAGTATATCAAATGGATGTTAAATCTACATTCTTGAATGGAATTCTTAATGAGGAAGTTTACATTGAACAACTAGAAGTTTTTGTAGATCCTAGCAAAGGAGATATGTCTTGCAAACTGCACAAAACTTTATATGGTCTCAAGCAAGCTCCTAAAGCTTGGTATGAAAGACTTCATAATTACTTGGTATAGATTTTTTTTCAAAGGAATAATGATAGCAATAGTTTGTATATCAAGGAAGGACTAGATAAGAAGATCGTCTTAGCAAAAATATTTGTTGATGATACTTTATTTATAGGAAATGATAATCTATGCAAAGAATTCTTAGAAGAAATGAGAAAAGAATTTGAGATTTCCATGTTTGGTGAAATAAAATTCTTTTTTGGGTTGCAAATACAACATAACAAGAATGGTATCTACACCACTCAATCTAAGTATATCAAGGAAATACTGATAAAATTTGAAATGGAAGATTTAAACCTTTTGGAACACCTATGTCTATTGGACATAAGCTTTCCAAAAATGATGATTCCAAAGAATTGGATAAGACTACTTATAGATCAATGTTTGGAAAATTGTAGCATGTAATTCACACAAGGTCTAGTATTGCTCCAACAGTTGGAATAGTGGCAAGGTTGTCAGAAAATCCCAAAGAAAATCACATGATGGAAATCAAAAGAATCATGAGGTATCTAAAAGGTATTGAAGATTATGGTTTATGGTACAGACTTGGAGGCAATTTAAACTTAAAAATATTTATTGATGTTGATTGGGTAGGAATTCTTGATGATAGAAAAAGCACTAGTAGTGGAGCATTCTTTCTTGGTAAAAGACTAGTATCTTGGACAAGTAAGAAGTAGAATTGTACTTCTCAATCCATAGTAGAGGCAAAATATGTAGTAGCAATAGTTGATTGTTCTAACATTGTTTGATTCAAACAACTGTTAGAAGGAATGAAGGTAGAAATCAAAGATCTAGTTGTCATATATTGTGATAACACCAGTGTAATCAACATATCAAAGAATCTAGTGATGCATTCCAAAACAAAGAATATTACTATTAAATATCACTTCTTAAGAGAATTGGATAAAGAAATTAGAATTGAATATGTGAATACAAAGGAATAGATTGTAGATGTATTCATCAAGCCATTACCTAAGAATACATTTTTCTATCTAAGAGGTAAGCTAGGAGTCATTCCCCTATCTAAAATTCACTAATTAAATTTTAGTGAATGCATCAACCAGAACCTATTGAAGATCAATCAATTGGTGTAGAATTGGCAAGGGCATATTGCAGATGAATTAGTACTTAAGGTACACTGGAATTTATAAAGTTATTGTCTTTGGAATGTGTTGTAAAAGAGGGAGAAGTTTATTTTCATATCTCATAGAAATATTTTGAACTAGAATAAGGTTAGAAATTAGAGAAGGAGAACTTCTCTAAAAAGATGAAGTATGCTGAAAGTCGAAGATTGTTCTGAATCAACTTGCTAATAATTGTTGTAGACAAAATTTAGTAAAAAGGAAAAGATTACACTGATAAAGGGGGTTCTCAAATCCAAATTTTCATTGTGCTATTACATGTTGTGTTTCCATCAATGCCAAAGAGGAAGATTGTTGGATACAATTGATTAATTGTGTGTTGTCTTTGATGTTACACAAATGTCATAATCATTATCAGTTAGTATATGCCAACCTCACTTAGGTAGTGAAGATAGTTATCAACATCTATCAAGCATTCCTATGATTTCCTAGTTTAGAAGTTAGTGTCTACTGAGTTAACTTGGGCGTTGAAGGAAAAGTTGTAGAAAGAGAGTATTAATCAAGCTCACTCAGGTAACAAAGAAAAGTTTGATGGAACCAATGTTAACTGAGCTCACTAGGTTGTCAAAAGGATTTTCATAATTTTTTCATATTAACCAAGCTTCTATTGGTTAATGAAGGAAATCACTTTAGAGTTAGTTTCTATTGAGTAGGGTCAGCCAACAAAGGATTTTCCTACTTTATTATCTATTGATTCCAATCGACTAAGGTGATAAATATTGATTATTGTAAATTATATTTGAGCTGACTTGACAATGTGGAAGGTATAAGTATAAATTCAAGATGTCATTTCAAAGTGAGTAAGTAAGTGTGCAAGTGAGTGCAAGACAATGTGCAAATTATGGTGATATCATTGAAGATCTTTTAGTAAGTAGAAGAAGAAAATTTGAAGGATAAGTAAAATATCCTTGTGGTATAGCAAGGACATATTCAATTAGGAAGGCTCAAGTACAATCATGAATAGAGATCTAAAATCATCAAACAAGTTGCATTCAAATCATATCAACTCATTGTTACTCTCTAACCATTGTAGCAATGATCTAAATCTCTTAATAGAGTTATCTTAAGAGCTAATTGTAAATCCTCTAACAAGTTGGAAATTCCATTGAATTTTTCTCAAAGACCTCTAACCAGGCTACTCCTAAAGGGGTGATTAAATCCTTTAATAGGGTCACACCTAACAATGTGTTTTGTAACCTTTAACATGGTTGGCTCCTAATAGGGTTCAATTCAGAAGAGTAAAAATCAGTAACTAGTTGCTATTGGTGGTTTTTCCCAAATTGGGTTTTCACATTAAATCCTAGTGCCCAATGTGTTCAACCTATTTTCTTTATATGTTTGCAACTAAGTTAATTTAATGATAATCATAGATAACATCTAATGGTTTATAGGTTAATCTATTATCAAGCTAATCTTGTTACTACTGAGTTACAACATTCTATGTGTTTACCGAGCTTCAGCAATATTCAATTATTTTTCACATTTTGTACTGACATGAAAGGGATCTGTTATTTATTTTTGTAGTAATTGATTCACCCCTCCCCTCTCAGTTACTCTTATATTTCCAACAAATGCACTATTTTAGAAATATATCCACAAAAACAAACATGGAATCATACCCTCTTACTATCTTAGGTAATCCAAGAAAAAAAATCCATACTAATTTCACTCCAAGGTTTCTTAGGAATAATGATAGATGTATATAATCTAGTATTTTGACTTAGTCCTTTTACAACTTAACAAATTTTGTGAGTCCTTACAAACCTATGAACATCCATGTACATTTGTGGTCAATAATACTTATCCTTCAGCAAAGTCAATGTCTTATCAATTCCAAAATGTCTAGCTAGACCACCGCAATGCTTTTCCTTAATCAAATTAACTCTCATATAACGTCTTGGTATACACAACTGAATTCCTTTGAATAACATACTTTTTTGAATTAAATACTCATCAACTTACTCAATTGATATGATTGGAGCTCTTCAGTCTCCATGCCTATGAAAAATTAGGGTCAGTATCATCCAACTCCTTCATTTCATCAAAACTAAGAACTTCAACCTTCATCTTGGTGAACAAAAAAAAGTCTTCTGCTCAATGCATCTCAAACTTGATTGGTGACTCCACTTTTATTCTTTATCATGAATGCAATACTCTGCAAGTACTCATCCAACTTCATACATCTCATATTTAATTTATGTTGACTTCTCAAATATTATAAAGCTTTATGACTAGTATCATATACATACTAAATTTTAGCATCATTCAACTAATCACTAAAGAAAGAAATAGGTTTACCATCTTGACTCAACAAATCTCCTATTACACTACTACTTGCATCACGTTCAACTTGAATTACCTTATTGAAATATAACTTATGAACATTTTCACTATCTCTTTGTTGAAAGACCTATGTACACACTTCTTCCTCATGACTTATGCTTCCATGCTCTTCCTCTTTTCACTATTTAGAAAACCACTCCCTCGTTACTCATGCTTTCATGTTAACTATATAATATCTCCTTGTTTAACAACAATGCTAAAGATAATTCAACATATACATTTAAATTTTTCTCATATATACTCAACATGTATGTGCTTGGGCTTAATATACATCACAAGATTTGTAGATATATTTACACCACTTTTATTATCACAAAATATAATAATAGGTTCAATGATCTCTTCCTTCATTCCTCAATAGTTGCTTGATCCAATTATGTTAGAGCAATTAATGGTTGCATCTACATATTTAGCTTCAATAATAGATTGGGAATCACAATTTTTCTTCTTGCTTGTCTGTGAAAAAAGTCTCTTTCCTAGATAGAAAGCTCCACCACTTGTACATTTTCTTTCATCAACCTTTCCACCCCAATCTACATAAATATACATTTTAAGACAAAAAATTTCATTCTTCTTCTAATATAAATCATAGTCCTATATGCCTTTTAGATATCTCAGTATTTTCTTTTCATAGCCATCATGTTATTCTCCTTAGGTTTTGTAGAAAATATTGCAATAATCCTAACTACTGGTGCAATATCTAGTCTGCTATGAATAACATATTTCAACTTGCTAGTCATCACTCTATATATTGTTTTATCCACATAAGTAGAATTAACCTTTTCTAAAAGTTTATTTCTAGTTGTCATTGGTGTTACAATTGGTCTTGAGTCTTCCATACCAATATTTTTAAATATCTCCTTGATATATTTTCATTGTGTAATGTAGATAACTTTCTTCATTTGATACACTTGCAAGCCAACAAAGAATTTGATCTCTCCAAACATAGAAATCTCAAAATATTGTCTCATTTGATCTAAAAATTACTTAAACAATGCATTCTTTCCTCCAAATATGATATCATCTACAAATATCTTAGCCAAAAGTATCCCTTTTTTAGATCCGATCTTCATGCATAGATTTTCATTATTATTTATCCTTGCAAAACCAATCTTCACCAAATATGTATGCAATATTTCATACCATGCTTTATTGGCTTATTTCAATCCATACAAAGGTTTGTGCAACTTACATACCATATCACTTTTGTCAGGGTCAATGAATCCGTTAGGTTGTTCAATATTAGGCCTCTCAAAGAATTGCATTCAGAAATGTAGAATGAAATCCATCTAGTATACTTTGAATCATTTTAAAGAAGAATATGCAATTTCTCACTCCTTCTAATCTTGCAACAAGGGAAAATTTCTCCCCCATAGTAAATACCTTCTTCTTATGTGTATCCCTTACAATCTAGTCTTTCTTTGTTTCTTGTTACTTCACCTTTCTCATTCAACATGTTTCTCAATACCTAGTTTTTTTCAAAATTATTCTTGTCTTTTGGTCTAGGTATTAGTGACTAGGTTTTTTTCTTCTCTATCTACTCAATTTTTCCACTCATTTCTTTGATCTAATGTTCATTATCCAAGGCATATTTTACTAATTTGGGCTAAAATTCACATAGTAAACATGTATCACTTCTTAGCCTTTTTCTCCTTGTCATAACTCTAGTGTCTTTGTCTCCAACGAATTGATGAGGTGCATGATATCTTCTTTTATATTTTTCTAAGGTATGATAATTTCTTCTTTCTTATTCTACAACATCTTCCTATAGATTTTCTTTAGGAAGTACTTCATGTATTTCTACTTGTTCTTCTGGTTGATTAACATTCACTTGTTGTTTCTTGCCAAGTTCTACCTAGCATTCAACATGCACTTCATAATGCTTGACACTAACTTCTTGATGCTCGACATGTTGTTATTGTAACTTGAAATGTACTAGTTGTTGTTTCTTGATAGCTTTCTTCTTAGGTTCAAGTAAGATGTTAGGCTCACCTTCATCATTGTATATAAAGCTTCTATAATCTTCAGGCTCTTTCCTACATTCAACTTTATTCTTTTTTGTATATTCATCAACTTTCATGTTTTCACTTTCAACAACTTCTTTAGTGTTAGAGCTCAAACACTTATAGTCTTTGCTCTTAGTTGAATAACCTAAGAATATGCCTTCATCAATTTTAGCATCCAATTTTCAATTTCTATTATCATTCAATACATAGAATTTACATCCAAAAACTTTGAAATACTTCAAATTAGGTACATGTCCATACAATAGATCAAAAGGTGTTAGGTTTGTAGCTTTATTCCATTTTGTGGAGGGGTTCTAGGTTAATACATTTGTCTCTTGATCCCTCTATCATTATACAAGGTGTTGAATTCTCCATATAGAAATTCACCTCATGTGCTAGATCTGAGACACTTTAATATATCACCTATTTCTTTTTCAACTCTAGTGAAACACAACTTAAATATTTGAAATGCAACATATTTTTATTTAAGAAATATTGAATAGTTAGCATTCTAAAGTAGTCATCAAAAAATATAAAATAAAGGATGTGTCACCATAGTCGCTTTGCACATCAATAGGTCCACAAAGGTTAGTATGAATCGACTTTTAAATAACATCATAAGCATATGTCTTTCTCTTGAAACTAGACTTTGTCATTGTTCCTAACTGACATTGTTTACACATCACATTTTTAGGTTTCCTCAATTTTTGTGACCACTTACTTTCTTCATTTAACTAATTCTTACCAAATTATCAAAATTTATATTAGATAGCCTCTTATGCCATTACCATGTATCATCACATTGTGAAAATAAGAAAACATCATCAGATAGGTCCAGATAGGATAAATTAACTCTAGTTTAGTGTCCATTTCCAATCGATTCTCCTAATCCATTATAGATCCTGGCCTTCTTATTCTTAAATTCAACTTTGTATCTTGAACTGTTTGATTGTGCCACACACAAGAAATTATAGTTAAGTTCTTCAAGCCAATAATAATTATCATATATGATCTTATCAATCAATTTTATTCATTCTTTACCTTTCACAAGACATGGTGGATCATTATTAAACTTAATACTACCACCTTTATAATGTTCTAGGTTTTCAAACTTACTTTTAGCACTAGTTGTGTGATGTGAGGAACCACTATAAATAATCCATCTATCACCTTTACTCACATATAAAAGTAGTGCAATTTTCTCATCTTCATCAAAATCATCCTTCATAGAAACATACATAACTTCATCATTATTAACAAACTCATCATTAATATCTTCTATAGAAATATAACCAGACCTATTACTTTTTCCTTTATTTTCTTTATATCCTTTTTTGTGCTTTTCTATCTCTTCTTCCTTTGAACTTGATGTTGTTTCTATCATCATTGTCATCCCTACCAAGACATATTTTAGAAATATGAGAAAATTTATTGCATGAAAATATATTATAGGTAATTTACCTTTGTAATTTCATTTGGCTCTTGAATGTCTCCTATGCATTAATGCTTCAAGATCATTAAGATCATCGTCAAAAGATTCACTCTTACTAACTTCATGCTTTCTTTCTTCTTCTTAGACTTATGTCAAACCAATTATGATTTAAAAGAAGATTCAATAGTAGGGACATTAAAATTATCAAAATTTGACCATTCAAAAGTGGTAAGTCTACCGACTAGACTATCAAAGATTAGGTAATTACCAAGAGTACATCTTAGTTCTTGTATTGTAGAAACTTCAATAGCATAATAGGAAGTAAATTTCGCAATACCTTGTTGATTATAGTCTCATCACCAATCTTTCAATTAGCTCCTCTTATAATATTCACAACTTCTTTGACTCTTCTAACATATTGGGAAATGTTTTCACCTTCTATCATTCTCGTATCATCAAACTTTCCTCTCAGGCATTTTAATTTGGCTTTTAGTACATTATTATCTCCTCCATGGATCTTGGCCAACTTTTCTAACATATTCTTTTTACTATCACATTTTTTTATGTCATCAAACTCATTACAACTTAGGGAAGATGGAATCTCCAATATTGCTTGATTGTGCTCTAAATTTTTCCTTTATTTGATAGGCTCTCAAAGGTATAGGTATAGTTATATCATTATTTTCTAGGAAGAATACTTTTGAATTTCCAATTCCAACTATGTATAGCTTCATTAGATATTGCCATGCTAAACATTCTTCTTATTCAGCTTGGGTATCTTTAGATATTGATCTTTAGCTTTAAGTCCCTTCAAAGTTTTCCTCCACAAGAAGCAAAGCTCTGATACCACTTTTTTGAATGATTTAGAATAAATAAGATGGGTGGGTGATGAATTAGTTATCCTTAGGTCTCAATGTACAAATTAAAATTTTAAACACTTCAAACAAATATGAAACTAGGATCTAATGTAGAAACCCAATTTGTGTAAACCCACCATGAACATGTCACCAACTTTTTATTCTTTGGCAGAGAGCTCTATTAAGAACCAATCTTGTTAATGGTTCAATATACACTATTAGGTGTGACCCTATTAATGGATTTAATCATCCTATTAGGAGTGCCCTTGTTAGAGGACTTATTAACATTCTATTAGAATGTCACCTTGATTACAAGATTTACAAATGAGTATTAGGCTAACCCTGGTTGAAGGATTTCAAATAATACAATGGTTAATAACTAAAAATGGGTTGATCTAAATAAATAAAAATCATTTTGGAAATAGAGATAGTAGTTTGATTAAATAGATGATTTATTAACTAGCTTCCATTATTATTAGCATTAGTGATTTTCTTGGAAACTATTCATGCAATCACTCTTCACCTAAACTCTTCACTATTCGACCTTCTACTTTAGTTTTCCAATAAATAGAATCAATAATTTCTCCCACCTTTATTGGTTTGGTAACTTCTACTGACCTTTTTAGATTAGCCCTTATGCCTCCTTAATTAGGTAGCTTGACCTTTGTTTCTTAAACACATCATTGATCTTATGTTTAGGTCAGATTCATCAAATCCTTCTATCTTTTTGTTCCTCCCACCTCTTCTAGAGACTTCTCCAAAATTCACTTTGAATACATAAATAGAAAATCTCAAACATGGTTTCCCTTGTATTAAATATTCTAGCTGATCAATCCTTATCTTTGACATACATTCCATATTCCAATAGTTCAACTATGTCTCAACTAGGAATCTCAATTCCTTTACAAATTGTAAAATGTTGACAGTCGACCAACATTGTGTTCCTTGGCCTTGATCATAACTAGATAGCTTGGTGATGATTATCTTCCCTCTCTCGACTTACACTTTCTTCACTCGATCCTTATACCAGTGCTCAGTCCAAGTCTTCAATTACTCTATCTTTTACTAGCGCTCAACCAAGATTGAATTTTATTGGCTTCTATTGTTCATGCAGTCAATACTAACATAGATCAACTTCAACTATAAGTTCCTTACTCTTCTTCTTTGAAGCTCAGTTAAGCATAAGTATTATTTCCTTTATTGATCATCTCTTCTAGGGTTGAACACAACTCCCTTCTCCACTTAGTTCTATAATTAAACAACACATTATCTTTGCAAAGTCCATTTGATCAAGTGCCTATTATAATTCTTCATAACTTAACCTTTGCACTAGGTCCTCTTATTATCACTTCTCAAATCCTCTTCATCAATCATCTTGATATGGCACTCTACTTAGCTAGCAACTCTCTCACCAATAAGGTTTGACATCAATGACAACATAATAATTTTTTTTATTGTAGCTTCCAACATAAACTACAAAACTCATTTAGAATTAGCAACAAAATAAAAAATATCCAAGTAAAGTATGAAAGGTATACGAGACCATGGACATAACCCTCGCACCCTTCAATATTGCAAGTTCAATTTATACTTCCTATTATTTTTTAATTAAATATAGCTCAAGTTGTTTACTTTTTTTCTAGCATCAAAAACTTTATGACCTCTTTTTCAATTATTGTAAATAGGGTTTATTATTAATACCATTAAGTTCCTTTTATAACCATGTCAAAATTATTAATTTTATGATATTAATTTTAGGTATCTCATTAGTGTTAATGTCATCAAATAGTGTTAAGATCAAAGATCATTTAAATATATTTGAGTACTCTTGTACTAGAGAGATATTTATCTAGAAATATAGTATGATCTACTTGTTATGTCTAAGTATTACTTTAGTAAATTTTAATCAAGCTCAAATGATCCATCCGATAGACTCAATTAACTAACCTAAATTTGATGGATACATTAAAATTTTGATCCTCCTTATTTGTTTAACAATTTTGTTAGAGCTAGAGTACATGATGATTCATTCTTTCAGCACGTTTGATCCATTTATGGTTTTATTACTTAGACTCATGTTTCCTATTTACATAGGAGAATCTATGTTAAAAAAATATTTGGAAAATCTTGATCAATGAGAAATGATCCTTTTTTGGAAATAAGTAGCTTCAATGGTTTTATATAAATTCAAGTTATTTCTTCTTGGATTTATGATTCAATCAATATCTTTCTTTCATATCAATAGAAATAGCAAATAAAGAGTACTAGAGAATATAATTTCTCTTTTGATCTATGTTTAGTTCAGCTGCTTAATCCTAAATTAGTTAAAATGATAAGACATGAATATTAATCTGAAGTTCTACTAAATATATATATTATAGTTTCTTTCAATGTCACAATATCTAATCTATATTTTTTCTAATACTCAATAGTTTGTAGCATCTAACTCTAGTATGGTATCTTTTGAGAATTTTAACAAATAAAGCGTATTAACTCTAAAATGGTTGAACATTTAGATTGTGATCATGAATAGTGAACCTTAATAGAATTTTATAGTTTCCTACAAAATTTAGGTACCATTATGAATAGTATATATTGGTAGCTTGTAATAATCCTTTTAATTTTTGTTAAATTTGATTGTTCTTCAAGTGGGATGCATTTACATGCTAATATTCTTTTTTTTTGCATTTTCTTCAATAAAGTCTCATCCTCCGAATCTTAGTTCATCATTTTAGCCATTCTTACATCAATTTTTTTCTTTCTCCATATATTCATGAAATTCCTGGCTTCTAATCAAGTGTGATGTTTTTCTCTCCTTGAGGAGTATAGTTTGTCTAATCTCTTAGTCTATGTTCATTTCTGTCGGTGTTTCATAGTGGTTTCTTCTCACTTTCTCTGAATTTTAATATTAAATAGGGTTTTAGTAATTTATATTTGGCCATTTATTTTAATCTAGCCCATCTAACCTCTACCTAATATCATTGGATTCTTATTAAACAATCCTCTTTATATTGGCTTTAATCCGAATGCTCGATTTCCTATAGAAACATAAATGTCATCTATATCAATTCTTTTTCAATATTTATTCTCATTTTTTCTATTTTTAGTTCTCCTCATCTTGAATCAAGATGTTGTAGCTTGTTATGTTAAATAGGGGTTTGGTTGGTCTTGTATGTTTGAAAATCTATTAAGGTGTCCCAAATATAACATCTTTATCTACCCTTTCCTAATTCATATTTCACCCTTTAATTTATATCTTTCTTGAGGTCTCACTCTTATCCCTTATATGTAATTGTATAGCTTAGATAATCTAGAAATCTATGAGTTCAAATCACAAGGACATGGGATTAGAGATAGATTAGGTCTCTCCTATATCCCTTTTAGAAGGTAACTTATTCAATTCTTACTTTAGGTATTTTAAAAATAATATCACTATCTTGAAAAAAAATTACTTATTATTCTATATTCTCTTTTCTTTTTTTGTCTACCTATGTCATTACTGCTGTAGGAATTTTCACCTCACATTGACAACACATTCCACTAAGTTATGGTTTTGATGTTTCTTACATTCATAATATAAGATGTAATTTCTAAAATATCATGCTATACTAAGTGGTTTATTTTTTAAATTTTTATATAGCTATTTGGATAAAGTACACTAAAAAATGTAATATGGCTATTAGGATTTAATTGTGTAGTTTTTGAGTCAAAATCATTGACCCATGCTTCATGAGTGGTGATTTACATGAATCCATCTCTCATGAGAATAAATGCAACACTTAGCACTCATTAGATCTAGGTGATGCTCACAAAGTTGAAACACTAGGACATGTTGGGAGGTCACCCATCCCAATACTACTCTAGCTTGAGCATGCTTAACTATATATATTCCTCCATGGCTAAACCCACACTACTTTCAACCTAATTTGTTAAACATTAATCAACTTCTATGTCCTATGAACAATTCACTAGAAATCCCCTTAACCTCATTTGAATGAATTTTTCATGAGCAACACTTGGTGAAGGTTTTCCTAATAAGGCTACAAGAAGAGTGGGTTTAGCCATGGAGGAAACACTTATTAGAAACAAAAGTCCACCAAGATAACTGAGAGGGTGGGGTGGGGGTGAATTAGTTATCCAATGATTAAAATATTTATCAACTTTAAACAAACTTAAACATTGAACTAAAGTAAACAATGTAACCATACAGAGATGCACATACAAAATTACACTAGATATGTTAACTAAGGAAACCCTTGATTAGAGGGAAAACCCCAATGGAAATGATGCCCACAAGATGATGTACTAATATAAATATTCCTTGTTAGAGGATGGATCAGGTTAGGAGTCTATTACAACATTTAGTACATATAAGTCCTTGTTTGGAGAGTTTGAATCCCTATTAGAAGCTTCCAACTATGTTAGGAGTTGTACTAACCTTGTTAGGAGTTTTAGTACAATGTATGCAAGAAGAGCCCATTACCCAAACATGCAACTTCAATTACAAGAAGAGCTCACTACCTAGACAAGTAATTTAATATTAAGTTCATCTTTCGTGTATTTTTTCAACTGAACCAAACATTATCAAACCTTGTAGACCAAGTCCTGAACCTCGAATCCAAGTATCCAACTTTGGATCACTCAATAAAACCTTGGCAATGAAGTTTCCTTCAATTCTTCTCTACTCTGCTCAATTTTAGATTCTTTTCTTTGTGTTTCTTACAATTACTTCACATACTCATGGTAAAGAAAAATATCCTTCCTTTATATCAAATCCATAAAAAAATTCCCTAAGTTGGCTATTAAACCTTCTCAATTAATTCTAATAGGACCACATTAAGAACATGTTACACTTAGTGATAAAATTAATCTTCCTCCTTGCAACTTAAATAACTTTTTGTACATGTGTCATTATTTTGAGAGAACCTAGCTACATCATCACCAACATGTCTTCTTTACACCTATAAATTTGGCTTCTCAGAATAATAAATCTACTAAGAGATATAGCAAGTTTACAAGAACATGCCTCTGTAAAATCTATCTATAAATAGTCATCATGAAAACTTGCATAACATCTTCCAAACTTAATATCTTATCCTTCTAAGGTTAGCTAAACATACTAGACATTTAGTAGTATTCCCTTTAACCTCACTACTAAATGTGTGCTAGGATCTATTTTTACAAACTTGATCTTTTTATTGTTCTTTCGGTAGATACCACAAAAAACTACTATGTTGACATCAATGCAAACATAATCATGAATGTAACACATCATTATGGTAATATATCTAAAATACTCCCCCATAGGAATATCACCAGAATTTATATTTCTAACAATGTCCCCCTTTGCCATTGATAGTAACATAGATGAAAAACATCTAGTTCCAATAATAGCAACTATAAAAGACCATTAATATTTTCTTTTCAAATCCTCTTCATCAATCATTGTCCCTCATTAACATACCTCAATGTGCTTTTTGTTTTTCCATGTTGTACTTCCCCAAAATTATTTTCATGTTGAACTTCTCCCAAATAGGTTCTACTTACTCTAGCTTATTTTTCATGCTAAACTTCTTCTCCAATGACATCAATGTCAAAGGTTTCAATGACCAATAATCTCTACAACAACTGTCTCTAACTTGCTCAAGTGTCCAAAGACACTATTCAGAAACATCCAACAAGAGTTCTAGATAACTTTATCCATCACATATACTACCCCATATAGGAAGCATCAGCATTAAGTCTAGAAAAAAATAGTGCTCTATTACATAGGGCTGATGAACTTCTTACATTATATATTATAATGTAGGAAAGGGCATAATACCATATAATACCTTGAAAATACTCAAAAGTCTCTTTGGGAAGAGGCTTAGTGAAGATATTTGCAATCTTCTCTTTAGTGCTCAGGTACTCCAATATAATTTTCTTTTCTAGAACTTTTTCTCTCAACATGTCATACTTAATAGAAATGTTCTTCGTCTTAGAATGTAACACTATATTCTTAGACATATTTACTATGCTTGTGTTGTCACAATGTATGACAATGGATTCATTGAATTCTATCCTTATATCCTTCAACATTTGTTTCATCCAAACAACCTAATTACAATTTTTCATTACTGCAACATATTCTACTTCCGTAGTACTTTGTGAGGTACAATCATACTTTTTTCTTAGCCAAGGAACTAATCTTCCTCCAAGAAAGAAGGATCCACCATTGGTACTCTTTCTATCATCCATACTGGCTCCCCAATCAGCATTAGTATAAGCACATAAAGTGAAATCATTAGATCTATCATACCATAATTTGAACTCAGATGTTCCTTTTAGGTATCTAAATATCCTTTTGACTATTGCATAATGTGCTTCTCTGGGATCATCTTGAAATCTTGCAATAATTTTAACTGCATTTTCTATATCCGACCTTGTGTGAGTCAAATATTGCAATCCTTTGATCATAGATTTGTACTTCTTTTGTTAAACAATAAGTATCTTATTCTTTGTAGATAACTTGTGTCTAGTTATCATAGGTATTCTAATTGGTTTACATGTTTCCAAACCAAACCTTTTCAGTAATTCTTTCAAACAGTTAGTCTAAGAAATAAATATTCCTTCTTCATCCTTATCAATTTTTAATCCTAGAAAATATTTCATCTCTCCAGTCATGGTCATTTCAAATTCCTTCTTGATTTCTTCTACAAACTTGTAACTCTCATCATCATTTCCTCCAAATATGATATCATCAACAAATATTAGCAAGATCATTAATCGATCATTGATTTCTTTCTAATAGAAATTACTATCTATCATACCTTTTCTATATCCAAGCTTTGTCAAATGCTTGTCCAACCTTTCATACTAGGTTTTTGGTACCTGCTTCAACCCATACAATGCTTTCTTTAGTTTACATAATATGTTCTTGTCATCTGTCAAAAGGAAAATCTTCACGTTGTTCTATGTACACCTCTTCTTCAAGTTCTTTATTCGTAAATGCTGACTTGACATCCATATGATATACTTTGAATTTCCTATGTGCTACAAAGGCTAAGAATAACCTCACTACTTCTATTCTTTCCATGGGACCATAGGAATCATCATAGTATATTCCTTCTTGCTGTGAGTAGCATTTACATACCAATATTGATTTGTTCCTTAGAACTTCACCTTGCTCATTCATCATTTTTTTGAATACCCATTTAGTTCCTATTATATTATTGTCCACTGGTCTAGAAACTAATTCCCATGTCTCATTCTTTACTATCTAATCCAATTTCTCTTTCATAGCTTGTTTCCAATAGTCATATTTACATGCTTCATTTGCATTCTTAGATTTAACTTGAGATATCAACCATAGTTCTTCATTGATTCTACCTCTTGTCATCATACCTTTACTTTTGCTTCTAATGATCTACTCAAGTGCATGATTATTTGTCATATTCTTACCTAAAGTAGGAGTTTCTATCGCAATGTTTAGCTCTACTGAAGGTTTTGAGCTTTGTTCCTACCTTGGCTCTCCTTAATTCTACAAATCATTGTTAATCTCAAAGAATATTTCATCATTCATTAGTTTAGTAACAACATCATCATTTGAATTATAATCAACTATTCTTTCTTGTATCTTAAATTTCGCATCAACTCTCACATTAGCACTTTGCATAATGGTTTTAGTTCTTAGATTATAACATCTATAAGCCTTGATTCTTTAATGAATAACCAATAAACATACCTTCATCACTTCTAGCATCAAACTTACCAATATTATCATCTCTTTTGATATAACACTTAATACTAGAATTTTTAAAATACTTAACTATAGGTGAGTGACCAAACCACAATTCATAAGGGGTCTTGTTTGTGTCTTTCCTAACTTGCACTCTGTTTATAGTGTAGACTATTGTATTCACAGTTTCTCTCCAAGACATCTTGGATGCACCTTTCTAGGCTAACATAGCTCTTGCTACTTCTCTTGCTAATCTATTTCTTCTCTCTTCTATACCATTCTATTTAGGGGTTCTCAAAGCTGATAACTATCTTTTGATTCCATTAGCTTTACAAAAGATGTTAAATCATTTGAAGTAAATTCTACTCTTCTATCTAATCTTAAACATTTAATCTTCATGCCTTATTCATTCTCAACTCTATTCTTGAATATCTTGAACTTATCGAATCCCTCAGATTTTTATTTAAGAAATGCAATCCACATCATTATAGAAAAATCATCAACTAAAATCATTAAATACCTTTCACCATAGAATCCTTTAGTCTTTGTAGAACCACTGAGATCTGTGTTTATAATATCCAATTTTTTTATAGGAGTAAACTTCTTGCTATGAAAAGAAGTTCTTTTATGCTTTGTCAATACACACTCCTTGCAAATTGTGTCAGTAAGTTTTACAATCTTAGGAAAATCTCTAATTGCAAACATACTAATAGTCTTTACAATACTATCAAAGTTTATATAACAGAATATTCTATGGCATAAGCAACTGACATCTACATTAGCAACCAAACATGTCATTCCAATAGGATTCAATTGAAATACATTACCTCTAGATCTAGTTCCTATTCCAATTACCTTTCCATCTTCATCTCTGATCATGCATGTCTTCTCTATGAACTACAATTGACAACCTTTTTCCACCAGTTGTGCAACACTCAAAAGATTGTGCTTCAAACCATCAAAAAAATATACATCCTTAGTTTTAGTCTTACCATCAAGACTTACATATCCAATACCTTTAACCTGGCATGCTGCATTGCTTCCAACTCTGGCAATGCCTCCATCATGACTTTTGAAGTTAACAAACTTGTTCATCTCACCAATCAAATGATGTGAACAACCATTTTCAATTATCCAATTAGATTTCTTTTCAACCTATGATACTAAAGATATTTTCTCTGAGATTTCTCCTTTAATAGCCACAAATCTGATTTCATCATCACTAGCACCTACTACTTGTTCATCAAAATCACCTTCTTCATTTGCATACAAACATTCTCTATCTCTTCTAGGTTTAAAAATTACCTCTATACTTTTTCTCTCTTTTAGGACACTTACATGCATAATGACCATATTCATTACATGTCCAACATTTAAATATTTTCTTACCATCTTTTTCTCTTCATACAAGAAGGGTTATTCCTTCTTCAATCTTTCTATTTTTATTAGTTCTACTACTTCTAGAAAAATATCCTCTAGCACTTGAATTAGTTATCCAATGATTAAAAAATTTACAAAATTTAAGCAAGCTTAACCATTGAACTAAAGTAAACAACCATACAAAGATGTACATATAAAAGTACACCAGATATGTTAACTAGGGAAAATCTTGATTCGAGGGAAAACCCCAGTGGGAATGATGCCCACAAGATGATGTACTAATATAAATATTCCTTGTTAGAGGATGGGCCCTATTAGGAGTCTATTGCAACATCTAGTACATATGAGTCCCTATTAGGAGAATTTGAGTGCCTATTAGAAGATTCCAACCTTGTTAGGAGTTGTGCCAACCTTGTTAGGAGTTGTAGTACAATGCATGCAAGAAGAACTTGTTGTCAAGAAAAGTAATTTACTATTAATTTACTCTTTCCCCTATTCTTTCAACTACACCAAACACTACCAGACCTTATAGACCAAGTCTTCAACCTCAGATCCAAGTATCCAACTTTGGATCACTCAATAAAACCTTGGCAATGAAGTTTCCTTCAATTCTACTTTGCTCTACTCAATTTCACATTTCACTCTTTGTGTTGTTTACAATCACTTCACATCCATACGCATGAAAAAAAAATGACCACTTCCTTTATATCCAATTCATAAAAAAATTCCCTAAGTTGGCTATTAAACATTCTCAATTAATTATAATAAGACCACATTTAGAACATGTTACACATAGTGATAACATTAATATTTTGCCTAGCAACTTAAATAACTTTCTTTACATGTGTCATTATGATGAACAAACTTAGCCACATCATCACCAACATGTCTTCTTCACATTTTTAACTTGAACTTCTCAAAATAATAAATTTGCTAAGAGATATAACAAGTAGATTCTATTTGAGAACAATTATCTTGTCATTCCAAGGTTAGGTACATATACTAGGTACTTATTATTATCTCCCTTTAGTTTTCCTACTAAATGTGCACCATGACCTATCCATACCAACTTGATCATTTTATTTTTCTTCTATCAAATACCACAGGAAACTACTATGTCGACATCAATGACAAACATAGTCATGAATGTAACATATCATCATGATAACATATCTACAATACTCACACATAGGAGTATCATCAACATTCATGCTTCCAATAATAAAATAGTTAAGCATGCTCAAGATAGACTAGTATGAAGATGTGTTAGTTCCCATGAAGTCACAATGCTTTACCTCTATGAGTATCACCTTGATCCAACGAGTGATAAGTGTTCTAGTTATTCTTATGAGAGATGGATTGGTGCAAATCACTACTCGTGAAACATGGGACAATGAGTTTGAATTAATAACTACAAAATTAAATAATAATAGAAATATCACAATTGAATTTGTTGTGCAAAATATCTCTTACTTATCTTAAAGATATAATAGTCTGTTGAGTTTTATAAGATGTTGAAGTTACAAATTGTAGATGTACGATAGATTTAGTTGCTTTAGTAAATGATTCATTCTTATCTACTCACTTTCTTTATTGGTTAACTTTTTCCATATCTTCCCATTCTTGTTTTCTAAATTTTAAAATTTTTATTCTAATAGGTTGGAGTAAACATGTTGAATTCAAAATTTGAGCTTTATATTTTATGATGTTTTTTATTCTTATCTTTTTAACTCCTTCTTCTTAAAGCCCAACTATCATCTAAGAGGACCTCTCACTTTGAGTTGCACCCCTTCACCTTCTCTTAAAAATCTTATTTATATATGATCTTTTTTAAAGGAAAACGTTAAAAAACTTGTATATCTATTCAAATTCAATGACCTAAAACAAGCATTATTATTTAGAATTTGGAAATAAAAATTTCCCCTTTGATATCAGACATATACAGGTAGATCAATAAAAAATAAAAATAATATTTTAAGCTATATTTTCTCTTTTATAACAATTCAAATTTCAACACACCCAAAATCGATAGTTTTTATCTCGAACCACACTTTTTGAAGCTAATCTATTATAACCAAAAGAAAATTTACACATTTTGGGAGAGGACTCTCTCCTCAAGAATGCCATATTCTTTTTAATTTTTTTTAAATTAAATTCACTATTATTTTTCTCAATATCAAAATCTTCTCAAGTGTTAAAATACATGTACTTGTAATATTTTTTCATTACAATATATTATATCTAAGTAAAACATTGTAAACTCTATAGGAGAATATTCTTAACCTTGATCTCTATAAAATGGTTTTTATATATTATTTAAAATATATCATTAAAAGGAGTAAGAGTTATTGAAACATTAACTTTTGGAAATAATTTTATTTCTTTAGTAATTGGTTACAAACTAATATAAAAGAAGAGAGTATTTAATAGACATTTCCATTGGAAAACTATAAGAACATTTATAAATTAGATAAAATAATTTTATCTAGATCATATGTTTGAGTAAATTTAATTTTTAGATAGAAATACTCAAATTTAGTCATTCTAATAAGTGAATTTAAAAGGTGACACAACTTTGTACTTTTACCCATTTCTCCTTACTGTTGTAATACTTTTGAAGATAATTTTAATTCATGTAATCTAGATTAACATTTGTCTATTTTCAATTGTCTAATCATGTTATTATTATTAGAATATTGGTATATTAAATTTTTTTATAAGGGATAATTTCTCTCAATATGCAGATTTGAAAGTTCCAATTACTTCTTATCCCAAGTTGAATCCATAGTGTAAGTTCAACATATCTTAAAAGATGAGCATAAATTAGTTTATCATTTATTCAAAATAGCCACCCTTGAGGCATTTCTCCTCCTAATATTATCTTTATAAAGGAACCTTACATAACTAAAGACTAAGGACTTTTACCTATCATAACAATAACAAGAGCTTTGTAGAGCTAGAATCTTACCATAATGTGTAAAACCAAATTAATTATAATTTAATACTTTTATTTATTTCATGATGATTTTATGATGATATTCTAGCCTAAATTAATGTCTCAAATATTTGTATTGGGAATTCAAATAGAGATCTCTAGTTTCCACATAATTTGTACCAATGGAGAGATAATAATTAGTAGTCTATGCTAGATGTTTGTTTAATTCCTTTTGTGTGACTTAATAGGTAACCATCACATTAATGTCTCACTTTCAAAAATATAAGATTCTTTAGCTCAGGTATAAGGTGCTCTATCATATGTAGTTTTTTCTATTTACCCACTTTTAACTATTGAATATGTCGATTATAGATTTGAAATTCATGGAAGATTTATATTTTATGGGTTTTCACAATAGATAATTTTCAAACTTTTTTTTCATAAACAAATCACATCAAGTTCATTTCCAATTATGGCATTTAATAAGGGCAAACTTTGTTTTCATATGCACATCACATCAAGTTCATTTCTAGTTATGGAATTTAATAAGGGTTTGGTTAACTTAAAAATATTGAATATGTTTCAAGTTTATTTTTAGTATAATTAGTAGACTAATAAGTTCTATTTTCTTCATTAATATTTTTGGCACTCCAAGTCTTAGATGGGGAGGGTCACAAGGACTATTATACATTATATACTGATCTAGAGGACTTTGGGGAACTTAGGAATAAAAAGTGGATTCATGTTGGGCTCTATGATACTATTACTTTTAAATTGAGTATATTTTTTATGAAGAACATAAATATGCAAAAAATGTTATCTTGGATGGGCATAGCTCTAGCTTCTATTTACTATAGCTAATTTTTTGGCAGGATCATTTCCATTGCAAGATCCTTCCAAGGCACCTGCCATAAGTTGTGCAAGTTGTATCATTTGATTATCTTTTTTGATATGATTGAATTTTATTTATGATTCAATTTACATGTGGGGTGGACTTGAGATTAGATGTTGTGATTAAAAATTATCTTTTCCTTGAGATTGTGCCTAGTTTGGTCTTATGGTGCTTACTATAACTAATAATGATGTGGGAATCTATCAAATTTCAACACTTTTGATGACTTTGGGGAAGTTGAACCTACAATTGTCCAGTGGAAGGCATTTTAACTTTTGTCACATGAGTTCCTCCTGGAGCATACTACATTTTTTTTATATTAAATAATTTTAATACAAAAAAATTAATTATTAAACATTTGATTTTAAGTTAAGAAAATCAGATAAAGGGACCCTACAATTAAAGCCCAAAAGTTAGCTTTATATAGAAACTTGAAATTCATAGGAATCTAATCTACCAAGCTAAAAATATAATTTTAATTGACAAGCAGCAATAAAAAAAAGAGAAATTTATACTTCTAACATAACAATATAGAGAATTAGTATTCAACCATAGCCATATAATTTTTCTCTATATTTATGAGAATTGTCCAAATTTTATTCAACACAAGCCTATCTAGTATCTCTCAAGTAGCTAAGTTTTGGATGTGCACTAATATATAAAAACTAGCTACATACTACAAAGAGCTTGAAGGGATCATCTTTGATTGTCCCAAGTTTATTAGAAACTTTTTGATATTTCTACTACATCTACAAATTCTATTTTTGACTTCGACCTTCTTTAGGGGCATCAAAGCTCATTTTTGTATTCTTTGTCAAGCACCAAGCACTAGCTTCTAGACAAAAGTGTTGAGATTTTGTTCTTGATGGCCAATTTTTTTCCAAGTCAAATAATTAATTAGCAATATTTTCACTTCTTCATTGGAAGATGGAATCTATCTGTACAATGTCATCTTCCTCCTCTCTCTACATTCACGAGTGCAACAATTTTGCAAATCACATCTCCTCCTCTTAAGCCTTAGGGGCAATGTTGTTGAGATCCATATGAATTATAGTGTAAGTGGCCATACATTTCTTTCTAGGATTTATCATTTCTACTACATGAGGTTTATGTAAACTTTAGATTTAATCGAAGAGAAATATTATTTCCATACAAATAACTAGAACATAAATTTCTTCCTTAATAATGATTTTATTACTGATATTAAGGAGAGCTTCCTATAGTACAAGATTAATAAAATGCATTACCTTCATTAAATTTGAGATGTTAAAATCTGTGCTTATGATTGCTAGATGTGACAAAGCTTCATATGTAAAGCCCCCATTAATATTTTTATTATCTTTCATTAATGGCCATTAAATATTAGCATTGAAAAGAGTGATAGATTTGTTAATGTTTTCATTAAACTCAGTATAAGTAAACACCCAATTTCTTTGACAATTTTTAAAAGAGAAAAGATTGTGGGAAAGGCTCAAATTAAATTATTACTCAAGATGGAATAGCTTTTGTTGATTACATCTATGAAATGTACCATCCAACTCTATAAGGATATCAATCCCATCAAATTGGGCATCAAATTTCAATGTAAATTGATAATGTGTATAGTGACTATGCCATAGTCATAACCTATTTGGTGCATTGTACATTATAAATAAACCTAGTATTATATTATCAGTCGAGATATGTAAAATGATTTAATATGTTAATAAATGTAAGTGAAAAGTAAATGATTAAACAAGTTTATTTGATCTAATTTGATGTTAATTCATTTTATAGAGTAAAAATTAATTCCCATAAAACAATGCACATCTTTTATGAGAGTGGATCTTTCACGCTACATTCAAATGAATCATACTATGGTGCTTCTACAAATAAATGTTTATATCTTTCAATTCACCAAATACTACACTTAAAGTGTCCAATATCTAATGCTAAGCTTAAAAATTGCCTCCAGTCTCACATTTATATTCAAAATTATCTTGGATAATCCAAATATAGATTTAAGAATGAAAAAATCAATAAAACATTCATAATTTAGAACTTTCTAGGCTCTCATAAGGTTAAACACCATTAAGATCATCAATTTAGCATCATTCGATTAAAGAAATTTATAGAAGAAAATGGATATATGAAATTGAGAATTGTAAAGTATGATTAAAGCATTGAGTAATGAAAATAAATATTTTAGTATCCCATAAAATTTTACTTCCAGATTGTAATTCACTTAACCTCATAACAACTTCAAGTAAGCCAACTCAAGAAAATTGGGACACTCTAATTTCTTAATACATAGTTTAACAAAATGCTTTAAAAATGTACAATTTCAATTTAGAGTGCATACAATAATCTTAGAACTATTAAAACTATTAAATGAGGAACAAGAGAATTAAACACTAAACACTAATTGTAAAGGTTACATAAATAGAAATAGCAATACAAGTAGGAAAAACTTACAATGAAAAATATTCATGGAGAGAAGCAAGGAAATTCACTACAGGGAAGCATCTTTACATTTAAAGTCACCATTGTCACATAAATTTATGTATCAAATGTCTCTTCCATCTCAGTACATGAAACCAAACACTACCTTAAAATTTATCACAAATACAAAGATTATAAGACTAATGGGGGGTATTGCTCTCTTTAAAAGTTCAAGGTACAAGTATCTAATCCACTGACATCTTAGAGAGAATGGTGAAGCCAATGGACTACAAGAGAATCAACCCCTTTTCATATGTTTAATGTAGCAGGATCTACTTTCTCCATTTTGTCTACAATAGGGTGGCATTCAAAGGGAAATTTGAGAGTCCTCCCTTAATGAGAACCCTAAGCCAAGGATGGGGCTTCAGAATAGACTCTAAAGGACTTCAAATTAAAAGACCCTCAAATTAAATGTTGGTTAAGTCAGATAAAAGACCCTCAAATTAAATGTTGGCAAAGTCAGTCTCATCTATGGTACGAAATCATTACAAGACCATGCCTATAGTAGCCAAGACCCAAATAGACACCAAAAAATCAACAACACATGCCCGTAAAGATTGTGCAAATATAAAGCGTTTCTAAATAAAATCAAATAGAAAGCAATAAAAAAATCATAGTCGCGAAAATTATTTTCTGATTTAGCTAATGTTGTCTCTACACTACTTCACCCTTTTCTGGCTACTAGATAATTTTAAAAACATGAACATATCAGATAAACAGACTAGCATGCATGCATCTAGCCACATGAATTATTTGAAGGTTTCCAGGTGTCCATGAAAGTTTCCTCCTGTCCATGACAAATAGGTACATGGATTATTAATCCTTTTTCTAATTTTATCAAGATAAAAATAGAAAAGACTACTAGGAATTGTAGCTATAATCAGTTACAAAATAGGAATAAATTTATAAAAAATAGTTTTAATAGAATTAGTTCCATAGACCATAGGCTAATGAGCTGAGCACAATTTTCAAAACATAGATCAATTGTAAAGAAAGATGTAAAAACTATAGTCTCCACCTATATAAACAAGACTAATAATATAAAATATAGTGTTAAAAATGAGCATCTTTAAAAAGTTCTTAAAAGATATCTATATTAAAATAATTTATTATCCAATAGATATTTTCCTATAAACAGAAATAAGGACAAAGCATTCGTTTACTAGCACTTTCAAGGTCCATATAAATCGCTATGTAACCGACATTTTAAATTGTAGAATCATATAGAAAGAAAAAGGGAGAACCAGTTTCCCTAAAATGAGAAATCTTAATATCTCACAAATTATCCCTAAAGTCTATGTACTTAATCATCTAATCAGTTTAATCACTTCTCTTTGAATGAGAGAAAATTAAATTGTACACTAATATGTCGGTGCCCCGCACATGGGACACACATTTTGCCTTTCCAACCATTGCTGAATGCATTTAGTGTGAAATATGTGATTTTCACTGCAAAACAAATGGCATATCTCCTCTTCCAGTTCAAAATGTGATAAACAAATGGGACAAGCCAGATCAAAATCACCAAGATGATTCTTGGAAATTTTAACGGTACGTAAATCTTCTAAAACTTGTTCCATCTCTTTCTTTGCCTGTCTTTCTGCCCGTTCTCCTAAATCGCTTGACCAGCTTTCCCAAATCAATTCATTTACACCGTAGAAAACATCATGAATTCTCTTGATTGGATCGCATGAATAGCCACTGCATTCAACCCTTGGATTGTCGCATAAGCAGCAGTTCACTTCGTAAGAGTAAAATTCATGCTACAATGAATCAAAAACGTCGTAAAGCCGGTTAAGATGAAATGCAAAGATATTGGCTTGATTTTGAGGGTTTGCTTCATACGCATCTATCTGCCGAATAAAATCAGTTTTTAATCCACCAGCACGACTGTTTAGGTCTGCAAAACGGGTCCTAAGAGCTTCTCTCACACTATCGCCCTCTCCTGCGCTTTCATTAGCGAACATATCGAGCTGTCCTGTTTGTGACATTTTCCCGCTTGATTGTGCGCTCAAAACCCTATGTAGGTAAATAATAATGGGTGAGATTGATCTAACGCTCCTTTATTTGTACCATCATTCTTCTAAAAAAAAGAAACAAAAGGTGGTTTTATAGTCCACAACACTATGCCATAATTTTTGGGTTTACATATGGTGACAGTGATATGGGCATACATACCTTACCCCCCAGTGGGATTTGAACTTGTGACCTCTCTTTCAAGAGTACAAGTTCTCCACCACTAGGCCAACTTAGGCTATATGAATGAATAGACACCAATGCGAGGGAGTGAGCTAACGTCTAATCATTTGCATTTAAGAAACTCCGTTAACATTATATTCAAAAGCCTCTCTTTAAGCGCCCCAACCAAACACGTCATAATAATTAAATTGGGTTTTAAAAGTAATTAGGGGCAATGATGTGGTAGTTGTCTAAGCTAATTTTGCATAACTATAATTCTTAATTTGTACTAAAAATTTGTCACTTATTTTGGTGAACTTCTGTAGGTAAGTGAAGAGCTGAAAGCTAACCTTTTGTCATTTCCACATTTACAAAACTCTCTATAGAACTTGTAAAAAGAGTGCAAGGTGGTCTAAAAGTGTCATTATAAAATGTTCATCAAAACCCATTATGTTCACTCTTCAATACCCACTCACCAAAAAATAGTACTCTTTGGTACAAGCGGACTAATTAGCAACCAAGAAAGCTATAAAATATCAACTGTTTGTACGTGTATGATTGGCTATTACTACTTGTGTTATCATTTTTTGGCACTTTTTATGATCATTTATTGGGGGAATCTATAAGATAGCCATAGCGATCATTAGAACATAAGCAACTACTCAATCATCTCTCCTATGTTTCATTGTTAAGACATATATAAGTCCAAATCAAAAAAATACTTGTGTTTCATATAACATTGGCCCATGTTACTCAATTATAGCAAATTAGAGATATTATTATATAGGGGACTGACATTAGTTCGCTTCATTTCCAGTCTCTTAATGTATATACAAAAAAAAGAATATATTGATATATTTGTTATAGATAAAAATTACTTAGAAAACATCATCGAACACATTATTAAAGATGAGATGTTTAATAAAGATAATAAGCATGAAAGAAATTAAATTTTGAAAATTAACTATAATTTATTTCATGATTGTAAGTATTTCATAGCATACATTTGTCTTCTTAAGAATCTATTAAAATGGGTTATATTTCATCCTAAATTTTTTAAACAAAGCAACAAAGGACATGATTTTATGCTTAAAATAAATTTCTACTATTGTAATTATTGAGTTAAGGTAAACTCAAGATTTATAGGGACCTAGTAGTATCAAAATACAAATATAAATTACCATGCTCAATGTTAAGACTATGCTGGGAAAATATTAAGATTCTCGTTTCTAACATCCTAGAACCAAAGACCAACATATAGACAAGACCAAAAAAAAAAATCTCAAAAACTAACAATGAACCAAAGCTAGGTTGATTCCTTCAAAAGCTTAGCCACCTAGATGTCAGCTACTTCTGGTTCCTTCTCTATGTTCTTTGCATAGTAGGCACTTTATTTCTCTTCTTTTTTCCCCTATTAATTTACAAGGTCATCCCATGACTTCTCCTCCATACCCTTTGTCCTCTCCAATCAAGTCCACCCTAAGCTCAATTGCCTATGTATCCACTATACCCTTACTAGGAATCAATTTTGCACCAGCCCTTCAATTTTTGAATTGCTATCATCATTGACTTTATTCAATTCCTTTATTTTATATGGGACACCTTCTTCTAGGATTCTCATGGCTGCGACCTCTTTCCACAAATGTTTATCTTGTTTTCCCACATCCTCTTTAGTGACATTAAATTTTTTTATTACCCAACCATCAAAATCAATTGCGACCTCCTCTTCATCCATCACCCCACCAATATTGATTGAGGCATGAATGCGGTGTCTTCCTTCTCCTTTAATTTTTCTCTACAGGGTTCTCTAGAGAATCTAACACCAAATACCTAAAAAAATTTCTAATTAGAGAATATATCCTTTCAGACTTTTTGCTTTTTCCATCTTCCCTAGCTAAGTTATCCTTATTCTCCTCTTTAGAGGTCTTTGTATTTTTAGGTGAAATAAAGCAGTTTTTAATAATTTTGACATGAGGGGATTATTCATTCTATTATACTATTTCCCTTCCTTCAAGATCATCAGAGACCCTATCCTCTCAACTATCCATAGATTCTTCCTCATCACCTGTTTCCATCCTAGAATTTTCATTGTCCACATATTTTTTCTTCTCACTTGTAAAACTTCAAATATTATAATTAAAAATTATATAGATGGACTATTATGTGAGATAAATTTTTTGAATTCATAATTTAAGTGAAAAATTAAACTAGGTAAAATGCAACTACAATTTAATTGATGTTTGGAAAGTTATAGTGAGGAAGAAGTAAATAATTTAAAATTGTATGAAATGGACATGCATTGAGATTTCAATTTTTTCTTTCTCAATAAAAGATATAGTATACAAGAAAAAGAATAAAGTAAGAACAATAAAGTAACATAACACAATGGGAGCTATGAATAAACTCCCTAAAGAAACTAATGGTTATCTAATACAAGGGTGGAGTGGAAATTTTGTTACATGTTCTATTAAAATCTTATATTGCTATATCTTTACTGTAGTGATGTAATGTATAACTCTAGATGGGAGATATGATTGGGCCCACACCTAAAAAATTTTGTTTTTAAATCACTTTAGATATAAGAAAAATGTGTGCTTCCATGTTTATTGTTAGCCAAAATGCCCTCCCACCAAAAAATCAAATTTAATTAATAGACCACTCAAAGGTTGCTTAGGGTTTCTAATTTGAGATATTTGAGAGGTTTTCACAAAATAATTTAAAATTGGCTATATCCTTTTATCCTAAGTCTATGCAAAATATTTTATGTGATGTCTTTGAAATATTTTAAGTTGCAACCATGGAAATCACCCTTTGGATCACATGGTTGCATCAGAGTAAGAGCTAACCAAAGTTCAAGTTACGATGAGGTGACTAGACTATTATCACTTGGTCGTAGTGGATTAAATTTTAACTAAGGGTTATCCCCCGATGGTGTGATCCTAAAGTTTTCACATTGTCAGAAGGATGGAGCAGTTAACCTAGGTTTAAGTGGCAACATTGTGATTTTCCTTGTATCACACAGTCACATGGGTTAAAGAGCATACCATAGTTAGTGTTGCAATCATGTGATCTTTCTTGTTTTTCAAGATTATAGTGAGTTAAGGCAATCACAATTAAGGTCTCACACTTCACAGGGTTGTGGCAGTTGGTGAAGAATGTTGAGGGAAAATTGTGTCACAACAATAATAGTTTGTTGGCTCAATCATAAGCATTTGATGTTAGTCTAAAGGTAAGGTGGCAAAGCCATGATCATTTGAGATGATCAAAGAATGAGGACTTTGTGGAGTGGGAGAATGGTAAAGGATGATTGGTCCATGTGGCAAGACATGAGGTTTGACTCTAGTTGACCAAAGATAAATTTGATTTGGCATACTAATAACAAAGGAAGCAACTCTTTGGTGGAAAATTTGATCTTTTCAATCTCCTATAACCACTTTCATCATTCCCCATGTCTGATAAATGAAGAGAGACACTCCATTAATACATTTTGGTCCATCTAATTAGTCAAAATGATAATGGCCATAATTTTTATCTCTTCAAGGGATCTATTTGGTGAATAAGTTATTTTCTAGTGTCTAGATGTGTGCCATGGTTAGATCTTTCCCATATTGTAGTGATTGCTCTCTGCCATGTTGAATACGATTGTTGAGTTTTTCCTTAGGGTAGAAGCTATTTGAGTTATGCTTAGGCTATAAAAGAATATTATGTAATCTTTTGAAGGGATTCTTCTCTATTTTCCTTGACATGTTTTGGTATGCACATTATAAATTCCCTTTGCCTCTGAACTATTCATGATATTCTACCTTATCTCTTTCAACCATCGATGTACCGTGCAAGATTTATTTGCATTTCTTCAATGTAGTATGGATATCTACAATTTGAATGAGTGTATCTATTTTCTCCTATAGATGATATACACTAAAACTCTTCTTCATTGTGTCACTCATTTGGTTGTCTTATTTGCATGTGATTGGTAGATTAAAAATGTTTGAATCTATATATCTTTTGGTGTCATGATAGTTAATTGTGTATTTATGGGCAGAGATAGGATTTAACACTCTATTTTGGTGTATCACCTCCTTAGAAAAAAATAGGTAGTTTCTTTCATTTATTCCTTCTCTCTTTTCCTCTCCAAGTGTAGTTTAGGTGCATCTTGGTAGAAAAGGAAGCAAACATTCTCTAGCAACTCAACCTCATAGTTCAAGTTCCATAGCTTGGAGGTTGTTTCCATGTTTCACAAGGTTTTCCATAGGTTAAAAAGTTTCAACAAGGGTGCAAGAATTTGTGACAACATATTTTGGCATGTCGAATGGGAGAGACTCTTGAAAATTTATAATTTTATTGGTGTCAAAGAAGAAAAGTTCCAATATGTGTTCAGAAGATAGTGCTCCTCTCACTATTTTCAAGCCTTCAAGAGGTTCATTTTCATGTACTTGGTAACTCTATCCTATAGTATATCTGATTTCTAGACCAAGTTGTTGTGATTCATGCCCAAATCTCATACAAGGCCATCTTCTAGAGGTAATTTTCAATACACTAAGCTTTCATTTTCAAATCCTTGAAAAAATAGAAATAGATTGTGTCTATCTTTAGTTAGGAGTGCAGTATTAGCACATACACTTACAAGATCTCTTTCCACTCCTCCTGTTGATATATCACAGCCTAGAATACCATATGCTCATATCAATAGATCACACTCATACATGGATCAGCCTAGAGAACATGTATTTTCCACCTTTAATTGTGGGAGTCCTCTCCTTTGGGCTCAAAGACATGATATCCTAGTGTCATCGCTAAAAAGTATACCTAATTTTATTGGTGAAACTTCTATCTCCCTTGTGAAAAATATTTAGGAGATTTCAAATATTTGTAATATGCATGGTGTTACAAAGGATGATTTTGTTGTTAGGATTCTAGTTGCATCCTTGAAAGGAAAGGCATTACAATGGTATAAAGGCTTGTATCATAACTCTATTACTAATTGGGATGGGTTAGGAGTAAGACTTTGTAAGAATTTTGAGGACAAAAGTGATCAACTATCACATTTAGAACAACTAACAACCATCAAGAAGGAACCCCATCAATATATGACAAATTTTAATTATATATTTTAGAAGACATGGGATAGAATATGTACTACAATAAAGCCTTCTCTGAGTAATGCATTCTTTTATTACCTCAACACCTTCAAATGTGATATTGGTTCCACTTTTCAATCTATGGGAGGGGACACTTTACCAAATGCTTATGAGATTGCCATAAGAGTAGAAAATATCTTGATACAAGGAGCAGAGTTAGCTCCAAGGCCTCCAATGCCTTTCTTTCCTGACATACTCAATCATTAGCTTATTGTAACCCCTACTCATACTTCTTTTGCAAGTCAACCCCTTGCCATGGTCCCAATAGCTTCCACATCCTCTAATGGGGTTGATTAGATTGAGGCCATGATGAAGAAATTGATGGATAATATGGACAAGAAGTTGCAGGCTCAAGAAAAGAAGATAGAGGACAATAGTGTAGTGATTCAAAAAATAAGTAATGATTGATGACTATGAAGAGGAAAAAAACTCAAAATAATAAGCCACCCCAACTTCACTATCAAGGTCTTATATATAATAGACCTCTGAACCAAAGTCATGTCCCCTATAATCAGAATAGACCTATTGACAACACCGATATTATGAATACCAACCTAAACAGGGCTTTAGTTCCTCAAAACAATCTTGCTCAAGATCAAGATTCCTACCCTTTTTGCAACTACTCCTATGGATATTGTATGTGTCTATGCATAGAGTCTTATTTGGCATTAACCAAATAGGAAAAATTAGTGGACTAACAACACAATGTTAATCAACTTGCCAATGCTCCTCAGCAAGGTGATTGTTCCTTGATGAACCGTCGAGTACAAGAGCATTGTCATGTAAACCAAGATTCCACTGCTCACAACACTCGGAGCAAGAGAAGAGTTGTTGAATATTCTACTCCTCTTCCATCGAATCAAGCTTCAACATCAAGCATAATACCTCATCTACAATTTTTGGACCAAAAACACAATGCTAATCAACATGCATATGCTCCTCATGTAGGTGAATTTTCCTTCATGAACCATCAAGTAGAAGTGAATTGTCATGTAAACAAGGATTCCATTTCTCACAACACTAGGAGCAAGAGAAGATTTTCTAAAGCTGCTAGTCCTCCTCCTCCCAATTAGACTTCAAAATCAAATACAATAGCTCATTTACAAGCAGCAGATCATTAACACAATGCTAATCAACCTGTAATGCTCCTCAAGAGCAAAGGAATAATAATAGCAGAGGAGATGTGAATGACCCTAGGGTTGTTCCATGTCAAATTCCTACACATTCAGCCCCCAAGGCTTATACCTAAGTACCTGATGCATCATTTAATGTGGTAGAATAGATGAAGAAAAAAAATGTGAATATTTCTATGTGGATGTTGTTGCTACTAGACCATCATAGAAGAAGCTACTTCAACAAGAGTTGGAGAGCATTGAACTAAAGGATCAGCTACCTAGCATAGAGATTGCCACAAGTTTTGTAAAGCCATCAAGGGAGGTAGAAACAAGTTAAAATTTTAGACCTCCTACATTTTATTTTTCTCAAATTGTAAGGGATAAGCTAGTCCATAATTGCATGATTAATTCAGGAGCTAGCAGTTCGGTAATGCCCAAGTGTGTTGTTGATGTCTTGTAAATGAAATATAAGCCCATTATTAGGGATGTATCATAGTTGGATGGTAGTACTATCAATACTATAGAAACCATTAGGACTATTAAAATGGCCTGACATGTATGCCCTCATTGTACTATAGTTCAAGATATATTATTTGCTAAAATCAAGCCATATTTCCCCATATGTCTTTCAAGAGATTTCACTTCCCAAATAGGTGGCTACATATCCTCTGATTGGTCATACATGTTTTTTAGAACAAGCTATGGAACTAAAGCTTTGATCAAATTAGAATGTTTAGCCCTCACTCATATTGAGCCCTACACTCCTAACCTCATCAATATGAGTTGTACTATCCTAGAGATAGATGAAAATGGCATAGTAAATGAGCTTGTCATGTCCCTAGCAAAGATACTTGATTTTCTCTTAGATGAATGAGCTCATGCATAGTAGTTTGGTTCTATATTAGAAACATGAGAGACAAGCCTTGGTGCTTATTGTATATCACAAAAGGATGCTCCTTTTCCAAACCTTATGAAGAATAGAGAGTACACAAGTGGGACATGGAGCATGTACTTTGATGGATCAAGAAATAAAAATGGATTAGGGGCTAGTGTGATGTTAGTTTCTCCTACACTAGAAAGGTACAACTTCTCATTTAGGTTTCAATTTAGTTATACTAATAACATAGAATAGTATAAGGCATTGATTTAAGGTCTCCTTCTTTCTCAAAAAAGAGGAATTCAAGTGTTAAGTATATATGGAGATAGTGAGTTGATTGTATATCAAGTAAGAAACTAGAATATCACCAAGAACTATTTGCTCAAGTCTTATAAAAATAGAGTATACGATTTTCTTGAAGGTTTCAATGCATTTAATATTTAAAGCATCCCTAGGAGAGGCAGTAGTGGGTACATCTTATGAGAAAAAAGTAGCCGATTAGAGTGGTGATTAGGCATGATATCCCTGATAATAATATCAATCGACAATTGCTCAAATTTGATGGATAAATTATGAGTTTATTGCAGAATAAAGTAGAGTTCTTATATAGAAACCAACCAAGATTACATGATCAGTATGGGGATCAGGTCATCAATCTTAGTTCAAACAAGATGCATAGGGGTTTGATTACCTTACAAACTTCCTTCACCCTTAATGATCGAACAAGAGATAGAGGCATAAATCTTGCTACACGTAAGGATGATCATATTCTAGTCATTTTTGCTAATGGAACTAACTCTAAAAATGGGAAAGGTATGTACTAAGGTTGAGCAAGAAAATTCCATTCATCTATGTCAAGAATTTAGTGATCTACTTTCACTAACATATGATGACCTAAAGGGTTTTAACCCGAGTCTATTTTAGCATACCATATATTTAAATGATAATGCCAAACCAATAAGACAAAAGAAAAGGCTAGTGAATCCTAGGATTGAACCATTAATGAGAAATGAGTTATCCAAGCTAATAGAGGCCAACATCACTTTCTCTATTAAGAAATCATCTTGGGTAGAAAACCTTGACCCTGTCAAGAAAAAGAGTGGAGAAATTAGACTATGTGTAGACTTTAGGGATCTTAACCAAGCATCCCTTAAGGATCATCATCCCCTCCCTTCCATAGAACAAATATTGTCTAAGGTTAGTGGTTTAGAGAGATTCTCTTTATTAGTTAGATTATTTGGTTACAATCTAGTGTTAGTCAAGCAGTCTGACAGATTTAAGACTGCATTCACAACAATGTGGGGCACCTATGCCTATAGTAAAAATACCTTTTGGACTATAAAATATAGGCATCAAATTTCAAAAGGCAATAGAAATGACCTTCAAGATTATGATTGAAAGATTTGTTTTGGTATACCTTAATGATATAACAATGTATTTGAAAAATGTTGCAGAACATTTGGGCCATCTTAGACAAGTATTCATTTTAAATTTTTAATGTATGGAGTATCCCTAAATCCACTTAAGTGTGTCTTTTCTACTAATCAAGGAAAACTATTCAGACACATTGTATCTAAGGAGGGTCTGACTATTGATCTAGAAAGAACCAATGAAATATTTTCCCTCTCTCTTCCTAATCACAAGAAAGGGTTGAAAAGTTTTCTTGGTAGTATAAATTTTGTGAGGATATTCATTCCTAATTTAGCTACCGTGGTGAAACCTCTTATAGCTATGCTCAAGAAGAACATGATCTTTGAATGAACTAAGGAAGGGATGAAAATTTGTGAAGAGATCCAAGCAACCATAGCCTCAGCTCCTACTCTCATCAATCCAAATTTTGAAAGAGAATTCATCTTTTACACCTTAGGAGGTGAGTCAATTATTTCTACTATTTTGACTCAATTGAATGATAATAATGAAGAACAACCTATTTTGTTCTTTAGTGAAGGGCTAAAGGAGCATGAAGATAACTATAGTTATGTAGAAAAGAAAGCTCTTGCAGTCATAAAGTCTTTAAGGAAATTAAAAAATATTCTATCCTGTAATAAGAACCATTTTCTAGTGCACCATGCCAATGTCAAGGACTTCCTTTTGAGGAAGGATATTAATGAGAAAAGGATAGGTTCGGTCACCAAAGTGATGGACTATGATGTGGACATCCAAATCACCAAGTTGATAAAAGGGAAAGGATTGTGCAAGTAGATGATCTCATCTCAGGAATTAGATGAAAAATTTACCTTGGTATTGATGGATCAGTAGGAGGTCACGGATGACAAACCAAAGAGTTGGATAAACAACATGATGACCTTCTTATTAGGAAATGGATAACCTCAAGGATTAGATAGATCTAAAAGAAGATAGTTCAAATTGCAGTCAATCCTCTATGCAATGATTGATGGTATCTTATTTAGAAAGGACTTCAATGGAGCTTTGTTAAGATGTATTGATGCAGATCAAGCAAAGAGATTGATTAAGGAGCTTCATGATGGTCCTAATGGTAGCCACTTTTCAGCAAGAATAAATTCCATGAAGATAATGAGGGCAAGTTACTATTGGACATCATTGTTCAATTATTTCTATAAGTATGTTAGTAAGTGTGAAAGATATGCCTTCTTTTAATGTAAGCAAAGACTAGCAGCCCTTCCACTTCATCCTATTCAAGTGGATCAATCATTCTCTGAATGACGATTGGATTTCATAAGTCCTATTAATCCCCCTTCTAGTTTAGGTCATAAATGAATTCTAGCTATTACAAATTATTTTACAAGCTAGATGGAGACAATTGTATTAAAAGGAAACTACTGAGAATTTAGTTGTTGAGTTCTTAAATGGAGTCATCACAAGGTTTGGTACTCCTCTCACAATCATTTTAGATAATGCAAAATCATATGATGGAACTTAGATTTGTTCGTGGTAGTAGATCATGGTATTTATTTGAGTACTTCTTCCAATTACTACCATCAAGTTAATGGATTAGCTGAGTCATCCAACAAGAATTTGATTACAATAATGAAGAGAACCATAGAAGATAATCAAAAGTGTTGGCATCAAAAATTGAAGACAACTCTATGGGCTGATAGGATAACATGTAAGAAAGCATAGGAAATTCTTCTTTCATGTTGGTATATGGCAGAGAAGCTAGGTTTCCTATATCATTGGAATTTCCTACTCTTGAATTGGCTCATCAACTTGAGTTAGCTAAGGATGATGCTATGACAATAAGGATAGAAAATTTGATGGAGTTGGAAGAGAAGAGAAATCAAGTAATTCAAACTTTGGAAATACATCAGCAATAGATGAAAAGGTCCTTTTACAAGAAGGCTAAAATCAAGAATTTCAAAGAAGGTGACCATGTGCTAAAATGGGATGCAAATAAAGAAAGACAAGGGAGACATTCAAATTTGGATTCATTATGGAGCAGTCCCTATGTAATAATCAATTACAAGGAGGTCAATGCCTTCTAGTTAAGTAGGCCTAATGGTGTGATCTTTCCTATTCGAATCTATGCAACCTCTTTTATGCAATTCCTTTGAAATATTTTAAGTTGTGACCATGCAAATAACTCTTTGGTTCACATAGTCATGGAAAAGTAAGAGCTAACTAGAGTTCAAGTGGTGATGAGGTGACTGTATTGTTTTCTCTTTGTCATAGTGGGTTAAAGTTTAACTGAGGGTAAGCCCCTGACGATGTGATCCTAATGTTTGCACATAGTCATAAGGATGGAGCAACTAACCTAGATTTAATTGGTGACATTGTGTGTTTTTCCATGTATTGCATGGTTGCATGGGTTAAGTAGTAGATCATAGTTAGTACAATGATCAATCAATCATTCTTATTTTGTAGGGTCATAGGGAGTTAAGGCTAACCTCATGTTAGGGAAATGATAGTGCAATTATAGTTACAGTATTAGGTGTTGTTGGGTCATGGGGTTGGTAAAAAATGTCAAGGGCAAGTTGCATTGTAGTGATAAAAATTTGTTCACTTAGTTGTAGGCATTTGATGTTAGTCTAAAGGAAAGGTGGTGATAACATGATCGTATGAGATGGTTAAAGTAGGAGGACTTTATAGAGTGGTAGAATGGTAAAGGATGATTGGTCCACATGGAAAGGCCTAAGGTTTGACTCTAGTTGAGAAATGACATGGCCAATTAGGTTTACTAATGACAAAGGAAGAAACTCTTTGATGGAAAATATGATCTTTTCAATCTCCTACAACCACTTACATCATTTCCTATGTCTAATAAATAAATATAGACACTCCATTAATTCCTTTTGTTCTATCTTAATCAATCAAAATGCTAATGGCCATAATTTCTATCTCTTCAAGGGCTTTGTTTAATGAATAAGTGATTTTCCTATGTCTAAATGTGTACCATGATTAGATCTTTCCCATATTTGCAATGACTATTCTCTGCCATCTTGAATGCAGTTGTTGAGTTTTTCCTTAGGGTAGAAGCTATATGAGTTACATGCTTAGGCTATAAAAGAACATTTTGTAATCTTTTGAAGGGATTCTTCTCTATTTTCCTTGGCATTTTTTGGCATGCACCTCCAAATTATTCATGATATTATGCCTGATCTCTTTCAGTCATAGATTTACTATGTAAGATCTATTTTCCTCTATTCATTGTATTATCGATATCTATAATTTCCATGAGTGTATCTCTTTTTTCCTATGGATGATATATAGTGAAACTCTTCTTCCTTGTGTAACTCATTTGGTTGTTTCGTATAGATGTGATTGGTAGATTAAACAAGTCTGAATCTGTATATCTTTGGTGTCATGATAGTTAATTGTGCATTTATGAGAAGTGATAAGATTGAACACTCTATTTTGGTGCATCACCTCCTTAGAAAAGAATAACTAGTTTCTTTCATGTATTCCTTCTACCTTTTCCTCTCCAAGTGTAGTTTAGGTGCATCTTGATAGCAAATGAAGCTAACCTTCTCCCAAGACTCAACCTCATAGTTCAAGTCCCATAACCTAGAGGTTGTTTCCATGTTTTACAAGGTCATACTTAGGTAAAATCTTTGGACAAGGATCAAGCTTTTGTGAAAACATTTAACTAATAAGTTTATTGTCTCTAAGTATCAATGAGTTGATATCAAACCCTAATAAAATTATTATGAATGAGGGATCGTGGAAGTTGATTCACAATTATGTCAAAAGTTTTCTTCACACCCACTCCAAAAGAAAATTGATGACCAAAGTGAAAAAAAATTGACGTCGAGGGGGGAAATGGGAAAGGGATTTTTTTTGAAGGGATTAGAGCTTAAAATCCCTGGGTTTAGCAAAAAGAAGAGAATAAAATTTTAGTGAGGAGTTGATTTCAAATAATGAAGAAGAAAATGACTATAGTGAAGAGAAATAGGAAAAAGAGGGTCCAAGTGTTAGGATAAACCACGGACAGAAATAAAAACTACATGCAAATATAACCAATAACAGAAAATAATAGAACACACAGAAATGAACACAAGGCACCAAGATTTAACATGGTTCACCCAATCCCTAGGCTACGTCCACCAAACAACAAGTCCGATCTTATTACAATCCAGTGATTACAACCTGATTACAATCCGTAATCCCTTACAGCTCAATACCGCCGCAAGAACCAATTTCGTATCACCACATATCAAAAAATACCCAACCCTAAGCCCTTTTTATACAAGTATTAAACCGCTTTAGGGTTATAACATGTTTGCCATATGTCGGCCATAATATGTCGGCTACCATGTCGAACCCCACTATTTATGAAGTATGTACAGTACTTTCCTGATCAGTCACCACAATCTAACAATCTCCCACTTGGGGACTGATCAGGCTCCACACTAAACAACAATCTCCCACTTGGAGACTGATCCTGTAGCAATACAACTACCGCATGGGGCTCCCACTGGATCAAACCACCCTGGACTCTGCTGTTCTTTTATTCACATTTAGTCTAAAAGACCAACTGAAGCTGAAGAGGAGTTCAGCTTCTCTCTTGTGACAACCTTTGTCAACATATCTGCTGGATTTTTATTGGTATGTATCTTCTCCAGCTTTAATTGTCCATCCTCCAAAACTGACCGAATGAAATGGTACCGCAACTGTATGTGTTTCGTCTTAGAATGCAGAGCTGAATTCTTAGCAAGATGAATGGCACTCTGACTATCTGTGAACAAATAATTATCCTTCTGAGGATGTCCCAATTCTTCCAAGAAGAACTGAAGCCATATCATCTCTTTGGCTGCCTCTGTAGCAGCAACATACTCTGCCTCTGTAGTGGAGAGAGCATTAATCTTCTGTAGCCTAGAAACCCAGCTCACGGCTGCCCCACCAACAGTAAAGACATAACCTGTAGTACTCCGCCTGGTATCAATATCCCCAGCCAAATCTGAGTCAACATAGCCCTGTAAATCAGTAGTAGAGCCCCCAAAGTGTAAACACTTATTGGATGTTCCTCTCAAATATCTGAGAATCCACTTGACAGCATTCCAATGCTCAAAACTTGGATGACTCATATACCTGCTAACGACTCCCACTGCATGTGCAATATCTGGCCTAGTGCATACCATAGCATACATCAAACTTCCTACAGCTGAAGCATAGGGTACCTTGGACATCTTATCCTCCTCTTCTTGTGTCTTGGGACACATCTCCTTAGTCAATTTCAAATGACCAGGTAAAGGTGTGCTGACAGCTTTAGCATTCTCCATAGAGAAACGTTGCAACACCTTCTCAACATAATCAGCTTGAGATAGCGTCAATGTTCTGTTCTTCCTATCTCTGCAAATCTTCATACCAAGGATTTGTTTTGCTGCCCCCAAATCCTTCATAGCAAATGCATGTGCTAATTGGCATTTTAGCCCCTTAATATGATCCATGTTAGACCCAGCTATAAGCATATCATCAACATATAGACATAAAATAATATAGCTATCATCATCCAACCTCTTAAAATAAACACAGTAATCTGAATGACACCTGTTATATCCATGCTCATGCATAAAACTGTCAAATTTCAGATACCATTGCCGAGGTGCTTGTTTCAGGCCATATAAACTTTTCTTCAATTTGCACACTAAGTTCTCCTTACCTTTGACCTCAAAACCCTGTGGCTGAGCCATATATATTTCTTCATCCAAATCACCATGAAGAAAGGCTGTTTTAACATCCATCTGCTCTAAATGCAAATCTTCAGTAGCCACAAGACTTAAAACAGTACGAATAGAAGTCATTTTAACAACAGGAGAAAATATTTCATCAAAATCAATTCCTTTTTTCTGTGCAAATCCTTTTACAACTAACCTGGCCTTAAATCTTTTCTTACCTCCTTCCTCTTCTTTCAACCTGTAAACCCATTTATTCTGTAAAGCCTTTTTACCTGCAGGCAACTTGCACAAATCCCATGTCTTATTTTTCAGCAAAGATTCCATTTCATCTTTCATTGCAGACTCCCACTGAATCTTAGTATCCACCTGCATAGCTTCATCATAACTTTCAGGTTCACCAGCATCAGTAAGTAAAATAGAATACAAAGAGGGAGAAAACCTTTGTGGAGGTCTAATTGGCCTTGTTGACCGTCTAACATTCACTGGTGTATGTGGTATTTGTTGTTGCGGTTGTTGCACATCATGAGGAATGGCTGGAACATCAGCTTTTGGAGTATCATCCAGCACTACATAATCATCTTCTTTCTTCTCATGTTGCTGCAACAGATCTTTGTACAACACTTTTTCATTGAATATGACATCCCGGCTTCTTATAATTTTATGATTTTCAAAATCCCAAAGCCTATAACCAAATTCATTAATGCCATATCCAACAAAGACACATTTCTTTGATTTAGCTTCTAGCTTGGTTCTATTTTCAGAGTTTATATGAGCAAAAGCTTCACAACCGAAGGTCTTGAGAAAAGAATAACTCACCTTCTTACCAGTCCATGCTTCCTCTGGAATACCACAGCCCAAAGGAGTAGAGGGACCTCTATTAATCAAATATACTGCAGTATTGACAGCCTCCGCCCACATGTGTAAGGGCAACCCAGCATGCAACCTCATGCTCCTTGCGCGCTCCATTATAGTCCTGTTCATGCGTTCAGCCACTCCATTTTCCTGTGGAGTCCTTGGAACAGTTTTTTGTCTACGAATACCATTAGTGGAGCAATAATCTTCAAATTCATGACTGCAATACTCACTACCATTATCAGATCTGAGACATTTTAGTTTCTTACCAGTCTCATTTTCAACCAAGCATTTCCATTTCTTAAAAGTTTGAAATACATCAGATTTCTGTCTAAGGAAATAAACCCATACTTTTCTAGTTGCATCATCAATAAATGTAACATAATAATGAGAGCCACCAAGGGAAGATACCTGAGCCGGTCCCCATACATCTATATGCACAAGCTCTAATTTCTCCTTTTTGTTTTCCTTCCCTATCTTTACAAAACTCACTCTCTTTTGTTTTCCATACACACAACTTTCATAGAAATCCATATTCACACATTTTAGACCTGGTAAAACTTTCCTTGAATGAAGTACTTTCATACCTTTCTCACTCATGTGCCCAAGTCTATTGTGCCACAGCGCTGTATCATAATCCACAGCAGCTATTTGTTCTCCCTGCTCATCTGCAGTAATTGTTCCTGAATATTCATTTTTCTCTGAAACAATCAAAGTAGAAGGAACAATATGACCTGTACAAAGATATAAGGTGCCTACTTTCACACCTCTTGCTACTACAAGGGAACCTTTTGAAACCTTCCAATTTTTATCATTAAAAGTAACTACACAACCCTCATCACCGAGTTGCCCTGCTGAAATTAAATTTCTACTTAGTTTTGGAACATGTCTTACCTCATGTAGCAGCCAATGATTCCCATTCTGCAACTTAATCTTAATTTTTCCCTTTCCAACAATCTGACAGGGTTCATTATCCCCCAAATAAACAAGCCCAAAATCCCCTTGGACATAATCAATGAAATAACCTCTATGAGGTGTAGCATGAAAAGAAGCACCAGAATCTAAAACCCATGAATCATCAACACTCTCTAAAGACAGAAGCAAAGCATCCTCTTCGGATTTATTACTTACCACATTTGCCTCTTTGTCTCCATCTGATTTATCTCCTTCATTTTTCTTTCGAGTCCAGCAATCTTTCTTTTTGTGCCCTGATTTCCCACAGTACCAGCAATCATTTGGTCCTCTTGATTGAGACCTCCTCCCCTTTGACTTTCCTCTTGATTTCCCACGATTTCCAGAGTTACTTCCTCTTTCAGTCGTTCTGCCCCTGCTTTGTGCATTTAAAGCACTTCCTGATGTAGATCCACCTGAGGATTTTCTACGAGTTTCCTCACTTAAAATAACACTGATCACATCATCATATTTTAGGGTACTAGATCCAGGAACAGAATTACTCACCGCCATTACCAAGCCATTCCAGCTTTCAGGCAAAGAACACAAAATCAAGAGAGCCCTAATTTCTTCATCAAAATTGATACCCATAGAAGATAATTGACTAGTAATAGTATTAAACTCATTTAAATGATCTGCAACAGATCCACCTTCTACCATTTTCATATTAAATAAACGCTTCATGAGAAATACCTTATTTGAAGCGGAGGGCTTTTCATACAGTGTCGCTAGGGTTTTCATCAAATCTTCTGTCGTCTTTGCTTTTGTAATATTAAATGCCACCAATGGTGCCAAGCATAACCGAATGCTTCCAAGTGCCTTTCTGTCCAAAAGATCCCATTCAGCCTCTGACATAGTTCCCTGATTCTTGGCTTTTCCTTCCAACGGCTTCCACAAATCCTTCTGATATAAATAGTCTTCCATTTGCATCTTCCATAACTGGAAGTTCTGCCCATTAAACCTATCAACCCTCAGCTTACCATCATCTGCCATTGCTCCCACTCAACCGTGAGACTCCCACTTAACCGTGAGACTTTCCTGCAGAGGATAACTGAGAAACAACTAGGCTCTGATATCACTTGTTAGGATAAACCACGGACAGAAATAAAAACTACATGCAAATATAACCAATAACAGAAAATAATAGAACACACAGAAATGAACACAAGGCACCAAGATTTAACGTGGTTCACCCAATCCCTGGGCTACGTCCACCAAATAGCAAGTCCGATCTTATTACAATCCAGTGATTACAACCTGATTACAATCCGTAATCCCTTACAGCTCAATACCGCCGCAAGAACCAATTTCGTATCACCACATATCAAAAAATACCCAACCCTAAGCCCTTTTTATACAAGTATTAAACCGCTTTAGGGTTATAACATGTCGGCCATATGTCGGCCATAATATGTCGGCTACCATGTCGATGTCGGCTACTTCCAAAAAATTTTTTTTTACAACCCTAAGCCCTTTTTATACAAGTATTAAACTACTTTAGGGTTATAACATGTCGGCCATATGTCGGCCATAATATGTCGGCTACCATGTCGATGTCGGCTACTTCCAAAAAAAAAAAATTTCGGGGCGATGCCCCGAACCCCACTATTTATGAAGTATGTACAGTACTTTCCTGATCAGTCACCACAATCTAACAATCTCCCACTTGGGGACTGATCAGGCTCCACACTAAACAACACCAAGGAAAGTGAAGATGAAAATAAACATTTCAAAGGAAGATGAATAATTTGAATTAGTTGAAAGAATTTTCGGAGGTGGCATGGAGTTTCCTAGTTCACCGAGCCCAATACAAAATTTCATTTATTAAATTATGGAAGAAGAATAAGATACCAAGATGAAAAAGGAAGACATGAGTACCCCTAGTACTAAAAAGAACAATGACAGGGTGTTTAGAAGAACAATGTGGATGATGAAGAATCTAGAAAGACTATCTTTTTTGTAGACTATGATGAGTCAATAGACCATGATGTGTATATTCCATAATTGATGTTCTGATGAAAGGTACTAAATTTTAGTCTGAGAGAATAAATAAATCTTTCTTGGAAGAGAAAGAAAAGAGAAAGGGGTGAATCCTTATAATTTTGTTGTTGAAGAAGAAGAGCTTAATTTAATACATATTTAAGATGACATTAATGTTAGAAATAGGAATTACTTGGGGGGTGAATCAATAATCTACAAACTTTAGTCACCAACTAGATATTGTTTATTGCTTTAAACCATACATATGAAAGTAAACAAGCAATGTTGAATAGTGACAGTAACCATGCACAAAGATAACTCATAACACCATATTTTGTTACCTAGGGAAAGCCTAGCCAACTGAACCCTCAATGGGGATGATACCCACTAGATAATATACTAATATATGTTAGTGTAAATAATTATTGTTTATGCTTCACTTAAGTTTACTTAGGATAAATGCCTTTATTTATTAGTTGTCACCTAGGAGTAAGCATACTCTTATGTGTTGACTTTTTGACAACAAAGGAGTTTGCACCTACCTTTTCATACTTATCCTCTCGTCTACATGGAGGATAATCCACTTTTGGTGGATGGGTGATTAGTTGTCATGCTTATCTCCTAGCTCTTTCTAGCTCATTTTAGAAGCTTCCTAGAGGCCTTTATAAACAAGCTCTCCTAGTGTATTTGTATATTATATTGTACAACAATTTACATCAATTCATTCAATTTTGATTATAGCATTTTTTTTTTGTTCATCAAGAATGTCTCATTTATGGATTTGGCAATTCCTGCCTCCATAGCTTTTTGCCTCTCTCTTCTATGATAAGTGTTTGCATGCAGGTGATTCTTGGGAGCTATGGGGTTGATCTTTTATCAACTTCAACATGGTATCAAAGCTCCAAATCTTCATGCCCCTATTTTGTTTGTCAGAGATTTGGCATTGGATATGATAGCGATTTTCAGATTTGAGCTTTCAACATTTTTTGAGTCAAATTTGTGAAGGAGGGATTTTTTAGACTTTGGATTTGGGAAGGCATTTTTTTCCCAAAGGGCCATTTTTACCCTTGCATGTGGATTGAGGCAATTTTTAATTTTTTTAAAGTTTTGTATTTACACCTTTTTTTTGTGAAAGCTTTGTGTGTGTGTGTGTGTGTGTGTTTTTAACAAATTATTTTTTCCAAAAAATGGAAATTTACCTACCTATATTTTGGAGACATGTTCAACAACCTTTTTTTAACATGGCATAATTTTATGGCCACTAGATATTTTTCTTCAACACTAGCCCTTTGTTTGATTCTTGTTTCTAGTGGTTGGAGCTTTCCTCCAACAAGAGTCTTTTTTAGGCTTTTTTGCTTCAATGACTATTTGACCATCAAATTTGGGCTCGTCATTTTCTGACATTAGCACCATGTTAGCACTACATCACTACTTCCTGTCACCTCCTTGGCCTCTATTTGGACCTACACTTTTTTGCTCATATCTCTAGCATACGAACTCTAGTTTTTGCAAATGAGATATCGTCAGAAAGATGGTTCTCAGCCTATCAGTGTGGTACAAGTAATTTTTAGATTTGATGCCTTTTTCTGCTATCAAAGTCTAGAGTTCCTTTTTGCATCAAGGAGGCCTATCTTGAGCATCCAATTTTCAATTTGGGAGTTCTTTATATCATTGGAAAGCTCTTTATGGGCTCTTTGTAGTGATGTTATTTTTCTAGATTTTTCTCTAGGCACATTCTATTTAGTCTTTTGCATTTTTGCATTTTGGTTGATACCCTGGTTGTTTTAGGTCTAAGGATCAATTTATTTGCTTTAGATGATTTTTCATGACTTGTATTATCCTTTTTATTAGTTGTATGCCTTTTATGATCATTGTTGATATTATCTATAAGCATATTTATGCAAATGCAGTAAGATAAAGTCCACTCCTTGCTTTTCAGAATATTTTTCATCATTGTGATTTATTGTACTTCAACTATATTATAAAGTGCCATGGGGGGGATAGTTGTATGTATATTTGCGCCCTCTTCCTTTGTCAAGTGAGTGTAGCTTCCATGACATTAGCCCCATGATGTGCCATTGACACATTCCTTTATAGGTGTTTGTACCTTTTCCTCACTCTCAATGTTCTTTGTTCTTTCTATAGGAGAATTTTGGCCCACTTTCTCAGTTGCCTATCACCTCACCCTATTTGCATTAAAGGGGGTTCTTTTGTTGTTTCTTATGCTTCCTTGGTTCATTGGAGTGAGCTATGTATTTAGTATTTGATCCTATGTACTAGGCGATTGCAGTGGTTAGCCACATATGTATTTTAGTGGGATGGATCATCTACCTTATAGACACTCTTATTGGCTTTCCTATTTTGGTTGTAGCTTTCTATTTTAGAGGAGGTTATATAGATCAACAATTTCCCTTTGTCAAAATTTGTGGCTTCTTCATGCTCCAGTGATGTTCTTCATGATCTTCTCTTTGTTCCTATTTTCTAGGACATTCCTCTAGTTGGAGACTTCTCCAGTCCTTCACTAGGATTTCAGCTATTTCTTTTTGGAGTAGGGTTTTTCCCATTAGGTTTTCTCTATTATCTTTGGTTTATAGAGATTGCATTACATTTCATTATATTTGTACATGGGTAGCTAACAAAGCCTTTTTGTTGGGACCCATTATGCATTTCATCATAGCTTTTTATGAGCTTAAGTGCATTCCCCTAAGTTTCACTTAAGCGAGGGTGTTAGTGTAAATAATTATTATTTATGCTTTACTTAATTTTTTTTAGGATAAATGCATTTATTTATTAGTTGTCACCTAGGAGTAAGCATACTCTTACATGTTGAATTGTTGAAAACATATAATTTTGTACCTATCTTGTCATACTTATCCTTTCATCTACCTGGAGGATAATCCACTTTTTGTAGAGATGTGCTTAGTTTTCATGTTTGTCTCCTACCTTTTTCTAGCTCATTCTAGAAGCTTCCTAGAGGCCTTTATAAATAGGCTCTCCTAGTGTATTTGTATATCATATTGTACAAAAGTTTACATCAATTCATTCAATTTTGATTATAGCAATTTCTTTTCTTCTCATCTAGAATGTCTGATCTATGAATTTGGCAATTCATTCCTCTATAGCTTTTGCCTCTCTCTTTTGTAATAGGTTTTTGCATGCAAGTGATTCTTGGGAGCTATGGGGTTAATCTTTTATCAACTTCTACAATATATATGTTCCTTATTAGAGGATGGACCTTGTTAGGAGTCAATGAGAAAATTTAGTATAGATAGTCCCTATTACGAAACTTTGAATCCCTGTTAGGAGATTCCAATCCTGTTAGGATTTGTAGTACAATAGATGCAAGATGAGCCCACTACCCAAACATACACTTCCAATTACAAGAAGATCTCACTACCCAAACAAGTAATTAGACTTCTAGAATATAGATTCTATAACTTCTTCCTTAGTTTAATCTTAGATCGTAAAATCAACTTTGCATTATCACTTTCACAAAAAGTTCACATACAACAATACTTTACTTGCTTGCACAACTTCCTCCTTTCTTACTATAAGATGTATTTTGCAAAAATACCATGTCTTTGCACAAATTACTACTAGGTTAGCTAAGACCATAATACACTTTCCAAACTTAGAGTAAACATCTAGAATGTCGAGTCTAATTGGTCAAGTAATTATTTTATAAACAAAATAATTCCTTTCCTTTGATTTTGTTGTCTTATTTAACTAGTAAAACATGCATATCTCTTTTCCATATAGTCCGTACTGATTTATGAAGTTGTATACATGATCATCGACATGTATACTATCTTCATCTAATGTTGCTAGTCATTACATGATGCCAGCACCAAGTTATGTACAAAACAATATACTATGGTAAACTAAATCCATACCTAGACAAATTTTTGAGTACCAAAATCTAAGTATCTTTATTTTTTGAGGTTTCCTATAATCATTTGTTACCATAAATGAAAAAAATTACATATCTTCATTAGCTAATTTTCAACAATCTACCCTTTTCATATTGATGGCAACAAAATAGGGAAAATTGGCTAAGTATCAAAAACTTGTCCAAATTATTATAGTAACAATACATTAATCATCAATTACAACTTGTCCATCTTACATATGCTCCCCCTTAAAATATGATTTCATACCTTACAATTTTAACTTCTCCCCTTTACCTAATTTACAATTTTCTTAAGCATCTTCTCTCCCTTTGACATCAATGACAAAGGTATGTGAAAAACACTATCAAAAACTATAATCATCTACCTTAAACTCATAGTATCTTCATGCAATCATCCAAACTTTCCTTAAGATTGATTAAACCTTTCCATGTATCCTTGGTTGATTTAGAAAAGGTGAGTATTGCACATAGGGCATATGATGCAATCTCAACTACATTAAGTTCAGAGTATAAAAATTTAGAATAAGTGTCATTGGGTTTGACACACTCCACGAACTATCTCTCAACAATAGATATTTTTAGAGAAATAGACTCTTTGAAATCTGATGCTCTCTTCAAAATTTGGTCTTTCCAAAGCTCCAATTTCTTGATATCACTATGAATACTGGCCATTTTTCATTCAAAGTCATCAATTTTACTAGAAGGTTACTATATCTGGCTTAATAGAGCCACTAGCTCACTCAGCTTACCTCCAATCTTACTATAAACATCCTTGCTTAACATATGAGATAGGGTACACTTGATGTAGAATATGTTTCCATCCTATTGACATTTCTGAAGTTTCTTGATAGAAGTATCAAGACTAATCAAATCATTCTTGATGGTTTGACAAATAGTACTAACCAAATTAGCATCATGTGATATTTGTGCCTTTGATTCTACAACATTTAAGAAATTTGTAAATTCCTTATCAATATATTTCAATACTACTTGTGCCCTCTATTCAAGATCTTCCTCTATATGCTAGACTGTTAGAGTATTGTGTAATCTATCAATAACCTCCACCAAGGTTCTGTGGAGGCTCTTTACTATCTTCTTCTTCTGAATAAATTTTGACAAAGATGAGATCAAGTCAGTTTGATCATCATCATTAGTTGTTAGGCTAGCATGTGAATGAAGAGTAGATGAATTAGCTTGTTTAGATTCATCTTTCATTTGCCTCTTTTCAGCTATCTCTTTGATTCTTCTTTCTTTTGTCTCCTTATCTTCTTTCTCTTCCTCCTCTATACTCTTCTTCTCTTCATCCTCTAATTTCTTCTTATTTTTTTCCTCAAATTTTCATTTCATTTCATCTTCAAGAATTTATGCTTGGCTTCTTCTATTTTCCCCTTTTCTTCCTATAATATCCTTTTCTCCTCTTCAATTTGTTTTAGTGGATCTTTAATATCCCCAGTATGAGATTTAGGCTATTCTAAACTCTCAAAAGGGTTAGTATCATCAATGTTAATGGTAATATTGGTTTGATCAATTTGTATTGTCTCACTACTTGTTGACACTTTTGAGGTTCTTAGTGCTGGTGAAGATGTTTCCTTAGACTGTGTCATCATCTGACTTATGGCTACCACTATTTTACTTCTTATTTTTCCCTTCTCACCCACCATAAAAAGAAATGGTCTCACCTTGTTTCTCAAGTAAGGTGCCAGATTATTCAACAATCTCTTGGCTTCTTCTTCATCATTAGTCTTGCATACATTCCTTGTCATAGAATTCCAAAGTTCTATGTCCTCTTCTTGAGTTGGTTCCTTCTTCTCGAGAAGGTTTTCACAGACCTCTTGATTTACCATTCCTTCAATATCCTTAAGTTTTAGATTATTAGCTATTATATATCTCACATTAGAGATATCAATTTGATCGTTCTCAATATTAGTGTATGAGTCATAAAATTTGTTCATTTGAACAAATTTCTCTTCATTAGCAATGGTTGAATTAATCTTTTCTATCTTCAGCTTCTAGGGTTGCCAAGATTTTCCTACTAATTATTTAGAAGTAGTAAGTTTCTTACCTATTTAGTGTTTTGGTCTTCTTCTTCATCTTCACTAGATTCAACAATTTTCAACAATATCTTTTGTCTCTTTTCTAGACCAATAGCTTGTTGCCTGACTCTTTTTGACTTTGTAGTCATAGATTCCACTAATCTTTCTGATTTCCTCTTTGGTTCACTTGGTATTTCATCTAATAGTGCTGCATAAGGAATTTTCTATTCTAAATATGTCTCTCTAATAGAGACTAATAATGGTTTCATATTCATTATACCTTGTTTCGTAGTCTATCTAATGACCTGTGACTCACTTTCAGTCATGCTGGACTCTATTAGAGATTTCTTCATTATTCTCTATATCTTCTTATGGGATCCCTTCTCTAAGGATTCTCGATGAGTTGATTGGTTAATCTCTTCGTATGTCCCAAATCTATACCCAACTTGGTCCTTCTCAAATTTCAACAATAAATCAAAGTATCCAACTACTACTTCATCAACTAATTCATAACTTAAGAGATCAAGAAATGTTTCACAAGGTTGTATTTCTTGAATATAAGTAAAATTTGTGTCAACCATAACATATATATCTTCTTTAAATCTTTCTACAATTGTAGGTGCAATTCTAAATCTTTCTCTCATCCCATTCTAAAATGTTTTCATGATCAAATACACACTATCAAAAATTTTATGTACTAGATGTCTTCCACATACATCTATAATCTTTGTAGGAATTTGGTATAGCTTTGATACCATATAAGAATTATTCTAATGCAATAATTCACCACCAAGATCAAGAAGCTTAGTAGATAGCACAAGAGACACTAACGATGATCAAATGAGAATCTCAATAATGATCAAAATGATAATGGATATCTGATAAATACACACTACAAGTGCTTGTATATAAAGGCATCTAGAATGATTAGGAGTTATCAAAGAGATAAGCTCAATAACTAAGCACATGCCAACTAGAAGTGGATTACACTTCATTGTGCATGAATGTACATGCAACAATGAGAGGATAAGTATGACTAGGTGTATCTAATATAGAGATTTTGTAGACACTATGTGCTTAAATTAGTTGCTAACTTCTATGTTGTCAACAAGAAAAGTCATGTGACTATGCATATTCCTAAGTAAACTTAAGTAAAGTGTAATAATAATTAATTATTTACACTAACACCCCCACCTTATGTGCAACTTAGGAGAATGCACTTAAGCTCACAAAGCTAAATGCAAGATATAATGTGGGTCCTAGCTACTAGGCCATGATAGGTACCCATGTACAAATGCAATGGTCTACATATAATGCTATGCTATGCAATGCAATGCAATCTCTCTAAAAATGGAGAAAGAGGGAAAACTTCATGGGAAAAACCTTCTCCAAAATGAGAGATGAAGAAATAAAATATGCATACAAGGATGGAGTAATCAAGACCCCTTGGTATGATATACATCATGCATGTACAAGAATATATCCCCCATAAGAAAAAATAGATGATGGTATCCCTCCATATTGAATAATCTCCTACAAGGGTGTCATGAATAAAAAAAGTATCCAATGCCTACAAATGAAATTTCTCCCTTTAGGAAGAAGACACACCAAGTATAGGTGCAAGTATACTTCCCATTGTGGATAGGAAGATGGATTAGGAATTCATATGTAGTATGTTATGGATGCTACCTCTAAAGTATGCTCATATGTTGACAAGTCCTTGATGAATGTAGATGCCACAAGCCAATCTAGTGGATGCCCAAAAGAATGTGGCAAACAAGGTAACATGTCCATGTATGAAAGTGAATCAAACTCCAAATACAAGAAATTATCCTTATAGGAAGATATGGGAAGAGAAGCAATCTAGCCTCTCTTCAATGATGAATGCACACCCATGAAAGAAGATTCTTGATGACTGAAGAAGTTGCATCATGAAAATTGAATGATGTTCCTCCTTGTAGGAAGAAGTGGTGCCATAGGTGTAGTAGAGAATTCTCCCCAACTAGTAGGAAGAATCCTCAAAAGATATGATGTTTGAGGAAATTGGAATACAATCTCCAAATACTGATATGTCTCCTTTGAAGTAAAAGACTCCTCCTCCAACTACTCAAAATTAGTATCCATAGTCATGTCATTCTCGAAAGAAAGATAAAGTGGTTGAAGGTTAGAGCATTCCCTCGCAACAAGTGAATAAGAATTCTACTCAACAAATAGAAGGTTAGAGTGTTCCCATATCTTCAATCTTCTCCCTAGTACATCTCTCACTACTCTTAATCTTTGTGATTGACAAATAAGGAAATATGTTAAATACATGAGAGGATATGTGATTAACTAGTGACTGGAATCTAAACACACCATTTTTAGTCCTCTTTATTTTCTCAAAGTTTTCGAGAAGTTGCATTCTAAGAATTTCACTAAGGTCAACCTATTCCTTCTCAACACATATCTTATAGGTTGCATAGATAAATCTGGTTGACAATTCATCAATCTTACAACTTGCACATATAGAGTAGGCAATGATTCTACTTAGGAATCTTACATCATCTTGTTTAATGGTGCTGATCACCATGGCCTTTTGATTACAAACTACTTTTTTATATCTCTCAACTTTCTTCTTAACAAGTTTCTCACCTATAAGTACACTACGTTGTTTTGCTAAGGCCGGTCACCTCATGAATAAGGTTGGCTAAAATATCAACTATATTGTCTTCCATCCATAGTTTTCCATCATGAATTATAATTAGTATGATCTATGTCCACTCTTTGGTGTCCAATTCTTGGTGGACATTATATTTGAAAATATGTACTTTTGTCAAATCTTCAAATCTAGGCTTTATAGTCATATCATGCTTAAAGACTAATTCCATATCTTTGTTCATATACTTGCTCCCAATATTTTAAAAATTTTTGTTAAAATAACTTCCTACATCTTCCAAATGTACTACATTATTTAGAGCAATGGATAATGCTAAATTAGGTTTTCTTATATGGGTTTCATCGAAACAACCTTCAATTTTGGTCTCTCTTCATTCTTAAAATTATGAACTACTAACCTATTCATGATTATAACAAATATAAACTTTTATCAAGTAAATTTGGAGATAAATGGTAAAATATTTTTTTCTGAAAATAGGGTTTACTTCAATATTTCCTTGTCAAGTCACTTTTGAGTGCTCTATGCTTCTAATATAATCATAATGAAGTGGTAATAAAGTTTGCACTCCATTTTATTCCTCCAATTTGAACTTGCATTAATTGTATACTTTGCAAACATAAAAAACCTATCAATTACACTCTAAAATCAAACATCTACTCAAGATCTTCTATCTAGTCTTTAGATGCTACCTAAATTTTACCATTGTTTCCTTCTATCATGAAAATGCTCCACAAAAAATTTCTCCACTGAATTCTCTATAAAAAAATATTTTACATCCTCTACTACAGAATTAACTTTCTCTGTAATAAAAGTAACTCTTAATTCCTTCATAAAAAGTTAAGTTAAGCTTCAAATTTCAAGAAATCTTAAATACTATCTAAACTTATCTTGATACACCTTTTCCCAACTTCACTATCTCTAGATGAATTTTCAAATTTGGATGTTGTGAACAATCTTAATTCAACTTAATTGAATCAAACTTGATTTCTTAGTTTGATCTTGCTATCTCACCATCTTCTAACTTTTCTTTTGAGATGTTTGATGCTTTTACAAATGTCTCATTGAGTTCTTCTCAAATTTTATTGACAACATTTCTTTCTTCATCATTGGCTTTCTCAGTTTTAGAGTTCCTTTCATGGTTACTCCTATCATTTTTGACATTTGTTCCATTATTCCTTCTATTTTTGAAGTTTCTTCCATTGGTTCCTTCTATCTTTGAAGTTTTTTTCCATTCTACAATACTTTTCTCTATATCCAAAGTTGTTTCATAACTGACATACTGGGGTTCTGCTTCTAGAATTCTATTGATCATCAAGTGCATGACGATTTTGACCTATGTGTCCAAAGTTGTTGCACTTATAACACATAATCTATCTTCTTTCTTCATAAGGTCATCCTTCTCTTAATGTGCTTTCATTAGATCTTCTTCCATATGTAGGGTTAGTATTTCTAGACATTCTACTATTCCTTCTATCATTATCATATTTATGTTTCCCATAATCATTTTCTTTATGGAAAATACCATGACAATTATGACAATAAAAATCTATAACATGATTAAATGACTTATTTTTACAATCTCTTTTCATATGAACTATTTCATGACATCAAAAACACTTACCTCTAAATTCATAGCTAGTTTCATTGGGAGATTCCAGTTTCTTTGGTTCATCCAATATCTCAACTTCCTTCTATTGTCCAACTTCTTTAGGTTTATCAGAAGATTGATTGGATTTAATATAATAATTAGATTTATCTTTTTCTTTCAGATCAAATCTAATCTCAAGTTTCTTTGTAGACATGTTCAATAGATAATCAAGACCAGTTTTATCATAAGTAGGTCTCTATATTGACATTAAATCATCAAGCTTTTATCTGCTAGAATAAAGCTCCTCAAATTGCTACTTGTATTGAGTTAGTTTTCCTTTCATAATAGTGTTGTACTTATGAAGTTCTTCATGATCTTCTTTCAATGTTTCAAAATCAGATGTCTTCTTTGTAGATTTTCTCTAATATCTGCATTCTTAGTCTTCAAATTAGTTTCAAATTTATATTCATAATCTTGAATTCATGCTTCAAGATCTTGTACTCTCTCTCTTCAGCTTTGAATAATCACCATCACTAGTTTTAGATTTAGTAGATTCGGGCTTGGATTTGAGATGTTCAAATATTCTTTCCTTTAATTGTCCAATGTATACTTTGGATTCTTCATATCTATCCTTCAATGTTTCTCTTTCTTCAGTAAAGAGATCATTTTTTTCAAGCACCTCTTCATCAACCATTCCATATCCATAGGGATCTTACTCTTGAAAGTTGTTAAGAATATTTTGAGTAACTGTACTCTGATACCAATTGTTAGAAATATGAATTATTGAGGGGGTTGAATTAGTTATCTACAAAATTTAGTCACCAACTAGATATTGTTTATTACTTTAAATCATACATAAAAAAGTAAACAAGTAATGTTGAATAGTAATAGTAATCATGCACAAAGATAGATTGTAACACCATATTTTGTTAACTAGGGAAACCTTGATCAAGGAAAAACCTTGGTGGGAATGACACCCTCTAGATAATATATTCATATATATGTTTCTAGTTAGACGATGGATCCTTTTAGGAGTGAATGAGAAAATTCTGTATAGAAACTCCCTATTATGAGACTTTGAATCACTATTAGGAGATTCCAACCCTATTAAGAGTTGTAGTATAGTAGATGTAAGACGATTCCACTAACCAAACATGCCCTTCCACTTACAAGAAGATTTCACTACCCAAAAAAATAATTAGACTTCTAGAGTATAGGTTTAGTAACTTCTTCCTTAGTTCAATTTCAAATCACAAAATCAACTTCGCCTATATCACTTTCACAGAAAGTTTGCATATCACAATACTTTACTTGCACAACTTCCTCCTTTCATAATACAATATTTCTTTTGCATAAATACCATGCCTTTACACAAATCACTGATAGGTCAGCTAAGACCATAATACACTTTTCTAACTTAGACTAAACATCTAGGATGTTAGCCCTAATTGGTGATGTAATTATTTAAAAATAAAATAGATTCTTTCCTTTAATTTTGTTGTCCTATTTCACTATTAAAATTTGAATATCTCTTTTGCATATAGTTCATACTAATTTTAAAATTCATATATGTCATCACCAATATGTATACTATCTCCATCTGAATTCTCTAGTCATCATATGACATTAGTAACAAGTTACATACAAAAAAATACATTGTTGTAAACCAAATTCATGCTTAGACAATTTTTTTAGTACCAAAAGTTAATTGTCTTTATTTCCAAGGTTTCCTATAATCATGTTTTTCCATAAATGACAATGATTACATATCTTCATTAGCCAACTGTCAAAAATTAGAGACCTAGTTGTTGTTCCTCCCCATGGGGTGTTAATAATTGCCAAAGCTATATCAAATTATTCACTGATGCTAGATAAATGGACATTTCACTTTATCAAGTTTTTAAACCCAAAATGTAGGGATTCAAAGGAGATAATTGATGAGAAAATAAGAAATAAAGGAGTGGGAAGATGGAAATTTTCATTGAGACACATGGGTTATAGGAATTCATGGAATAGACAAAGAAGAACATATACAAAATGGAAGACCACAAATGATGTGCTAACAAAATGCTACAAAATGTTGGACACTTCTTTCAATTATCTAAACAAGGTCATGAGTCTCATGGAATAGGGAAAGAATGTGAAACATGTACTAGATCTGGAAGAACCTAATAAGGATGAGGTAGAGGCTAGATGTGGTAACTGTAGTCACTCCAATACTAAAAGGGAAAAAAATAAGGAGATCCAAATTGCTCAACATGAAATCAAGAAGGTTACTAAGAAGATTGAAGATATTCACCATGAGCTAAAAGATAAGTTTAAAGCTTTGGCCTAGGTTGTTTCTCTGTTTTGTTATCCTTTTTGGTCTCATCTACTCTAGTTTGGATTTTGGTTTATTTTCTTTGTTACTACTTTTCATGTTACTATTACCAAGGTTTAGCTAGAATTAGTTGTGGGTGTTTTTTCTATTTAGAACACAATTTATCTTAATGACTTAATGCTATCTTCTTTTCTTTAAAACAATTGGTGTTTTAGGTCCCCTATAAAAAAACTTGTTTTACTCTTATAAAAAAACTTGTTTTAGTCTATTAAAAAAATATGATACATGATACATGATGTTGAAAACAAATTGATACAAGTATGATAAATGTGTTTCAATCATTATTTTGTCACTAATGTCAAGCTTGCTATTCGTTGGTAAGATAACTGGTTATATGATTTAAGTACTATCACTTATTTAATTGATGAAGAGGATTTGATCAAATGATGTAACAAACTATACTAGAGGAAAGTTTCACTTATGATATTAAAAGGAGTGCAAGAATTAGCTAGGATCATGATATCACAGTGCATTGATAATCTACTTAAGGTTGCAAAGGTTGGCTATACTAAGCAAATTCAAAAGAAAAAGTTAAAAATAAAAATGTCTACCAAGCTTGATTGAATGGACAATAGGTGTTGAATAGAGTTAGTGCAAGCCAAGAAAAAATGTGTATGTCAAGTAAAATAATTGATTCTGAGTAAAGTTTAGTTGATGCCAAGCACCAGTAAACTTTAGTTTGTGCAGAGTGATTTTATAGAGGATGTCGAGTAATCCATCTTGTGTTGAGCATCAGAAGAAAGCTAATGCTATGTGTTGACATTATTAGAATGATCATGAATTAAATGGATCTAAGCCAACAAGTTTGTTTTCCTAGATTGTGTGAACTAGGTGGAAGATAAGATTGATGAGCCGGTGGCATAGAATTCATGGTAACCCATTTTGAGGTAAATTCAAAAAGGATTTAAGGATAATTTTATAAAATAAAATGGAAAGAGGGGTAGATTTATTGAAATCTACCTGATCTATCCTAACCCTAAATTGGTTGATGGAGAATAAATGACAAAATATATTAATTCTCTATTAATAGGGGTGGCTAGTTAGAAGGAATGGTTATCATGTGCAAGAACCTAAAGAAGACAATGAGTCTAGGGTATTGCTTCATTTAGTGACCTAATTGAATAGTCTACATCTATATGATGAAAAAGAAGGTTTAAGGATATGGATTCTTGAAGGGTGAACAATCTATCAGAGCTAAAGTTTGTGAAAGCCAAGCAAAATGGAGGACTAAATTTGAGATCTGTAATCTACAAATGGAGTTGAAAGTGGTTAATATTACTCTCTAATAATTGTAATTAGTCTAGGATAAATCCTTTGGATTAAGGTTGACCTAATAGTCATTTGTAAATCCTTTAACCAAGTGACATTCCAAGTGAATAGTCTAAAGTCCTCTAACAAGGCTCACTCATAATAGGGTGATTGAAATCATTTAGCTAGGTCACATTTAACAGTGTGCAGTATAACCTTTAATAGGGTTGGCCTTTCATGAGGAATCACCTTAGAAGAGTGTAAAAGAATAGCATGTTACTAGTGGTTTTTCCCAAATTGGGTTTACATTATTTTTTTTAAATGTGGTATTGTATCTATTATGTTTCATGTTACTTCAACAAATTGATTTGACAATAACCTGCAAATTTTAAGTGATTGCATAGTCTTATGGATGCATGCATTATGATAAAAGTTTTATGAGTTCACTAAGTTGTGACAAGAATTATTTGTACATCTATACCTTGAATAACTAATTCACTCACCCTAGTTATCATAAAAATTCCAAAAATTGGTATCAAAGCTACCTGCTTGACAGGACTAGTTTGAAGGTACTAGAAGCACAAAGATCAAGATGTCAAAAAGATATGTACTCAAGCTTAATAGAGACAACTTTCCTACATGGAAAATTTTGATGATGCCACACCTTTTAGGACCTAGATATCATACACAATCTACCATTACTACTAAGCATGCTGATCCTACTAGAGCCCTAAATGCTGAGTGTTGACACATCAGTCAAGATTTTTATTAGTGAATAAACTTATTCAAATTGTAGGTATCTACTAAGATTTATGTACTATTAATAGTATCAACCAAGAATTTTAGTTGTTAAGAAGTTCTACAGTTGCTACCGAATTGTTTGGATAAATTTTAGTATGTGTTGAGTAGTTATGGATATTGTGAAGATCAATAGTGTAAATTATGCATCTTAGTGTATGCTAAGTTTACCTATGTAAATTGAGCTATGTAGTGCCTACCGAGTTCATAGTTGATGTGAAGTGAGTCTAGTGTTAACTGAGCTACTCAGTATTAACTAACTGATTCAATTTATATCAAGCTCATAGTGGAAGCATTAATCAAGCTACATAGTGTGAATCAAGTGATTCAATTTATATGCCATGTTTCATAGTATTCTCTGAGTCACTAGTGCAGACTGAGTTCAAGACTACTTGGAAGTGATTAGTATGGATTGAGCTTCTATCTCTATCTAGTGCATGATGATGCTAAGCATTGATAGTGGATGTTGAGTATTAGAACCTCACCAAGTCACTCTCCAAAACTTGAGTGTCTACATTGGAGCTAAATTTGTAATATTTGTGAAAACTTGTATTGTGGCCAACTTTGTAATATTTGTGTAAAATTGTATTATGGCTGACTTTGTAATTGTATAATTGGATTGGTATATATTTAATAAATTGTATCATATCCAAGTGGGTGTAACCAATGGAATGTAATCAAATATAATTAGAGAAGAGAAGAAGAAGAGAATTACAAAGGCTATAGCAGTATAAGGAGGAACAAAGATATATCTATCATAGTAGGGTAATTTGTACATACAAATAAATCTCATTCAACAAACCAAGTTATATATCATAGATCAGCTTTTGCTTCATCTTAACAAATGGATTAGTCAAATCCTTTAACAAGGTAGACCTAATAGTCTTATGCAAATCCCTTTACCAAGTGCATACTTCATTGTATGTTTGTAAATCCTTTAATAAGGTGGATCTATTAGTCTTTATTTCTCCTAATAGGGCATATAATCAGAAGTGATCAATGTAAGCCTTAACATGACAAGTTTATACTGTAGTACTAAAGTTTGTATGTATCATCCCCATCCAAGTTTTACTTTCTATTTGGAAGGTTTCTAGGTCACCAAATCTATGTTTCAAAGTGTTATGTATGTTTTCATGTTTTTAGTTTCTTATGCATGCAATTAGATCAAAATATATGCAAAGGTTTAATTGGGGAATTAAAAATAGAAGTTCTAAGAGTTATTGATTCAGCCCTCCCCTCTCAATAACTTAGCCTTTCATAATATTTCTAATAATCTATATCAGAGCATTTTGGTTCTTAAAGAAAGTTTAATAGCTTGAGAAAAGATCAAAGACCATGGAGATATTCAGACTTGACAAGGCTATTGACAATGAGAAGCTAGATTTGGAAATGGTTGTTGCACAACTGAAGAAAGAAAAGGAGCAACTCTCTTAATGCTTGAAAAGAAGAAAAGATCATGCAATTAAAATGAATGATTATCTCTAAATTGAAGAAAGAATTGAAGACTTTCATCCATCAAGTAGCTCAGATGAAGCAAATGAAGCAATCAAAGAACTCTTAGAAAATAATGGTTCATTGTAAGAAGAAGTAAGAAAACTAAGAAGAGAGCAAAAATTTCAGCCAGTGAGGCTACGTGAAGTCATGGAAGAGAAAAACAAGATAAAAGTAAAAATGGAAGAAAAGGATAATGGGATATAACATCTATCCCTTTAGCAGACTAACTTTATTAATCAACTTACCAATGCAAATGAAGTAATCATGAACTCAAGATCTAAGAATGAAAGATTACAAAATGAACTAAACTCTAAGAGGCAAATCAATGAAAGAATGATGAGATCTCAAGTCGACATGAATCAATTGAATGAGAAAAATCTCTATAGACAAAAAGGAAAAGAAGGAATTAGATACAATGAAGAAGGTGAATCTTCAAAAGAAGGAGCTCAAAAGAATTAATGACCTACTCCCAATCACTTTGGTGAGATAGGTCATACATCAAATAAATGTTGGAAAAATGTAAAAAGAAAAATTCAATGGAAAGTGCTACAATTGCAACCAACATGCTCATAAGGCTAATGAATGCAAAGTGAAACAAAGATTTGAAGGCACGTGCTACAATTGTAGGAAACATGGACACAAGTCATTAGAATGCAAAAACCAATATATTGAATCCAATAGAACAAATTATGAAAGCTATATTTGATTGGGACTATAACACTTGGTGTAGATGTTATTACTATGGAGAATTTGGACACATTGGAATAAATTGTGTAAAACATCACATGAGGAAAAGAGACACTGCTAAAAGTTCTTTAATTTGTACTAAACTTGGTCATCTTGCCAAGAACTCTATAAATACTAGAAAGATTAAAGATGAAAAGAAGGGAAAGGTTGATTACATTAGAAAATAGATGAGACAACAATGGGTTCGAAAGTCTACCAATAATGCAAGTCCAAACAATGATGAACGAGTCATTCGAGAATTGGGTGAATCTATCATTTCTACTTAACTGCTCAAAGGAGAATAGGAACTTGGCTACCAAAGAAGAAATCCAAATAAGTCCTAGTTGAAAGGACAAAAGATCCATATCTATATTCAAGATATAAAGGAATCACTGAGTAAAAGGGTACCGGTTACTATCGGGTTACTTTCCTTACCACATGAGCTTGGGTCACATACTACCAACCAAGATTAGAGGAATTGAATCTTATGTGGTTATTGAATGATGGAAGAACCTATTGAGTAATCAATGTAGGTGAAGTGGATGACAATCTGTCAAATTAATCTACCATTTATACCAAGAATATATGGAAAAATTTGATAAAAGGAATAAAATTGAAATCATTTTCATCCTAAAATTTCAAGAGCTATTGTGCAATGCAATCTTTAAGTGCATTCAAGAAATTTGACTGAATTGTTACCAGAAGATTTCAAATTCTCTCAAACCCTACCAAGTGAAGATGACATCTAGTAGCAACAAGGGAAAATGCAGATCAAATATGTTGGTTTGTGGTGTAGAATGGAATGTAGTGGACTTTAAGCTCACTCTTGCAATCACTGAAACCCTTAATCTGAGTGGAGTGTAGTTACAAATCCCTCCAAAGGTACTATTGGTTAACAACATTCATTCTCATTTTAAATTCATGATTCAAGATATTGGTACTTTGGAAATGGATAAAGCCCTAGAAAAGTTGTGTGTGAATGGCATTTTGAAACCCAAGCATCAACACCTAGAGACTAAAGGATTAACCCATATCCCTTACATGCCCCATGATTTCCAATTAAAATGGATTAGGTTTATTCTCAATCGGGTGCACAATGGATAGTTATTATTGGAACAACCAATATTAATCACAAAGAATATGATTCATGGAATCACTAGTCTCCCAATGTTGGCCATACCTAAAATGACCAAAACCCTAGGTCAGGCTAAACTAGAAAAGAAAACCCTAGCAAAATGTGATGGTAAAGGCACAAAGATAAGAAATTTCATTAACATGGAATTGAAATTTGGCATTCACATCATTGCACACAACATCTATAGTTCAAGTAGGTTGAATAGTGTGTCATGTTAAGTATTTGACCTGGCATACAAGGTAGTCAATAAAAACCTTTCTCTTGATCTTACCAAGTTATTTCTAAATCAATTCAACAAGAACATGGAGAGCATTAGAACATCAATGAATAGCGTATGTGCAGGATCATGGTGTGCCAAAAAGTGGCGATCTAAAAAATTTTTAGTTCTGAAATATCTCAAACCATTTCAAAATCCATTCCAAATTTTTCCCCACCCATCCTGATACTAAATGAAAATAATTAATATCTTTATAAGGTCTACTATATATTTTGATACCAAACCTATATGGTCGACTTTAAAAACATCCTAAAAATGAGCTTTTGGCCTATTTTTATTCGATTTTTTCTTCAAGCATGTAATTGACGACTTTTTTTTCACCAAAATTTGATGAAATGAAAAGACATTCTTAAGAATGTCCTTATCTTTCCATAAATATAAGGTTTGTCAAATTATGAGTTTAGTAAGTAATTATTACTTATTTTCTAATGTAGTTAAGTATAAAGTGCTGACTAACACACTACTTGAAAAAAAACTATAACTTTCAAATGGTACAAAATTTTTTAAATCCAAAAGATGCATCACATTCTATGTTTCTTCTACTATAAGGAATAAAAATGAAAAATTGAATTTTTTTGAGTTTTTAATTAGTTAAGTTGGTCAGACACGAGAGTTTTTTAATTCCAAAAATACTAAATTCAAAAATTAATTATTTATTATTTATTTAGAATTAAAATACCAAAAAATATGTGTCACATCCAGGCATGAGTCTAATACTTATATCTAGAATATTATTTTTAAAAATTATCATTTGGTTTTGATTAAGGTGGTCGGACATACGTCTACTTTTTATTTTTGTTCTAAAATTTTTGTAATATTGCATTAAAATTCAAATTTTTGACCAATCAAATTTTTATTTTTTTTGAGATAAGTCCTAGTAGTTTAGAAACTAAATTCAATTTTCTAGAGATTCTTTTCACTCAACTTTTTGATTTAAAGTTAATAACAAGTAGAAAATTACATGTCACTTGAGTTGACATAGCCTTGATTTTCTAATTTTTTATTGCCACTTAAGAGCATAGTTTGGTTGACATGATCCTGCACATACCCAACAACCCATGTAAGTTTGGCTCCCTATTCACATGTTTATTCTTTTATGTTCCAAAATTCTTTTCTTCAAAAGGTTTAGTTGTATGGAGAAAAGATGTGTCAATACTCTACAAGATAAATGTGTACATTGCTGAGATGGGAAAAAATTATAATAGTATCATGGATAATTATTTTGATGCATTTAAGGAGAAAATCAATAACATATTTAAGATTCCAAGAAAATTAGTTGAATATTTCAAGGATGATGTGTGTTTCATGGTAGATAGTGATAAGGTATACATTTAGGTAGTCAGGCCTAGAATTGCATGGGTCAAAACTCTAGGATATGAGGTTAATATTGATGAAACTAAAGATATCATTGAGGCACTAATAAATGAACCATTTGATCCTAAGGTATTTTATTTTGGTACTTATGATGAAGCTAAAACAAGGATAGAACTAAAAATCAAACTCTCTTAGGTAGTAGTAAAAGGCAAGAAAAGGATTGCCAAGCTGAAAACCAATTCTACATTTTAATGACTAAGGGAAAAGGTGAGGATGAAGAAGTAGAGGATGAAGAAGAATCAGAGAAAGAGGAACCACTAAAGAAAAATGGCAAGGTAATCATTACCAAGCCAACTAAGCTATCCACTGTAGTATTTACTAGAAGATCCTCTAGCAAGAAAGCTGATATGGAAGGAGGAGATATAATATTAAGAAAACCTCCACCTACCTTCCAAGATAGATTGAAAGAACTGGAAGTAGGTGTTGGTATAAGTTTTTTTTAAAGAATTAAAGTATGAGACTAGGATTGATGAAGAGCATAAGTATATAGAAGATCTAGTGATGCACAAAATGGGTAACTGGAAATACTCACTAAGCCTCACTTCTTCACTCTCCAAGAAAATTAGTGACAACATCAAGCATGGAGATATCCTTAGTAGGATTAATTATGACCACCAATGACAACAAAAACATCCAATCAATATTTTCACCAGTTTAGGTTAGCTCATCATTGGTTGAAGTATCAAGTACTTCATCTACTGAGATACAGATTCTTCCCTCTTCAAAAGTTTTAGACACAACAATTTTGGATACATCAATTTTGGATACTACAGGTATTTCTACTAGTATTTGTACAATAAGTGTAGTATCAATTTTTGTAGCTAGTCCTACTATTTCTACTATTGTATCCCCTCCTAGTAAGTGAGAAATAGGTTCAAGGATAGTTGAGACCGAGCCTCAATAGAGTACAAAATTTTTGGGCAAAGGAAAAGAAAATGAGGAAATAGACCTAGATGAGGAAATTCTAATCCCAAATTGGGACATTTCCAAGCTCAATCATGATCAAATGTAGACATTTGGTGAACTTCTCCAAAACAAAGCCAAGCAAAAGAGGCTAAGAGATTAAAGGGATAAAGAACTCAAAATCATTGAGGATGCCAATAATATTTTGGTAGAGGCTATAGGCTTAGAGGTTGATTCTTCTCAACTATTTTTGTATCAATTGGTAGAGACAGTCCAAAAGTTCAATGAAGACTTGGATGGATAGGACAATTTATTATAAAAAGAAGAAAAGAAGTTTGAAAATAAAGTGTTAGAGTACATTGCTCAAAATATTTCCATCTACCAAGTAGAACTCTCTACAAATTTGGGCTCTCTAGAAAATTCTTGTACTAATGTATCATCACTTTTTGGTAAGTTATGTGATGTTTCAAATTTTACCAAATAAATAAAGGTCAAATTGTCTAAGATTAATGAATATCTCAAGGAAAGTGCTTAGTAGTTGCAATTTGACCCAAGTTCAAGCTCTACTCATTTCAATAAGATAAAATTTTTGATAGATATGTACGTAGAATTGCTCAAAGAAGAAGCAAGAATTAGATCTACATTAGTAGATATTCAAAATATGATTCTCCCTAACATGGGTACACTACAAAAGTGCATTGCTCATCCAAAAACCCTCATCCATGACAAAAATTTCTCTATAGAAGACCACATGATTGAGTTGTTAGCAGAAGTGCAAATTGCTCAACACACATGTAAGGTCTAGTAGGATAACTGGGATAAGACTTTGGTGTTTATTCTCAAGGTACATTTAGACTTATTGTCTCAATATGGAATTACTAGTTATATAAATATATAGAAAAAATGTTTGGCATTAATTTCAAAAAGGAGGAGAAAGTTGTGAGTTGTCTAAAGGGGGAGGTAGATGGAGAAAGGTGTAAAAAGTTATGGGAGAGAAAATCTAATAAGTTGAAAAAATAATGGGGGAGAGAGATGTGAATGAAGAATGTAGAACATTTGCAGTAAGCATATATTGTATATATCAAGGAGATATATAGTATACTATACAAATATATATCTTACAAAACTAATTTTAAAAAATCTCAAAAACAATATACTCTACCAAGCTAAGAATCACAAGGTGTTGGATTAAAGTATTGAAGAAACTTTTTGAATTTAGTTTTGGCTGATAAGTTCTTTTGTCACTAATGCCAAGAGGAGAGATTGTTGACATATCAGTCAAGTTTGTTACTAGTGACATACACATATTCACATTATAAGTATCTGCCAAGCTTATTATATAGTTAACAAGGTTAACCAAGCATTTTTGTTGTTACTGAGTTCTATAGTTGTTATCGAGTCCTTTGGACAAATTTTAGTATGGGCCAAGTAATTACATCTATTATGAAGATCAACAGTGTAAACTATGCATCTCAATGTATGTAGAGTTTACTAGTGTAAACCAAGCTATGTAGTTCTTACCAAGATCATAGTTGATATGATATGAATCAATTGTTAATCGAGCTACTTAGTGTTAACTAAGTGAATTAGTTTATACCAAGCTCATGGTGGAAGAATTGACTAAGCTAGATAGTGTGAATCAAGTGATTTAGTTTATATGTTGAGTTTCATAGTATTCACCAAGTCACCAATGTAGACCAAGTTCAAAACTAGTTGGAAGTGGCTAGTATGGACCGATCATCTATGTTTATCGAGTACATGATGATGTTGAGCAATAATAGTGGATGTCGAGTATTAGAATCTCACTAAGTCAATCTTTAGAATCTAAGTGTCTACATTTGAGCTAACTTTGTAATATTTGTGTAAACTTGTATTATGGCCAACTTTGTAATTGTATAACTGGATTGGTATATATGTAATGAATTGTATCATATCCAAGTGTGTGTAAGCAATGTAATGTAATTAAAGAAGAGAAGAAAGAGTGAATTAAAAAGGCTACAATAGTATAAGGAGTGGCAAAGATATATCTATCATAGGAAGATGATTTGTACATACAAATAAATCTCATTCAGAAAACCAAGTTATAGAGTAGAGATCGGCTATTGCTTCATCCTAATAGGTGGATCAATCAGATCTTTTAACAAGGTAGACCTAATAGTCTTATGCAAATCTCTTTATTGAGTGCATACTTGATTGTATGTTTGTAAATCCTTTAACAAGGTAGACCTAGTAGTCCTTATTGCTCCTAATAGGGAAGATCATTAGAAGTGATCAATGTAAGCCTTAATAGGCCAATTTATACTACAGTACTAAAGTTTGTGGGTATCATCCCCACCCCATTTTTACTTTCTATTTGGAAGGTTTACGAGTCACCAAATCTATGTGTCAAAGTGTTATGTATGCTTTCATGTTATCAGTTTTTGGTGCATGCAATTATATCAAAATATATGTAAAGGCTTAATTTAGTAATTGAAGATAGAAATTCTAAGAGTTACTGATTCACCCTTCCCCTCTCAATAACTTAGCCTTTCATAATATTTCCAACACTAAGGATCTAAAAAAGAAGAAAGAACACAACTAGGCAATGTTGGAGATTGCTTATACTAGAAAATGTGGGATTCTTTACACACCGTCTATGGAGGAGATGAGAATGCTCCAAGAGCCAAATCTAAGAGTCTCAGAGGAAATTTTTATGATATGAGAATGCAAGAAGGTAAAAATATTGTTCGATATTGTTCAAGGATAAAAGATGATGTTATTGAAATAAGAGGATGTACTAATAAAATATATGATGATATTGTACTAAGAAAATTTTTAAGAACACTACTACCTATATATGTTATTATATTTTTTGCAATTCAAGAAATGAGATATTTACTAGGTAATGTTCTAACTCTTGAAGGTCTAGGACGTAGGCTCACTATTTTTGAGCTATCTCACTTTGATAATTACAAACCTAAAAATATTGAATCTAATTTCAAAGTTAAGATATCATTGAAAAAACTAATATGAAGAAGAAAAAGAAAAAATATGTGTTTAGTAATAGTGATACAGATAAAGAGGATGTAGATCAACTTGAAGCACTACTGGAAAGGAGATTCCATAGAGGTAAAGGAAAGTCTAAAGCTAAACTACCTATGATTTGTTTCAATTACAATGAGGTTGGTAATATTGCTGCTAGATGTACAAAGAAGAAGAACTACAGAGGTGATCACAAGTAGAAAAGTAGAAGAGATGAAGACAACAAAAATTACAAAGAAAAAGGAAAGAAGTCTTGCTACACTACTAAAGAAGAAACAAGAAATGAATCTAATGAACATGATGATGAAGTGGTGTATGTTGTAATGAAGGATGAATCTAATAAAGATGAGGCAACTGCACTTGTGTCTTGAGGATGACAAATGGATCATTGATAGTGGATGTTCACATCACATGATTGGAGATAAAATTAAGATCATTACATTGAAATGTTATGATGGAAATAGTGTAATATTTGGAAATGATGCACAATGTTTGATAAAATGAAAAAGGTTCTATCAAACTAACAAAAAAAAATTTATGTGACAATTCTTACTATGTTAAAGGACTTGACTATAATCTATTGAGTGTATCACAACTAAATAAATAAGCTATATTAAAATGGTAAAGTCACAAGGAACAAGACAATAGTAGTCTAGAAAGGATAAGCACAAGAAGAAGGAATTGACTATGGAGAAACATTTTACCCCATTACTAGATTGGAAGGGCTAAGAACTCTACTTTCTTACATACAAAGGTTTCAATATTTATTCAATAGATGTTAAATCTACATTTCTGAATGTTATATTAGAGGAAGAAGTTTACATCAAATAGCTAGAAGGATTTTTTGATGATAAGGAGGACTACACAAAGATTTATATGGTTTGAAGCAAGCACCAAGAGAATGGTATGAGAGACTTTATAATTTTCTTGTTAAGACTAGATTCAAGAGGACTGATGGTAACAACAATTTGTACTTGAAGACAAAGAAAGTAAAATGTATTTTTTAATCTAATTTTTTTGTTGATGATATCATATTTGGGGGTAAAGATGCTTTGTGTAAGGCTTTTGCAAATGAAATGAAGCAAGAATTTGAGATGTCTATGTTTTGAGAGATCAAGTTATTTTGGGTGTGCAAGTACATCAGATGAAATATGGTATATACATCACTCTATCAAACTATGTCAAGGAGATATTAAAAGTTTTTGGATTGGAGGATTCCAAGCTAGTAAGTACACCTATGGTGAGAGGACATACATTGTCAAAGAATGATGATTCAAATGAGGTAAATCAGACATTATATAGGTCTATGATTGGCAAGCTATATATACATTATATAAGGTATACATAAAAAAGATAGATGAAAATGGTAAGGTCACAAGGAACAAGGAAAGATTAGTCTGCAAAAAATATGCACAAGAAGCAGGAACAGACTATGGAGAAACATTTTCCCTTGTTGCTAGATTGGAAGGATTAAGAACTCTACTTGCTTACATACAAAGGTTTCAATATTTATCAAATAGATGTTAAATCTACATTTTTGAATGGTATATTAGAGGAAAAAGTTTAAATAGAACATCTAGAAGGATTTATTGATGTTAAGAAGTACTACACAAATATTTATATGGTTTGAAGCAAGCACCAAGAGCATGGTATGAGAGACTTTATAATTATCTTGTGAAGATTGGATTTGAGAGGATTGATGATATCAACAATTTGTACTTGAAGACAAAGAAGAGAAAATGTATTTTGTTATCTAATTTTTTTTTGATGATATCATATTTGGAGGTCAAGATGCTTTGTGTAAGGCTTTTGCAAATGAAATGAAGCAAGAATTTGAGATTTTTATGTTTGGAGTGATCAAGTTCTTCGTGGGTTTGCAAGTACATGAGATGAAATATTATATATATATATATATATATCACTCAGTCAAAGTATACTAAGGAGATACTAAAAACTTTTGGATTGGAGGATTCCAAGCTAGTAAGTACACCTATGGTGATGGCATATAAATTGTCAAAGAATGATGATTCAAGTGAGGTGAATCAAACATGATATAGGTCTATGATTGGAAAATTACAATATGTAGTACATAGCAGACCTAATATTGCATTATCTATAGGAATACATGCAAGATTTTTTTCTAATCCCAAGGAGAATTATTTGATGGCTATAAATAGAATAATGAGATATTTAAAAGGAATAGAGGAATATCATCTATACTACAAGAAAATGAGAAATTTGAATTAAGAGCCTATACTGATGTTGATTGGGTGGGAAAATTTGATGACATAAAGAGCACTAGTGGAGGAGCATTTTTCTTAGGCAAGAGGCTAGTTACAAGGACTAGGAAAAAACAAAACTACACTTCACAACCTACTATTGAAGCTGAATATGAGGTTGTTGTAATTGTACAAACATTATATGGATCAAAAAACTACTCAAAGGTATGAAGGAAGAGATCAATAAACCCATGATACTATATTTTGATAATACAAGTGCTATAAATATATCAAAGAGTCATGTGATGCACACAAAGGCTAATCACATTGCAATAAAGTATCATTACTTGAGAAAATTAGTTCAAGATAAAGAGGTGGAGATGGAATATGTTAACACAAAAAAGAAAATTGATGATATCTTCACAAAAACATTACCTAAGGATGCATATGAGTATCTAGAAGGTAAACTAGGGGTGATACCCCTATCAAAGGCTATCTAAGAAACAAGAAGAGTACCTTGCATCAAACAAGTTGATTGACATATGTTACACTTTGATATAGTGGATCTCACTTCAGGAGCTTCCTAAAGTAATCAAAGAGCTAAAAGTACAAATCGGTCATAAGGAAGGTGACAAAGAGGAAAATTGAAAAAGTTCATATCTTCACATTAAGATGACAAGTCTTTGGCACTATTTTCAAAGAGGGTGATATAATTGAATGGAGATATATATAGGATAAGGGAAAAATCCTAACACACACTATGAGGGAGAAATTTTGATTCTATATTCTTAATTTTGATTCTTAATTCTTAATTCTTAATTTGGAAAAATATCTTAATTCTTTATTTGTAGGGATGGTTAGTCAAAAGTAAGGGTTTTCATGTGTGAAATCCTAAGTAAGACAAGGTAATCAGTCTAGGGTAAATCCTTTAGATTACAGTTGACCTAATAGTAATTTGTAAATCTTTTAATTGAATGACATTCCAAGTGAATGGTCTAAAGTCCTCTAACAAGTATCACTCCTAACAAGGTGATTGAAACCCTTTAACCAGGTCATGTTTAATTTCATGCATTGTAACCTTGAATAGAGGGTGCCTTTCATAAGGAACCACTTCAAAAGAGTGAGAAAGAGTAGCGTGTTACTGGGATTTTTTCCCAAATTGGGTCTCCATGTAAATCAATGTGTCAAATGTGTTATTTAACATGTTATGTTTCATGTTTACATTTCTACAAATTGATTTGACAATAACCTACAAGTTTTAAGTGATTTCATAATCTTATGGATGCATGCATGATGATGACAGTTTTATGAGTTCAATAGGATGTGAAAAGTTTTATTTGTACATCTAGATCTTGAATAACTAATTCACACCTCCCCCCTCCCTCAATTATTCTAAAGAATTCCAAAAACATGACACATTATTTTTTCATTCTTTCATTCTATCAAACTAGAAATGAACTATTAAAAAAGTAAATACATATTACTAAAGAAACTAATCTATTACTTCATATTTATTGAATTTGAAATTCTAACATCTAGAATAATTAATAGTCAACAAATAATTATGTTATCAATCCACTAGAAATTTTGGTTGTCAAACTATTTTTTTTTTTCTAACTTAAAGCATTATTTATAGACATAAATGAAAAACATATCATGTTTTTTTTACCTCAGTTGCATATTTAAATTTTCACCTTAAATAACAAATTCACCTAGCTAGATTGAATTATTGGTAAATTAGACCATTTCTGGATACTAGAAGTTTGGATCTAGCTAGGGATAAAAATCACAATGTATGCAAGAAAGAATTCTCAAGGAATGATCCTTTTAAGATAGCTCAAAAATGAGATGTAAACGAAATGTTCAAAATTGTTAAATTTTTTAACAAAATTATGATAGGATATAGGATAATGGAACTCTAAGAGACAAATAAAAAACATGAGTTTAGTTTAAGAGTAATTTCTTTTATTTAGAGGTTTTTTTTTGTTACTATCTAATAGAAAAAGATAATTTTTATTCCTTATTATAAAATAATTTTAACATAGAAAAAATATATTTGTAGTATATAGATTAATAGATGTAGATACCCTACTATACATAGATATAAACTAACCTTCTTCCCTTAATAGTTTTAAAACCAATAAAATAGGAGTCATAATTATCCATAAAATTCCTTACATTATAAGATATTGGTTGAAAATTTAGCTCTAATTATATTGAAACCTATTAGCTACTCATTATTGAATCCTTTAGAACACATTCAATTTGCAAATTTTAATATGTACACATGGAATAAAATAATAGAGATTAAATCATCTTCTTAAATCCATATGTAGCATTGGTAGGTTTCACATAAATAATGGATAGTCTAATAAATAATATCTCATACTTACAACATCAATAATATTTACACATTTAATTTTATATATTATTTATCTCTTCCCTCTTTTCAACATCCTCTATAGAAGTTTCAATGTCTATGAACTAGCACTTGCACCAGGGTAGGGAAAAAGTGTATAGCCGATAGGTAGGTGTGGAGGAGTGTTATGCAACTTTAAGATATACGTTAAGATTATAGATCTGATTGCATTAATTGTAGGTGAAATTAGATCCACATCTCTATAATGAAGGGGCCTCAACCCATTGTAGTCTTCTTGGCCTATAGTGTCCCATAATCCCATGTTCACTATATTACCATCAAAAACTCAATTTATTTTAGTAAATCCACTTATACCATTAATCATTTACTCTTCATAGACATTTTTTATGCATGAGTTGAAATAGAAGATTCGACATTAACATTTTTTATGAGTACTTGAAAGATTTTTTACCTACAAAAAACCATGACAATTATGGTCCAAAGTAATTTAGGTTGTTACTTGGGAAGAAGCCAATTGAAGTTAATTACTACATATTGTGTTAATGAGCACTCCCAATTCATCCTAATATTTCTAATTATTGGTCATGAGATATGATGTAACAAGATACTATTGGAAAACTATTGAACTTACTATGTCGGTTACTCAAATCATTATGGAATTCTCACAACCTCTCTTCAACATCTTGAATTGATATTAAATAAAAAATTATGGAAAAAAAGCATAGGCTCAATTTTAAACAACAAGTATCTATAGAAAATATCATTTGTTAGTCTAGATACACTAGAGACAAAGCCAATAAGGGATTTCTAGATGAGTGATTTTTTCTCTACAATCAAGCTACAAATATTTGTGTAGAGGATTAAAGAAATGATGGGCATTGATCTTTCTTAAACATTTGTACCATTTGATCTTGACAATGAAATTAACTTTCAATGTTTAGAATTTTCATTCATCTGAAACTTGCTTATTACTAGCAATGCCATAATGGTACATGTTGAAACTAATTAACAATCATAAAGATGTCATTTTGTACATACATTCAAGGATGGTAGACCTAATTTATCAAGAGATTTCCATCATAATTTCACCCATGGGAATAATGTCCATAATTTCATCCATTACAAGCAGTTTTCATGTCCTTCTGCCACAAGATTTCATAACAAGCTTACTCTTCTATAGGTTGAGTGTATAAATTTGGTTGTTGCACATAAACTATTTTACTACATGAAGGAATGAAATAAATAGATATTCAACCATGTCAATTTACATTTTCAAGCATACTCAAAGCCTATGCCAAATTGGAAGCTTTAGAATAGGATGGGTGATTTTTCAATTCAAATTTGTAAATAATGCCAAATCCCCCATCCAACATGATATTTCTTCATACATTGTCCTACTAATTTTTTTGTATAGTTTAATGGTTTCTTGCAAGAAAAATTTTGCAGTGAAGGTGAGATAACGTCCTCAACAATTTACTTTCTTGAAGAACATGAGACTATTGGTTGCTTGATATGTAAAAGGGGACTTTGAACATACAAGAAAGTATACTTTTTTTTTATCAAGGAAAGGATTAGAATCATTAGGAATTGCCAAGAATACTTTAGACTAATAAAAAATAAGAATAATGCTAAAGAATGTCTAAAACTTCATTATTAAATCTTTCTAATCTTTGTGTCATTGGCATCTAGTGAACTGGCATCCAATATCATAAATAAAAGAAGGAAAGACACTGGGTGTGAATTGATATAGCTAGTAGGGATATTCACATGTCTCAAATATTAGTAGGGAGACTAATTGGTTTGGCTTTAGTGAATATTTCTTTGAGAAAATATATAGTCTACAAGGAAAACATACACAACCCAAACTCAATTTCCATATTAGCTTCATAATAGCACAAGCCAGTAATGAGAATTTAAAATAGGGGACATACTACTTACCAGAGTAGTTCCAACTCTAGTATTTGATGCTTTTATGATATCCAAGCTCCCAATGTGGCACAAGATGTGAGTATTCTTACAAATTTAAACTATTTTGGTTTGGTGTCTTGTGTCAACAGCTAGCCACTCAGAGCCTTAATCCACCTTTAGCCAGGTTGGTGGCATTGAACTACTAGAGGCCTTTTGATTTTGTTTTCTGAATTCAATGTTGCTAATGTTCCCACTTTTTGATGACCAAATTTTCCATCAAAAATAGGAGTGTGATGAAATTTTGGTGGGCCCTCACCCATAAGTGAAAGCTTATTGGCAATTATGAGACTTTACTGGTGATTAAATTTAATATTTGAAGCTAGGTTTTGGAAGAATTTAATCTTCACATTAATAAATGTAAATTTCTCATCTATTTTTTAAGTCCCTCCTTGTTTCCATCTATTTTTGAGGAGATACACTAATATATACTAGAGCTCACAAGTCAGAAGAGCACATTTTATCCTTAGGTAGACCAAGAAATTATCATTGGTAAGTGAGGGGTAAGTAATATTTATTGACATTTAATTTATGAGAAGAAAAGTATTTTCAAAATGGTGAACGTGGATATACAAGTTTCTTAGATAAAAATGTATTTAAAAGAAATTAGTTTTTCACAAAATGAAAAATTATGGTATAAAGTTTTTGAAGGAATAAAAAAATGATCTTTTATTAATATGCTAAAGTTTACCTAAGAGCAATTTATTGATGGTTATAAATGAGTTAATGTGAAGAAAAGATTTCAAGTATTTATTAAAGATTTGTTTTTTACTATAGCTACAATCAAAATTTAATCTAATATTAACTATTAGAATACCATATAAAGTAGGGTAAAAGTTAATTAATTGTGTATACATATAAAAATATCAAAGAATGAAAAGTCAAATAAAATAAAAAATATCTAGAATTCAAATGTGTTGTTCAATTATTATGCATGATGACAATGACAAAAATCCTAATGAATTTCTTTTTTGAAAAGATGGTCAATTTAACGAACTCCAAGGTTCCAAATTGGTATTTTTCAACCTACTAGGTAGTTGAACTGAAGATCAATTTGTATATTCCCAAGGAGGCCTCTATTGGCTTTGTAATTTTTTTAGAACTTGAAGAAATTTGACCTAAAACTAATGTGTATTTTTTTCAAAGACTTTATAATGAACGCATTTTTATAAAAAATAAAAATATATAAATTTCTATTATAAACTAGTTGAAAAGAAAATTAATGAGATGATGTAAGAAGAAATTAAAGCCAATTTCTTAAATGAAATTTCAAATGGACATAATTCATAGTAACAATGCATCTGCAAATTAAATTTTTAGAAGGATCAAGAAGAAAACTAATGAGACTGTGAGGAACATGTACTTAACTCCATTTACACAATCATCAAAAGAACCAGTGAAAAGTATATGATGTTTTAAAGATTCATTAAACCATGCAGCCCATTAAAAGTGCATAAGATGAGACAAATCATTATGAAGAACTTGTAGGTGATCCTTTCTATAGTTTATCACAATAAATGAATTTGTTAAAAAATATGAGAAATCGAAAACTAATTAATCACACAAACATGAAAATAAAATAAAATAATTGGTTCCATCAGCATCCATGAAGATAAAATTCATAAATCAAAGACAGATTCGAACAAGAAAAACTATACACACAATGAGAGCACTAATACCATACATTATTGCATCAAAATATATACCTTGAATACATATATTACAACTTTTTTTTTATAAGAAATCCTATCCTTCTTAAAAAATTTGATCTAGGGTATTTTCCTTGCAAAAAGTATGCTAAAAACAAAAAATTTATGGAAATTATATACAAATAGAATCCTAACTAGGAGCTAAGAAAGAATACATTTTGAATTTTTATTTATGAAATGGTGTGTGGGCCTCTCCATTAAATTTGAACTAACATACTAGAAGGAAATAAGAAGAAGATGTTAGATGAAACTTGAGCTTCTAGGACATCTAAAAAGGGGAATTTGGACTTCTCCATGTCTATTTTAATAGTTAAAATAACATCAAACTCACAAAAATGTGCTTTCCATGTATGAAAAAACTCAAAAATAGGAACTAATAGTTAATTATTGGAACATCTTGAAGTGTTCAAGAATTGTCACACCTGTGCACCTTGGGGAGTTGTGTACATAAACACATATTAGAAATGTTTATAATAACTAAGTGGGGGTGAGGGAAAAATCAATTACTCGAGGTCTATATGTACCATTTGAACTTTTAAACATAAACATTCACTATTCAGTTTATCCTATTATTGCTTGATCTCTATTGTAAAAATATTGTCTTAAACATAACATGTATTGGTGAATGAAAACATCATCAAATCTAAAACATATATAGCATTCAACAAAAATTTCACACTAGGATTTTATGTGGAAACCCAATTTGGGAAAAACAACCAGCAACATGTCACTAACTTTCACTCTTTCATAGGGAGCTCTGTTAGGAGCCAACCCTATTAAAGTTTTAAAAGAACACTCATAAATGTGACATTGTAAAAGGATTTAATCACCCTATTAGGAGTGGCCTTTTGAGAGGACTTTGATCATTCCATTAGAATGTCACTTAGTTAAAGGATTTACATAAATTGTCAATTCTTCTAAATGATTTCTTGTCCAACCTCTAGTAAAATGATTTCAATATAATTTTTTTACAATGACAAGTAAGAAAATAATAGGTTTTGATCTATGTGATTAAAAATCACTTTGCATGATTAGATCTCTATTCAGTTCACATGTTGATTTAATGATAAGTTCTCCATTATCATCTTTGATCTTGATTCACTTGGCAACCCTTCAAGCAATCAACTTTCCAACTTCATCAAAACTTAAGCCTTCTTCTCAGATTAAATTATAAAAATCAACATAAACATCTGCATAAGCAATCTCCATTAGTTTTGCATTCACTTATACTTGTGTGTTTTTGATAAACCTTCTTCTATATGCTTCTCTTACATACACTTTCACCCACACTCTTGTTAATTTTTCTAGCTATGTACCTATTTAAACAGGAAATTATTGCTTTACCATTTTCTATAATGACTATAGATCTTAGGTATTATGATTAGGTTCAACATGATTTATTGTATCTATCAATCTTATTGATCATTCTCTAGAAACTTCTCTAGAATCTTTCTACGAGGTCTTTACCTAATCCTCATCTTGAATTTAATGATGTAACTCAATAATCTTATCTTCAACATAGTGTACATCTCCCAAGAAATCAATTGAGCTAGCTAGATCTCATAATTTCCCTGAATTTATTCTCATATTGTTACTCAAAAACTCTCTAAATTATGACACTCATCATCACTGAATTGATTAGTCACTATAAAACTTCTAGCTCATGGTGCAGGAGAACCAAGAAAATACAACAAAGTATTCGATAGTATTCATAATTAAATTCAATTATGTTTGCATTAGTAATGTCATCAATATTATAGGTTAAAAGAGTCTATCATAATGAGTTGTCCTAATATGGTATTTAATTGGTTATTTGATAATAACCATGAAGTGGTAAAATGATGATAAAAGATATTGTTATTGCATTCTAATATATTTTGGATATTCTTGTGAAGTTGTAAAGTCATTTGAGTCAATTTTTTCAAAGTTGCATTTTACAACTTTTATAATATTTGACTCAAATGACTTTACAACTTCACAAGAATATCCTAAACATATTAAAATGGAATAATAATATCTTTTGTCATTATTTTACCACTTCATGTTTATTTTATATAAATTTTATCAAATAACCAATTTGAGACCATATTAGGACAACTCATTACAATAGTCTCTTTTAATCTTTAATATTCATGACATTAAACATAATTGAATTTAAAATTATGAATACTATATAATATTTTGATGCATTTTCTTGGTACTCCTACACCAAATCAACATTAACTATCTGGCTTGGTCAATACTAAATTTTATCAACTTTAATTGTGGCTTGGTTGAAAATCACATCACTCGACATTCCTTAGCCTTTTACTCTATTACTCAGCTTGCTTAATTTTCTTGACATAAATAATCACTTTGCTTTATCAAAGTCAATCTAATCAAATGTCCATTGTAGCTTTCTTTTTATAACTCAACCTTTTCTCTAGGTTCTATTGTTATGAGCAATTTATCAAATCCTCTTCTCAATCAAATAGATACATGACAATTATATTAGGTAGCAATATTTCTTATCAATACATTTGACATCAATGACAAAACAACAATTGTTCCAATTGTAAGTTTCCAACAATATCCCTCTTTGGAATTGATAGCAACATCTCTACATCTCAATATTAGCAATATCTCAATGTATCAAATGTATCTCACTTTGTTACCGTAGAATCCAAAAGTTTCTCCTTCAAAAATAATAGATCTCCATCTATTATTTCTATATATTTACCTCTTTATCTTTATCTAGTTATCTCTCCCTCTTTTACTTTTGTCTCTTGATGTATATCTCCATCTTTGTATATTGCATCTTCTATATATTTTCCCTCTTTGATAATAATCTCTCTTTTTCTACTATATATCTCTCCCTCTTTGACAATAATGCTAAAGAAACTTAATGTATTTAGCTAAGACACTTAGCTTTAAACTTCAATCTCTTCACACATCTGAATCATGTAGATTTTTCATGTATGGCTTATTTCAATCACTTCTCTATGACTGATCTATTCTATTGCACTAAAATTTCTACCTTAGGCATATCCCAAAGTAGAGTTGTATTATATCACTATGTAGGATATGTTGATGAGTAAATGTGATTCAATGCACTTTGTCTCTTCAAGTACCATTGGTTAAGGGAACCACCCCTAATTTACCTCTAAGATATTAATAAACATCATTAGATAAGGGTTTTATGAATATGTCAACAATTTGATCTTTGGTATTCACATATCCTAGCTTCATTTCCTTATCTTGAACTATTCCCCTCAATTTGTGGTACTTGATAGCAATGTTCTTTGTCTAAATGTGCATCACTAGATTCTTTGAAATGTTGATAGCACTTGTGTTATCATAATAGATAACCACTAGATATGTAATTTATTCTTTCATACCTTTCAATAATTGCTTGATCTACATAATATTTGAGAAGTTCACTGCAACTGCAACCTAGTCAACTTCAACTATTTATTGGGAAATGCAATTTTGCTTCTTGCTTTACCATGACACAATTCTCTTCCTAGAAATAATGCACTTTCACTAGTGTTTTTTCTGTCATCAATATTTCGTTCCCAATATGATTTAGTGAACACCTTCAGTTGAAACTTAACATTTCTCTTGTATTACAATCCATAGTCTTCTATACCTTTCATATATCTCAACATCCTTTTCACAACTATCTTGTGATTCTCTTTAGGATTTGTTGAGAATCTAGCAACTATCCCCATTGCTAAAGCAGTATCTGGTATGTTGTGAACAACATACTGTAATTTTCTAATCATAGATCTGTATAAGGTCTGGTTCATTTTAGTAGAATTATCAGTCATAGATAGCTTACATCCTATAGAAATAGGTGTACTCAGTGGCCTTAAATCTTCCATACAATTTTTTTAATATCTCCTTGATGTATTTGGATTGAGTAATAAAAATACCAAACTTACTTGTATTCAAACAAATAATTTTATTTCACGAAACACAAACATTTCAAATTCCTTTTTCATTTCATGGGAAACTAATTCCCATAATGCTTCTCTTCCTCTAAATATAATATCATCAAAAAATATTTCAGCTAATAATACCTCAATGTTCTTACCATTCTTGAAATGTACATTGATGTTGTCATCTATATTTTGAAAACCAATTTTTAAAAAACAATTATGTAATATTTCATACCATGCTCTAGGGGCTTGCTTCAATCCATAAAAGGATTTTTTCAATTTACATATAATGTTTTTATTGTTTGGATCCACACATTCTTCACATTGTTCAATGTATAATTCTTCCTCCAACATACTATTAAAAATTATCATTTTGACATCCATTTGATATACCTTTAAATTCTTGTAGGTTGAATATGCAAGCAGAGTTCTGACTCCTTCAAGTCCTCCTATAGGGGAAAAAGTTTCTCCATAATAAATTCCTTCTTCTTGAGCATAACCCTTGCATAGCAGTCTTTCTCTATTACTTATTACTTCACCATTTTCATTATGTTTGTTCATAAAAGTCTGCTTTGTCCCAAAGACATTTTTTTCTTTGGGCCTTGGCACTAAAGTCCAAGTATTATTCTTCTCAATCTGATTAATTTCCTCATTCATTGCCCAAATCGAATCTTCATGGTATATAGCATCTTTTAGTATTTTGGGCTCAAATTCACAAAGTAGACATTTATCATATTTGAGTATTTTCCTTATCATTACACTTGATTCAACATCACCAATGAATTTTTTTAAGATTTATGATGTCTTCTCACATATTTTGCCAGCACAGGTAGTTTACTTCTTTATTCTTCCATAGATTCATCTTTAAAAATAATCTCAAGCTCATTTTCTCTTTCTTGTTTACACTTTTGTTCATGTTCTAAATCCTTAGAAATTGCTATCTGATGGTCCACATTGCTTGTTTGTGAGTCAACATCTTCATTCCATTGCCTGGCACCCACTCTGTACTACTCAACATTTGATATTTTCACTTCATCATTTCTTGTCTGCTGAGAGATTTCCACTTGATTTTCTTGCTCATTTAGAGTTCTATGACAATCATCACCCACATAAATGAATGTAATGTAGTCTTTAGGTTCTTCTTTACATGCACTATCATTTCTTTATGCAAACTCATCAACTTTCACAATTACACATTCCACAACTTTGTTTGTGTTAGCATTTAAACACTTATAAGCTTTTCTCTTGGTGTAATATCCTAGGAATATGCCTTCATCACTCTTTCTATTAATTTTTCCATTCCTATTATCTTTAAGTATATAGCATCTACTTCAAACTATTTTGAAATATTCTACATTAGAAGTATATCCATAACATAGGTCAAAAGGTACATAGCATTTGCACCTTCCTTGACTTGTACTCTATTGAGGATATAGAGAGTAGTACTAATGACTTATCTCCAATATTTCTTTGATATGTTGTTCTCCATTATTAATGTTTATGCAAGGAGGGTTTTGAATAGGTGGGGCTAGCAACATAGCTAACTATCAAAACACCTTACTAAGTAAACACAAAAAAAAAAAAAAAAACATTGAAAACAACACCAAGAAGAGATAGAATGAAATACTTTTATTGATTCATCAAGTTCACAACATACATCCCCAACTATAATGCATTCTTGGTTACAACTAAATGCAAAATACAACTTCAAATGCATGCTCCAACTTCAAATTCACTCTTCTAGAAACATCTACTCTAAACTCTCTAAGCTCTTCAATGCCCTCTAACCTAATCCTAAGAACCATATTTATATTTACCAAAATGGGTAATAGAAGATTCTAGATTGTTACATGGAAGAAATTTCAACCCTAAAATGGTTTGCACACATCCCAAGATAAGACTTGAATATTAAATCCATGATCAAAATTTAATACATGAGCTGATGCAAACTACAAACTAATCATAGACAACTTAATCAAAGAATGAACCAAGCATCAAAAAATGCCAAGTTCACTTGCCACATGAAGGAACATTCAACCAACATTGAATAACCCAGCCAACAATGGATATCTAAGTTAATTCTAATAGAATGATTTGGATAACATGATAACTAGAATGTTAGCACAATGGAAAAATTACAACTTGATCGATACTAAATAATTATCGGCACTCAATAATGATTGCAACTCGATAGAAATTGGTAGAAAGAATACAAATGAGTAGGATAACATGTTAGGCTAGGATGCTCCTACATTAGATAACTATGGTAGAAAGAAATGATTCTCCCAAATCATGCAAGTGTCACAACCTGAGTTGAATCTAGCTTAGATTGAGAAATCCATGTAGCATCTTCAACTAGTATGTTCTTTGACTTCACCAAATACTCATAGTAATTTTTTCCTATTGGTCTCTTACTAACTCTTAGATATAATATATTTTCAACCTCTTCAATATTTTTCTTAGGATAGTCATCAGGGGCAACAACTTCATCATTTGTCTCATGATACTTATACAAATCAACACCACTGAATATATGAGATATATCCATGTCATTAGGTAACCCAACTTCATAAGCATTACCACTATCAAACTTTCTCAAGATTGTACAAGGTCCAATCTTCTTCATCTTTATCATATTGTATTTTCCAATAGGAAATCTACCTTTCTTCAAATGAACCATCACCTCAACACCAACTTCAAAAACATGATGTCTTCTAGATTTCTCAGCATTTTCCTTATATTTTTCATTACTTTGTTCCAACTTCAACTCTACATCCTCGTGAAAAGAATTCATAAAACTAACAAATTATTCCCATTCAACACTTTTCCTCTCCTTACCAACAACATCCATCAAATTTTATATTCTTCTAGGTTGCATTCTAGTGACAATCTCAAAAGATATTTTTCCTGTATTCATATTCATGGAATTATTATATGAAAACTCATCTTGTGCCAATACTAGTTCCCAATTACTTGGTTTATCTACAACTAAACATCTCACCAAATTACTCAAGCTTATATTTACAACCAATATTTTTCCATCTAGCTCTCAATGAAATGTAGAATTAAATTGCAACTTAGTACCCATCTTCTTCAAAAAAGTCCTCCAAAACTAACCGACAGACTTACTGTCTATGTCAGAAATAATACTTTTTGGTAATCCATGAAATCTAATGATCTCTTTGAATAAAATCTCAACAACATGTAAAAAACTTGATTTCTTCTTAGATGGTATGAAATGTGCCATCTTAGAAAATCTATCCACAACAACAAATATGGAATCATACCCTCTTGTTAGCTTAGGTAATCCAAGAACAATATCCATACTGATGTCCCTCCAAGTTTTCTTAGGAATATAACTAGGTGTATACAATATAGTATTATGACTAAATCCTTGTGAAATTTGACAAACTTCACAACTCGTTACAAATTCTAAACATCCTTATACATTTGTGCCCAATAATACTTATCCTTCAACAAACTCAATATCTTATAAATTCCAAATTGTCCAGCTAAACCACCATAATTCTTTTTCTTAATCAAATTAAATCTCATAGAACATCTTGGTATACATAACTAAATTCCTTCAAAAAAAATACCTTCTTGAATTTAATATTAATCATACTTACTCATGTGATCTAATAGATTTGGTTCTCTGCACTCTCTCTATGCCTTAGAAAAATTACGGTCAATATCATACAACTCTTTCATTTTATCAAAACCAAGAACTTCAACCTTCATCTCAATCAATAAATATCATCTTCTATTCAATGCATCAAGAAATTGGTTAGAAACTCCACTTTTATGTTTGATCACAAATGTGAAACTGTGGAAGTACTCAACCTACTTCATATGTCTTTGATGCAACTTATTTTGACTTCCCAAATATAGTACAACTTTATGGTCAATATACAACAAAAAATCCTTAGGAATCAAATAATGTCTTCACTTCTTCAAGGTTTTAACAATAGCATTAAAATCATGATTATATATAGAATACTTCCTTTTAGCATCATTCAACTTTTCACTAAGGTAAACAAGTTTAATTTATTGACTCAACACATCTCCTGTTCCACTACCACTTGCATCGCATTCAACTTAAAATACCTTATTGAAATTAGGAAAAGTAAATACAAGTAATTCAACAACCTTTAGTTTCAATGTCTCAAAACTCTTATTAGCTCCATGTGTCCACCTAAAATTGTTTTTGTCTCATCTCTTTGTCTTAGTCATAGCATTATAAACAAAACTAAAATTGTTTATAAACTTTTTGTAGAAACTAGCCAAGCCATGAAATGATTTTACCTCACCTAAATTATGAAGTGTAGGAAATTCTAAAATTTCTTTAATATTATTATGATCCATTCTCAAACCATTAGCTAAAATGGTAAACCCCAAATATGCAATCTCCTCTTGCATAAAAGAATAATTTTTCAAGTTAGTCATCAAGTTCTCCTCTTTCAATCTCTACAATACTTGTCTAACATGATTAAGATTTTCCTCATTAGACTTACTAAATATCAAATTATCTTTCAAATCAACAATCACAAACTTACCCAAAAATTTTTTGAGAATGTCATTCATCAACCTCATGAAAGTACTAGGTGCATTGGTCAGACAAAAGGCATAACCAACCATTCATACAAACCATCTTTTGTCTTGAAAGAAGTCTTCCATTCATCACCTTCTATGATTCTAATATGATTATAACCACTCTTGAAATCAATCTTTGTAAAATAATTTTCTCCACTCAAACATTACATCAATTATCATCCATCCTTGGCATAGGAAATCTATTTTTCACTATGATGTTGTTAATAACTCTAGATTCAATACACATTCTCCATTCTCCATTCTCCATTATTCTTAATTGCTAATAGAAAATTTACAACACATGGACTCAAACTTTTTTAATCAAACCTTTCTACAATAATTCATTCATTTGTTTGTTAAGTTATTCATTCTTTGTAGGTGTCAATCTATATGATGCTTTATTCAAAAAACTAGCTCCAAGAATCAGATCTATATAATGACTTATACTTCTTACTAGTTATAACACATCAAGTATATCTTTATAAATAATCTCCTTATGCTCATTCATCAATATTTCAATTTCTACTAGCACTTGGTCATCACTATTTGTTGTCACTCGGTTGCTACTACCACAACTCGATCCCTTAGGGATTACCAGAAAAACATGGTTCTTTTTCATCTCCTTTTCAAATTGTTTCGCATTAACCACACAAACTTGGATAATAGTATAATTAACCTCATCTAGACTTTCAATAAAAGGAAACACAACTTTCTTTCTTCCATTCACCTAAAGAGTATATTAATTTAATCTTCCATCATGCACATCATATCTATCATATTTCCAAGGTCTACCCAAGAAAATATGAGAAAAATCCATAGGCATAATATCACATAGAACTTCATCAAAGTAATTTCCAATTTTGAACTACACAACACATTGTTTACTTACTAGGAACATATGTTCAACCTTGACCCATAAAATATGATAGGGTTTAGGGTGTCTTAACCTTTGCAATTGTAACTTTGTAACCAATTCCTCTAATGCCAAATTTATTTAACTTCCACTGTCAATAATTACTTTGCAATATTTTTCAGCCATCTTACATCTAGTCTTGGAAAGATTCATCCTCAAGATAGGATCCTCATCAATTCCCTTATTGCACAAAGTTCTTCACACCATCAGATTTTGTCTAGCCTTAACTCCACTTGGTGAACCCTTGGGATCTCCTTGAATTACATCATTTATATTACCTTGTTCATTCTCACTAGAGGATCTACACTTAACGGATATATTCCCTTGTTTGCCACATCTAAAACAATTACCATGAAAACTACCTCTAATATAAGAATTACCTCTTCCATAGTAGGAACTAATACCTCCTTAGCAAGAATTATCACCTTTCCATTTGGTCTTTTCTTTGTTATCATTTTTATATTCAGATTTTCCTTTATCTTGCACATGATTGTCGTATCTTCCACCTTAGTGGTAGATTTTCATATCTTCCACCTTGTCCATAATCTACCACCACCTCTACCTCATTGGTTTTTTTCATGCCTCTTTCTCAAGATCTCCTTAGCTTTCAAGGCATATCAGTATGCTTCTTCCATAGTCTCCATGTTCACAAAGATTATCTCATCTTGAATTCTAGATCTCAATCCTTTGAGATATTTTGCAACTTTCTTAACCTCATCATCCACATGTCAAGATCTCATGACCAATCTATAGAATTCCTTAGTCTACTCGTTCATAGTCATGACACTTTCTCTCAAATTTTACATATTTCTTAACAAAATAACTTGGTAATTAGATAGATAGAACTTATTCTTCATTTTTTTCACCATTTTTGGCCAATTCTTGATCTTCTCCTTTCTTCTCCTTTGTCTATTAGTTTACAAATGCTCCTACCAAAGTGAGCCATGACCTTTCAACCTAGTGACTATAATTTTAACCTTCCTATTATTAGGAATGTTTTCAAACTCAAAAAAAATATTCATATCATAGATCAATCCAACAAAAATTTGGTGTCCAATTTTCCATGATAAGGTGCAACTTCTACAATAGGCTTTGAATGTATGCTAGATTATACTCTCAACAATCTTTCCTCATCTTGATCTTCTTCAAGTTTTGGATTAGATTTTTTTGCTGTTACTTCATCATCACTCACATCATCAAACTGGACTCCTCTCCTATAGGCTTTCCTGACAACATTTGATCTAGCTACAATTTTCCTCAACATGTCCATAACAGAAGTGTCAGCATTTCCTCTACCTCAAAGCATCTTTATAAACAAGTTCCTATAGGATGATAACTCTCTACAAGTTATAGGTCAAATCTATAGATCTACCATCCTACAACCAAATCCAACTTAATTTTCTATGTGATCTAATCTCCACAATGATGAACCTCAAGCTCTGATACCAACTAACAGAAGGAGGGTTTAAAATAGGTAAGACTAGAGGCACACCTAACTATACTAACACCTTGTTGAGTAAACACAATGAAAGAAAACACAAAACCACCAAGAAGAGAGACAACAAAACACTTATATGGATTCATCAAGTTAAATGCATACATGCCTAGCTATAAGGCCTTCTAGATTATGACCATATACATAATGTAACATCAAACCCACACTCTAGCTTCAAATTGGCTCTTCCAAAAAAAATTCTCTAAACTCCCTAAGTTTGTTAGCCCGCTCTAACCTAAGCCTAAACACCCTATTTTTACTTTCCAAAATGGCTTACAAAAGATTCTAGATAATTACATAAAATTAAGACCAACTCTTAAATGCTCTATACACATCCCAAGATAAGATATGAACATTAAATTTGTGATCAAAATTCATTACATCAGTCTACTTAGACTAAGAACCAATAAAAAAAATGTAGACCAACAAGGAACCAAGGATTAAGAAATAAAAGGCTCACTCAACACATGAAGGAATGCTCGACCAACATTAGATAACTTGGCCAACTCGATAGGACATTCAATACTAATAGAATGAATGGGATAACATGACAACTAGCATGTTAACATGACTTGGAAAGAAAAAACTCAATCAATACTGAATAATTACTACCACTTGGCAATGATTGCAGCTTGGCACTAATTGGTAGAATGTACACAGATGAGCAGGATAACACATCAACCCTGGATGCTTCTACATTAAATGTTCTTGCACAATCCATTATTGATCTATTTCTCCTTTTAGTTATCCCATTCTAAGGAGGTGTCCTTGGTTTTAACATCTATCTTTTAATTCCTGTGTCATTGCATAATGTATTGAACTAATTTGAAATGAATTCGCCACCTTGGTCATATCTCAACCACTTCAGACTCTTCCCTATTTCTTTTTCAACTCTGGCTAAATACCACTTGAATAACTAAAAAGTATTAGATTTAGCTTCAAGAAAGATCACATTAATCATCATAGAGTATTAATGAACAAATATAATGAAATACTTATCTCCATGTTAACTTTGAATATCTATGGGTCCACATAGGTGAGTATGAACCAATTCCAACATATCACTAGTAGTGTATGTTTTGCTCTTCAAGCTAGACTTGGTCATTATTCTTAATTGACATTATTTAGACATAGCATTGGTGGCATTCTTTAGTTTATACAATCCTCTTAGTTTATTTATCTTACTAATATTCATGAAATTGTCAAAAATTACATGACATAAGTTTTTGTGCCATAATCAAATATCTAATTGCTATTGAAACAAATATGTCTCATATGATAAATCTAGGTAGAAGAAGTTACCTCTTTTCTGTTCATCAATTCCAATTAGCTTGCTACCAACATCATGTATCTTGGACTTCATATTGTGAAATTCAACTTTTTATCTTGATCTATTCAATTGTGAAACACTCAACAAATAATAGTTAAGTCCTTCAACCTAGTAAACAATGTCACATGTTATCTTGTCAGTCAGTTGAATAGTACCTTTACCTTTCACAACACATGGGATATCATTTCCAAATTTAACACATCTACCTTTGTATGGACCAATATCCTCAAATTTATCTTTATCACTAGTCATATTATTTGAACATCTATTGTCAACTATCCCTTTGTCACTTTTGTTTACATATTAAATTAATATAGTTTTATCATCAGAATCAGAATCATGTTCCATAGTAACATAGAAAACTTCATCATCATTACTCTAAAATTGATTATTAATTTCTTCTCAATCAATATAACAAGATTACATACATTTTTCATCCTTTCTTCTCTTGAAGTTTTGGTCATCTCTTCTTCCTTTGTAGTCACTTTCCTTCCTTTCATCCTTATCCTCTCTATCAAGACACATAGAAACAATATGACCAACCTTGTTGCATCAAAAATAAATAATAGGAAGTTTACCTTTTTATTTACCTTTTTGTCTTTCAAATATTTTTGCAATAAGGTATTCAAGTTCATCAATCACATCATTAAAGTTATTAGTTTCATGCTTCTTATGTTTACCTTTCCTTTTGCTAAGAACTAATTGTGACTTCAATATAGATTTAATAGTGGCAGGTGTGTGGTTCTCAAATTTAGACATCTTAAAAGTAGTAAGTCTACTAATTACACCTTCTAAGGTTAAATTGTTACCTGGCATGCATCTCAATTTCTAAATTGTAGAAACTCCAAATGGATAAATAGGAAGAAGAGTCCTCAATACCTTAGGTATCACTATTTTATCTTTGATTTCTCCTTTGCACTGCCAATAGAATTTAAAACCTTTAACTCTTATGTAATATTGTACTATATTGTCACCTTCCATAAGTGTCATGTCATCAAATTTTCATCTTAAACTTTTTGATTTAGTTCTTAGGACATTGTCATGACCTCCATATATTTCTTCATTTTTCCCACACTTTCTTTACACTATCAAAATATTTAAGTCGTCAAACTCAACATAACTAGGGATGAGGAAATCTCCAAGATTTCATGGTTTTTTTCTTGCTTTTACTTTTGTTGATCAGCTACCAGAGGAGTAGGGGTTAATATTACATACTTATTATCCACAAAGTTTATAGAAGCATCACTGACACTTGATATGTGTAACCTCATCAAGTTCTACCATGTAGGAAAGTTCTCCTTGTTCAACTTGGGTACAACTCTCTTTTTAGTAATGATTTTTAGTATTAAGTACCTTCAATCTATTCTTTGTAATTATTTTTATCTAATACCAATTGTTAGAAATGTTTAGAATAACTGGGGCATGTTTAATTAGTTACTCAAGGTCTATATTTACCATTTGAACTTTTAAACATAAACACTCACTATTCAATCTATCCTACTATTGCTTGGTCTCTACTATAAAAATACTATCTTAAACATAAGATGATTTAATAAAAGAAAGAATCATCAAATGTAAAAAATATAAACCATTCAACACATATTTGACATACTAGGATTTTGAATGGAAAACTAATTTGGGAAAAAACAACTAGCAACGTGTCACTACTTTTCACTCTTTTGAAGTGAGCTCTATTAGGAACCAACCCTATTCAAGGTTACGGAAAGTACTATTAAATGTGACTTTGATAAAGGATTTAATTTCCCTATTTAAATTAGCCTTATCATAGGACTTTGATCATTCCATTAGAATGTTGTTGAGTTCAAGAATGTTGTTGAGTTCAAGAATTTACACAGACTATTAAGTCTTCCAAATGGTTGTTAGGTCAACCTTTGTTAAAAGGATTTCAATGAGAAATGTTTATAATGATAAGAAATAAAATAGTATGTATTGATTTGTGTTATTAAAAATCACTTTGCAAGTTTAGATCTCAGTTTGGTTCATGTGTTGATTTATTGATAAGTTCTCCATCGTCATCTTTGATCTTGATTCACTTGGAAACCCTTCAAGAAATCATGCTTCTAACTTCACCAATACTTAATCCTTCTTCTTATATTCACTTATCAACATCAACATATACTTAAGAAATCTACTATAGCTTTGAATTCATTCTCACTTATGTATTTTTTATCAACCTTCTTTTGTATGTGTCTCTTACATACACTTACACCTACATTCCTATTAATTTGTTATGCTCTATATATATTTCAATAGGAAATTCTTGCTTTACCATTTTCCATGATCATCTTAGGGTTTATGATCAAGTTCAACATGATTCATTATATATGTCCATCTTCTCAATCATCCTTAGGAAACTTATCTAAAATCTTCTTGTTAGGTCATTAGCCAATCCTCATATTTAATTTATTAATCCAACTCATCAATCTTATCCTTAACATAGTTTACATCTCCCAAGAAATAAACTAAGTTAGATAGAGCTCATGATTTACTTGAATTTATTCTCATATTGTTACTTGATAATCTCTAAATTCTAACACTCGGTCACTATAAAACTTGTAGCTTGGAACATCAGCTACCTTGCTTGGTCAATACTAAATTTTCTCAGTAGTAACTATGGCTCAATTGACACTCACATCACTTTGTATTCCTTAGCCTTTTATGCTATTACCTAGCTAGGCTTTACTTTCTTGACATAAATAATCATTTGTCTTTATCAAAGTCTATCTAATCAAATATCTATTGTATCTTCCTTTCCATAACTCAACCTTTCCACTAGGTCCTATTATTATGAGAAATTTCTCAAATCATCTTCATTAGTCAAATAGATATGACAATTAGATTAGGTAGAAATATGTCTTATCAATAGATTTGACATCAATGAAAAATTGACAATTGTTCCAATTTTAAGTTTCGAACATTGGAGACAAAATATCTTCCTCCAAAAAATCTTTAATAAATGGACCTATGCACCTTGGACACATTGCACTTGTGCATATTTAAGAATTAAAAGTTGTTCACCTTGTGCACTCATCCATATTTTTCATGTTTGTATCTGTAGAACTTGTGTACCCATTCACCTTACACACCTACACACCTTTCATACCTATGCACCTTGTAGAGCTACATAAGGTGCAAAACTTTGCCAAAAAATGAAAGTTCTCAAATTTAAAAACAATTGATGGATATTTATCAAATAGGGTCTTCATGCAATCTTCTATATTTATTTTTTATATTTTATATGGTTTTGTTTTATTTGCACACTTTTGCACCTAAGGGACTTGTGCAAGGTGTGCTACTTTGCTAAAAAAAATAAAGTTCCTTGATTTGAAAATAGTTTTTTGAGTTTTGTTCAAGTGGAGTCTTGGAAAACTTTTGTTTATTAATTTTTCATCTTTTTTATGATTTATAGACTCCATATAGTCCAATATTGGCATGAAATTGAACTCCTACTTCTTTAACCTCAATTTTTGATGATGTGAGGGTGTGGGATCTACATGTGAAATGTAATTATCATCAATATTTTATTAAACAAAAAAAAATAATCAAAGATAATTAATGTGGTTATGATCTAAATTATGAATTTATGTTAAGTCTGGCGGATCTAAATGGTCACCATTATGCTCTAGGAATGAAAAGCTAAAGATGTAAATGAAAACATAAGAAAAAATCAAGGACTTGACACAACATTAAATTAATAAAACTAACCCAAAAGCCTCCCTAACATGACCCAGAGCCTCTCAAGAATCAAGCTCTCCTAGAAGAGACTATGATATGGTGGATCAAGGAGCTAAATGATGCAAGGAAAAAAAAAAAGGAGAAGGGATGCCTAGTTTCATAGTTGAAGATGGTAAATATGTTATGGAATCAAAAAAGATAGGCCTAATAAAAAGAAAAAATAGAAAAGTAATTTATTTATTAGGAGTCACCCTTAGACTCAATCAAGAAATAAAATTAATAGTGATTTGATATGAGGTTACATAGTATCTTATCCACCAATGTAAAACCATATTTTTCATGTTTAATATGTGCATAATGTCTTAATTCCTTTTGATTCTTAGGCTAAGGAAACCACAACTAGGAAATAATTGAGACCAATCTTCACCAATTAGCAAGAGATTTGATAATTTTCAAGAATCCCATTTCTTTCACTATTGACTAGATGCTAGAATCCATTTACAGGGCTCTTTTAATGAGTCAACTATTAGCTTTCCTTTTAAATAAGATTTGAATTCTGAGAGATCATTAATGTTTCCATTTAAGCTAGCGATTGGCCTCTGCTACCTTCCATGATCTTTTATTTTCCCTTTCTTTGTTACTTATATATATTTTAAAATCCTTGGGAAATGGTCAGACTATTCTACCAAATCATTTAAAACTCCACAATTTCTTCACTTTCTTTCTCTCATTGTTTGAATTTCTTATTTTTGAAATTTTTGAGACTTGCATGCCATGAAGAAACATAGAAAGGCTCTAGAAACCATTGTCACTCATACCAATCAACTTGGATAAATCACAACCACTTCTTACCTGGATCAATAACTAGTTTTGTGTAGCTCTTTAATTATGTAGAGTGATGAGAACAAAAGAGCTATATAATGTTTCTTATAAGATAAAACCCTTTAAGTGCTTTGACTAAAAAATACTCTTCTACAAATTAGAATGAGCTGGGATTGACCATGTGATGGGAAAAAACCCACAAAAAGACACTAACTCCCTAACTCAAATACTAAAAATAAAATAACGAAAATGATGCAAAAACCTAAACCAAAAATACTCAAAACATAAAACTTAGACCTGCCTAAATAGACTCAAAATAATGGTTATAAATCTTATATACAAAAAGCCTTCAACAATAAATAAATTGAGTTTTTTCAATATATTTATCATTATGTATAGTAGTAGTAACCCACCCCATATAGTTCTAAAAAATATTTTCTTGTCTTCATACTTAAAAAAATGAAATTTGAGTAATCATGGTTAAAATTGTGGGCACAACTCACAAAAAATTAGAAGTTGAGGTAGCTCTCCATAGTCATGATTAATAAACAAAAATTCTTTCTTCCCTTTAGCATCATATTCAAACTAAAAATAATTGAACTGAGAGGGCTAATGGCATGATATCATCTAACTTTGTGAGTCCCCCACCGTTGGGGTACACTCACAGATTGTGATTTCATCTTCTATAATTTTTACCTCCTAATACATAACTTCATGCACACATGGAAACATACACATCAATGATTTAATATCTACCAAAGAAAGAGCCAAAATATTTAACATTACATTTATGATAGTTATTATCACTATCACTAGCCCTAAACTATAAATTATCACATTTAGGCTCCTTGGGACTAGCCAACTCAATCTTAACCCCACCTTTTGAATTACTAGGTTCATTAATATTATCAAAATCTAATCAAGTTAACTAGCTTCAAGGTCCTAGATGGTTGTTTTTCAACCTACTACATAAATCAATCGAACACAAATGGTTATGTTTACAAGGAGGGCTTTGTTAGTAGCTTTAAATCTCATAGAGTTTGAAGAATCATGACCACAACACAATTTATTTATTGTATTTTTCCTATTTTATGATGAATGTATGTTTTTAACAATGTTACATTTATATGAATTCCTATTATTACCACTTATTCAAAAGAAAATTAAAAAGATAGGATTACAAATAAATAATGAAAAATGATGAAATTAAAATTCCTACTTTAGATAAGTCATAGAAACAATGCATCTATAAATTAATTTTTGAAAAGGATGAAGAATATAACCAATAAAGCCAAGAGCATCACATCCTTAACTCAATCGATCTAATTGTCAAAGGAACTAATAAAAATCATATGATGTCTTATGATTTATCAAATGATGTAGCCAAAGTGCCCACACAAGAGAACAATAACTATGTAAGAACTTAAAGGTGGTCCTTTCTCTAATTACTCACAAAAAGGGAATTTGTTAACAATTATGAAAAACACCAAAACTAGTTGATGGTACAAGCATTAACATATAAAAAAACTATTATCTCCATTGCTATTCATGAACATAAAATTCATAAAGAAAATTCACATTTGAGAAAGAAACACTATAGATAGAATGAGAGCACTAATAGCATACTTTATTGCATCAAAATATCAACCTCCAATACATGTTACATTTTTTACTTATTATAAATCCTTTCATTTGTGGAATTTTTAGATCTAGGGCTTCTCCTTGCCAAAATTATGTTATAAACACTATTTCTACGAAAACATTATACAAATAGACTCCTAACTAGACTATGAGGAGGAATGTACTCTTATATTTACTTATTAAATGGTGGATGAGCCTTTTACAATAACTTTAAACTAACATAGAAGAATGAGATTAGAAGAAATAATACTTTAGATGAAACTTGATCTTATGGGGCTTCTAAAAATGAGAGCACAAACATTTCCATTTGTTTTTGTTAGCTAAACTTTTATTAAACTTGGAAAAATGCATTTTTAGTGCATAAAAATGACCAAAAACTAGAATTGGAAGATAACTATTAGTACAACTAAAAGTGTTAAAAAATTATTGTATTAGAACACCTTGGGAAGTAGTCCACTTGTGAATCTTTGGAGAAAAAATCTCTTCCTTAACCAAATCTTAATATTGTCAGCCTATGCACCTACACACCTTGGGGACCTTTAGGTCCTTGCACTTGTTCATTTTTAAGAATTCAACATTTTGCATCTTGCTCTCCTCTGCACCTACACACCTTACACACCCACATAAACCAAAATCCCTTGGTGGAATTTCAAGTTAGAAAAGTTAGCGATCTGAGCAAAGCACTATTAACTAAAATTAGTATGATATTAGAAAAATATATTGAAGGGTGCTAAAAGATTATGAAATCAAATTACTTTTTTAATCTCTCCTTTTCCTTGCATCTATTTGACATGGACCTCACATATTGGTCTATGATTTTGAACAATATGATCATAAATTTCACCTCTCTTAAAATGGGGTTAGAGATGATAGGTTAGTAAGTGTGGAAAATTTGGATTCTTAGAGCATAATTGGATGGAAGGTAAGTGTCATATAATTAGTATTTTTTCTTATCAAGCATGAAGTAAAAGTTAACTTTGGTTGATTAGTCAATGATTATTTTACTCCATCCTTTAAATGAAAATCCCTTAACCTTAATTTGGAGGGGGGGCTCCCTAGGACCTATTATTGATCAAGGAGTTACAAGATCTTATTAATTTATATAAAATTTATACCATTCCCTCTAAATATTGAACTATTTTTGATACATGCCTATCAATTAATTTATCTATTTAGCTCTCTTATCTTCTTTTGGTTTATATAGATATTCTAGGGAAATGCTAGGATAAGGTCTAGATTAAGCAACTTACTCCATAAATTAATTTCTTTAGATAGGCCATTCTTCATGAGAGAATACTGATTGTTGATAATTTAAGAATGAGGGACTTCTAATTACCAAATAGATGTATTCTCTACAAAAAGGGTGGAGGAAAACATATAGCACCTCTTTGTGCTCTCTTTGTTTCAGAAATTTAGGCATCCATGTTGAAAAAAATTCACCTCTGTTTGGTCTTTAGTAATAACATTCATTAATTTTTTATTCACTTCTTGATCCTATTTTCTCACCCTCCTACTAAACTTATCTAGAAGTTGATTTAGCCACATGTCTATTGGATTTTTTTTGAAGTAAAGGAATAATACAATCTAGGGATACAAAGATAGATGTGGAGGCTATTATGATTATGAATGTTAAGCTATTATGGAAGACACTCATCATTTCTACATGGTAGAATCTGTATTGAGGTCCATCTTTGATGGATTTTTAGCTGGAAATAGAGTAGAAATTTTTGAAGGTTTCTAATTACTTTGATAGCTCAAAGCAGCTAGCTCGTGCAAATATACATTCATATCCTCAATGGTGGTTGGAAAAAGATAAATTTTGATAGAGAAGAAAAGGGTGGTTTACTTCCAAGAGGTAAAATTATAAGAAATAATGGCAAATCTTATTCTATCCTACTCTAGTAATGTTTGAACCAACTTAAAATGGTTTCAGAAAATGAATCTTATAAAAGATCTGATTATTTGATAGTGAATCCTAAGCATTATTGTCTCTTCATATTATGTGTGTTTTTCATATTCAACTAGATGTGACTCAAAAAGGACATGTAAATCTAGTTTGAAGTTGTTTATTATTGAACTCAAAATATGATCTAAATAGATATATTTCCCAACTTGAAGAGTCTATTGAGATTATGTGTGTTGCACACATTTCATAATATTATTGTATTGTATTATTTTATTTTATTATGTAATGTTGCATTTAGGATCATCTAGATGGATGTGCAACATGGAGAGATTCCCATAGGGTATACTTGATGAGTTGTATTGTAACATTGTGATAATATTTGATGTAATTATTTAATATTGGGGACACAAATTAAATGTCCAATATTAAATGTTGGTCAACGGTAGTTTTGTAGCACATGTATTATGTGCTACCACTTAGTTCTTTTGTGTTGTATAATTGACTTCAAGAGGAAGTTCTATAATTGTGTTCCCCCTTTTTAGCAACATATCCCAAACTAAAGCACAACAAACAGAACTATATTCTTTCGCCTCAATCTGATGACCTTAAAGCTAAATTGAAACCATGCCTTCTTGGTTATGACCCCTAAATGATTCATTCAACATCATGTTCACACTATTTGATCGTTGGGACTAAGATTTGACTAAATTCTATATAGCTTCATAAGTAAAACTAAGCAACTATATTTCCATGAATATGTGGTGGAAAACTAATAGACCCATGTTCCTTAATAGCACATGATTTTTACCTCTATAAATTTGAGTGGAATTCACTCTATCTTTGGTCCACAAATTCACAAGCCTTTGGGCATGACATAATCATATTCACATCATGTTAATCCCTATCATAGATTCATCCTTCAAATTGATAATTGATATAGTTCACTCAAGGGGAAAATCAACTCAAAAGTAAAAAATCTATTGGACATGGAATATTAGAGTAAGACACCTAATTATGTAATGCAAATAACTTATTTCTCATGAGGAGGATACCAGAACACATCCCAACCATGCCTAGATCACCTAGACCCTATACACACCAAAAAAATGGGAAACCCACTTTAGATGATGGGTAAAGGTAATGCAAGGGGGAACCGAAAAAAAAAAGAAAGTAGAACACTTTAAGAAAGATGAGAATTAAGTGAATTAAAAGATACTTAGACATCACGCTTGGACACAAACTAAGTATCATATGAAAAAATTAGGATTAAAAGGGTAAGACTAAAACTTGGCAACACAAAGTGGTGACAAAATTCATAGTAATTATTTAGCAAAGTAAAGTGCATGTCAAGTATAATTGTTTGGATAGTTCATTTTGAGAAATATGATAATTAATGTTGAGCATTAGTAGATTCTAAACATGCAGTGCGTGCCAAGACATTCAAGTGCTGAGCCAATAGAGAGAGCTGAGTAAATAGTAGGTGTCAAGAAAACAGAGTTTGCCAAGCAATTCATGAGTCAAGTATTAGTATTAGGAGCACAATAAAGGTTTAAGCATCAAAGCTTATGGATGTCGAATGAATAGTCTAAGACATAGATTTTTGTAATGGAATAAACTTCTTTATAAACTATTTTTGGGTAGACATAATCATAATTTTGATTATAAGAGATATGTATGGAGTCATATTATGAATCCTTATACAATATGTATGCAACCAATTAGAGTGAGGGAAGCATTAGGAGACAATAAGGATCAACCTCAACCATTGATTCTTACCTAATCATTCACTACCAATATTTATTTAATAAGACTAAACCCTAAGAAGTTTATGAATGTTTGAGGAGATGAATGCTAAGAGTTTAGATGAAATTCATGGTGGTTTAGATGGCTATGACAGAGTTATGCATTGAAAAATAAGTTTGAGAAGAATTGACTAAATAAGTGAAAGGAAAGAGGAGACATATCTTATCAAGAGGATCAAGGCTTGAATAGTAAGGAGAAAATATGACATCAAGAAACAAGGTGCTAACTAAAGGATCATAGTGCTGAATCATTCTATTAGGTGATGCTAAGAAAATCTCTTAACCAAGTAGTCCTAATAGGGTGTTGGAAATCTCTTAACTAATTGCTTACTTTATTGTAAGTTTAAATCCTCAAACAAGGTGAAACCTAACAATCCTTGTAAGCCTTTAATAGTGTAGAACTCTCATAGGATAGATCATAGATTATGATTAAACATATTGTATCCATAATTGGCCACACTTTACAACTATAGTAGTGATGTTTTTTGGGTGTTAGCTCCACCCTGATTTTACCTTCTCATTGGAGGGTTTTTGGGTATCCAAATTTATTGTGTTATGTGTTATTTACTTTTTGCTATGGATGTGATGCATGTTAAATTGTTTAAGTTGACATGTTAAGTAAGGAGATGGATGTCGGTGATATGTTTTAAGAGGATAGAGTTTTAAGTGTTGATTCATACCCCCTCCCACCCCACCTGAACATATTTTCCCATTGTTATTTCCAACAATTAGTATCAGAGATTTATTCTTTTGAAAGGAAAGTTTTACAACTTTGGAGGTAAGATCTTAAGGATGAAAGTATACATGTTGGGAAGGACTATTGAGAACCAAAAGTTTAGAATACAACTTTCCCTAAATAAACTCAAGGAGGAAAGAGATGAATTGTAGCATTCATTGAAGACAAGAAACAAATTGGTTTTTCAAAAAAATGACACTCAATACCAAGAAGAAGACATTACTAGATTGTTTGAGGATGCTAATTCAAATGAATATTATGTAGCTATTATAGATTTGATGGAAATGAATGGTTCCCTAATTGAAGAAATCATAAATCTCAAAAGAGAATAGGAAGTACAATTAGTACTACTATGTGAGATAACTAAAATGAAAAAGAAAGCTAAGGAAGACAAAGTCATGATGGAAGAAGACAAAATAATACTAACAAACTTGAAGAGAAGGCATCAGATGTGCAAAATCTTGCTAACATGCAATTGGATATAATGAATCAATTGATGCTTTCAAACTATGAATTGAGTGGAAAGGACATTGAGATCACAATCTTAAAGTCATAGAATGATCTACTACAAAATGAATTAAGAGAAGGAAAATGAATTCATTGAAAGATTGAACAAGCCAATTGAAGCCATAAACCACTTTGAGAAATTGATGGAATCACCAAGACCTAATAATGATACTATTGGATTGGGATATACTAATACTAAGAAAGGAGAATCATATAGAAGTGGTGAGAAAATGAATAAAAAAAGTAATAACTACAAACCTACTTGTCATACTTGTGCAAAATTAGGTCATACATCAAATGTTTGTAGGAGAAAAATTGTCAACCATAACCCCAAGTGAAAATATAGAGGATACTACTACAACTACAACAAACAAGGACATCAAGAAAATGAACGTAGGACCAAGACCATGAGCACTCAAAGATTTGAAGGATACTACTAAAATCATTAGAAGTATGGATATAAACCATATCAATGGTGATCTAAGACCAAGTGGACATCAAACAAATAGACAAAGGTAGACTAAAATGGAAACTCCTATGATTAAGATTACAACACAAGGTACAGTTGTCACTATTGTCAAGGATATGGAATATTCCTTAAAATTGTATAAGGACACATTTTAGAGGCCACTACAATAAATAGTTGAGTGATATTACATGCTTTAGTTGTCTTAAGAGTAGTTATGTCAAAAGAACTTGTCCAACTAGGTCACCAACATTGAACAAAAAATTCATTAAAGGTAAAGAAAAAGTCAATATTGAGAAAGTAAAGGTGCAAATGAATTAAAGATGGAGAAAGAATGAGGATCATAGTAACCAAGTTTAGATAAGGTCACTTCATCTAATGGATCAGGTGATCACATCACCCCCAACTATGTAATATAAGGTTTGTGTGGAACTAGGATTTGAAAAGTTATACTATGCATCATTTCCAATTATTTAAGATAAAAAGAATGAATATTCAAGAATCAAGTTGCAATAAAGGAGTTAAGAGTAAGAGTTATTCTATAGATATATTTTTTTCTATGTGGCTACCAAACATGGAAGTAATTGCAATTATTGTCAAGTGATGGATTCAAGGGTAGTATGAGTTGGGCTCCATTTGTTAGCTTAGCATGCTAAAAATTCTATGATAGTCGACCTTATAGATGTATAAGTACTAATAATTTCATGACAAATTTGAAGGGTTATATAGTCAATTTTTGACTCATTTGCATTCACCAAAGTTTGAAAAGCATTAAGAACATGAAAGTGATTGGAAAAAAGAGATACTAGTATTTTCAAACTAGATATAACTACTACTCAACACCATTCTATGGATTCAAGAAGTATTTAGCTTGTACCAAGTTGTGTTACTTTTCTTTTTGGAAATCCTAGAAAATTAAAATGGTAACTCATACTTCATCTATTGTTAAGAAAGAGGGGAAGGAAGTTTTCAATGTTAAGTTGATTAGAAATGATGTTAGGTTGTCCCCTTTCTCAAAAATTCTTGAGATTGCATACAAGGGAGATCTATTTGGTATACTATATATGATAGCACCAAAGGTTCTTGTCATTTAGGAGATATTTCTATAATGGAAATATTAAAGACATAGCAAACATGAATATTAGATATATCTATAGGAAGCTATGTGACAATTATGTTTTGAGGGAAGAGAATAAGATCATTTAGTAGAAAGGGTTAATGTGTTCCTTATACTATCCTTAGATGTTTAAAAATGAATGCATTTGGATCATTCTAAGTTGTATAAATGATATCTAGATTTGGTTAAAGGGTGGACCAATCAGGATTTCTAAGAGAATTGTACATAGAGTAATAGTGTATCCTACCCTTGACCAACCAAAGAGCATACAGAGTGATCAAAAGGAGGTTATTAAAAAGAATACAAATGACATGTGGAAAAATTGAGGGATGTTAATCTACACTATTTTAGATCCCATTGTTGCCTTTGGAGTTACATTCATTGCCCATATATTCTTTCAACCAAGTTGACTCGACAAAGTTTCCTATATGCTAGCCAAATTAGGTTACAAAATTGTGAAGAGAGGCCATTCCTATGACCTTGTCGAGTTACAACTATAGTAGTTATTAGAAAAATTGGAAGCAATTAGGAAGGCCAATAAATCATCTTGAAAATTTGGTTCTTTGATTTTTTTCATATTTTTCTATGTGAAAAACACATTCCCCACATTTTGAAAGGTTTCATGGAAGACTAATAGGTTAGTTATATATCAAATTACAAAATTCATTGAGTAATTTGGAGAGAATTTTGAGTCACTTATGACTAGTTATTTTGAGGATTTTAAGAAATCCATGAAACAAATATTAAGGATTCATGTATCATTAATGGAACAACATTACAATGATGTGTGTTTCCTAGTTCATGGAGATTATACATATTTGCAAGCAACAATAACTAGGGTTAGATGGTTAAAACTCTTTTCATATGAGATTAATGTGGATGAAGCCTCAACAACAATCACAACTTTATCAGTAGAAGAAATTGAAAAGGATGCAACATCTTTTGGAAACTATGGTGAGGAAAAATCAAGAATAATAATAAATTTACAAAGTATCTATGCTATAAGAAAGAAGAACAAAAATAGTGAGGAACCTAAAAGAGAAGCTTTGGGAAGGTGTTGAGAAGGAAGAAGAGGAATAAGAAGGAGGAGGAAGAGAATGAGAAGGAGAAGGAGAAGGAGAAGGTCAAGGAGGAGGAGGAGGAGGAGGTGGTGGAGGAGGAGGAGAAGAAGGAGGAGGAGGAGGAGGAGAAGGAGAAGGAGAAGGAGAAGGAGAAGAAGAGGAGAAGAAGAAGAAGAAGGAGAACAAGAAGTAGAAGAAGGAGAAGAAAAAGTAGTAGAAGGAGGAGGAGAAGAAGAAGGAGAAGGAGAAGTAAGGAGAAGGAGAAGGAGAAGAAGAAGAAGACATTCACACAAGGCCTAGGAGAAGATGAATATATTGATGCAAAAGTTTCTAAGGGAGAAGAAAAAGATGAGGAAGCGCCTAAGGTTGCTAAGAAAAAGAGGAAGGAAAAGGAATAGGTAGTGGATAAAATTAAGAAGATTGTGAATCATTCATAACCAAAGCCTATTATACCTTTAACTTGGTCAAGTACAAGGGAAGTCAAGTGATACAAAAAAGGCAAGCCAGCCTACTCAAAAGACCTTTAAAAGATTATGGAAAAAGTACAAGCTAGAAGAGAATTTAGATGACAAGAAGAAAAAATTTGATGACTTGAGTCAATTCAAATTGATATGCCACAATCCCTCTTATGACATTGATAACTTATGTGAAAACATTAAAACCCATGCAGATTTGTCAATTTTTACAAATGTTGATTTTGATAATCTAGGGACTATTGATAAAAAATAATATTGAAGAGGCCATATATGATATGATAGCTACTTTCAAAATAAATCCTCTAAGAATTACCAACTCTTTACATAGAAATATTTATCATAGAGTTGAGCAAAGGTGGCAATTTAGTTTAAACACTAAGAGATAAATAAGGAAAACTACACTAGCTGAAGTTATGCCTAAATTAGATAAAAAGATTTTTTTTAAGGGAATGGAGCATTATGAATGTACCATAACATTGTTTGAATTTATTGCATAAATTAAATAGATATGCCATGATTATGTGTTGAGGATAAAAGAAACAACTAAGAATTAATATACCATCATGAAAAGGGGAAATTGAAAGAAATATTTCTCATTTTTAGATTTTTGATTTCATAATAAAATAAAGGATAGTAATTCATCTTGATTATAACATATAAGAGGCATACTTATAAATGAGATCACTATTACAAATATTCTAAAGATTTGGCAAGGATCAAGAGAGTTCATATCAGGCAGCCCAACATGCTATAGTGGATGAGTTTTTGAATATTTTCATGACACTAAGGGAACAACTACCTATTGCATTTATGAGAACTAATTTATTTTTAAGTCACATAAGTAATCATGTTTTAATAAGTGGAAGGAAAAAAATATGTCACCAGATAAATATATCATTGATGTATCTAACATATAATGTATGTATCAAATATTTCTAGTTTCATATATTAAGAAGATGAAAACTGCATGATATGAATTATAATCTACATATTTTCATCCAATGTATAGTCTTAAAAGTGCATGTGTCCATTAACTACTTTCTTATTAATTTATTTTTAATTTTTAGACTATCTAATTTGAATAATAAATTTTTACACTATTTTTATTTCTCAGTTGTGACTTGTTTTACTATTACTTGGTTTGACAAAAACTTGTGTAGGAAGTTTGTTTCAATTCCAACTATCATTTCAATGATTGATATAGTTGGTCCACCTCTACTACATATTGAGGCCCACTTTGAGTATATTTTGGATATGGGATATGATGCATTTTTACAAGTGCCACATAGAGAGGTCTACATATGAGGGAAATTTTTATTTTTTGGTTATTACAAGCCTTGTGATCTTACAAACGAAGTCATGATTTATGGATGGCTTCATACAGTTAAATATTTTTCTTAAGGTCTTTAGTATTCTCTAGTTATTACATTTACAATATAATTTGTAACAAAATTCTTGGATATGGTTAATGTAAGTTTATTTTTTTTAAATATCTAAATAGCATAATATATGAATCTAAAGTTTTGTTCAATTTGTAAAATACCATCTTCATGTACCAGGTGATGTTGGAGAGTGGAAGCCAAATAGAGCAATGAAAATATTGATAGTAAGAAAAATATACTTAAGCTTCAAAAAGAGAATGTATTGTTGTGGAAAATATTAAGAATGTCTATTGCCTTTGGTCTCTTATTAATATGGTAAGTTATCTTAAATCATAAAAAACATTAAAATAAATGATTATGTATTTGGTTATTTGTTACAGTAGTCTCATCTATCAAACATTTTTTGGTATCACAAAATTTCGTAAATAGATATAAATTTTGTAATTTTTTTGATTTCTAGACACCATACATCATTATAATATATTTTGAATGTTGTAACATTCTTTTCCCATACCTTATAGCCATAGTTCACACTAAAAGCTTAAATCTCAATGATTGTCTTTATTAGAAGAAGGTTTCATGATAAATTTGGTGCAGGTGGATTGAATATTTCCACTACAAACCTCTCACAAAACCTAATCATATTTACATTTGACATATATGAAGAACCAAACCCTTTCATTCACTAATAAAAAACTCAAATATTAGTTAATGTTTTTGGATGTAAGATATTACATTATTCTTCTATGCATGTGATACACTATTCTTGCAACTAATCTTGAGGATTTAATAGTTGTTTGGAATTTATTTGGTTCGCATCAATCCAATTAGCTAAGTTGATTTACTTGTACATAAAGAAAGGAGGATTTCACTAAAAGAGAAAATGAAATCCTTTTGTCAAAAAACCTGTGTAACACTAGTACTAGGGTACATCGAGGTGGAAGCATGCTAAGATGAGTTTCTAGGATGGGGGTTGGGGGATGCTAGTAAGAGGAGGATGGAGAAGGGAGGGTTCTTGTATAGTATTCAAATATATGAACATAACAAAATTACAACATGAACTAGAACCATTGAACATTCAACATATTAAAATTCAAAAATCAAAATTGAAATAAAAATTCAAGTATCCATCCTAGTGGCAACATGATTGCAAAATGGCAAGGTGGGGATACTTGGGTACTTCAGTAATTGGTGTAGTGACATCTTAGGGATGGGTACTTTGAGGTTTGGGATGAGGGTGTGAGTCCCAATTCTACACTACAAAGAACCAAGGAATATTTTTTACTGGATAGATATAATTCAAATAACAATTATTTTTAAGTGGAATAAACTAAGCTTATTATTATAGGTCCTCAAGCATAACTCTAAACATCTAAAAATTGAATTTACCATATTTTGTCACATTATGTAGAGAAAAAAACTCATTTCCCAAACCATCCCATAGTTACATAGATTTTGAATAAAAGAAAATGTTATAGACAAAATCTCTGCAATAGTTTTATATGAGAAATATCACTAATGGGTTAGGTACATTCACAAAACCAAAAAATCATCATATGATTGGTTATTTTCTAATAGTTTTCATGCTATAGATGATAGGCTAGTTTGATATTAGACTTCCCCTTGATTGTTCAAAAACTTAAAAATATGAACTTATCAACAATCTTCCAAATAATAAATAAATCCTCCTCAACTTTGACTAATGCAAGGGTTACAAATAATGAGTTCTACTCATAGTAATGCATATTTTCTTCGACTATTAGTGTCTCTAGTGCAAACTTATGTGAATATACCATATATACCATCCATAGGTACCTTGATTCCTTCACATCAACCTGAAACATCTCCATACTAATATAAAAAATACTCTTCAATTACCCATGATGGCCCATCACCTCATCTTTAGCGTCCTGCATTGAGACATCTACTAAAATGAAAGCTTCTTCATGCCATTTACCTTGAAACTAAACTAATGCATTATTCATCTCTAAGGATGTCTAACCCTTGAGCCTCACCATTTAGTGTCATAGGAGTACCTTGCATGGTACCCTCCCTTTCTTCATCCACCATCTTATTTGTTGATGCTAACCTTTGTACAAGCCATTTTATCTTCTTCTTAATATATTGGCATTAAGAAGCAATCTCCATCACTAAATGGCCTCCCAAGTTGACAAGTATGATAAAGTATAACACTTTAAAGTTAGACAAGTTCCATGGTATTATGGAAGAAGCTTTCTCCAGAGTGTAGATAGAAGTTGACAGGGAGTACTTGGAGAGAGTGAATGCATGTGATCCAATATGGGTTGCAATTTCTATTGAGTCGGTGATGTTTGAAAAATTAGGTTATTTTGATGGATCTTAGAAGGTCAAGTATAGGTCTATAATGGTTAATCTTGAAGATGGAAGTAATCGAGAATTGTGAAGGAGCATGCTTTTGGGGGAGATCGAACCTGATAAACTTATTATTATGATAGTAGAAGAAATGGCTAGTGATCAAAGAAAAATTGAGAATAAGCAAATTAAAGATAAGGCTTTTTTGTACTGTGAATGAGGTCAAAATCCTAAAGTTGTAACTAACTAATTTAAGTGTGATAAATTTGACCAATGTAAGTTTACCTATTATTAGCTACAAACACAAAGTGAATATGAATGTATGACCACATTTGTCACATGTGTAAACTATAGTAACCACTAGAAATTCCCTAGAAGCTTATTCCTTCAATTGAGCTTGAAATTTGGCAGATTTAGGTTTGCAAGATACTGCATTTCTACATATTGCTTTACATTACTTTTTGAAAGATAAAATTTATACAACATTGAAATTCATTGAATTTTCAAGTGAGAATAGAATGTAGTTGATTTTTTAGGTTATCATTTCATTATGTTCGATTGCCAAATTCATGCAATAACTACATGAATGATATATGTTCAGATAATAACTGGTAATGATGAAAGGTATCCATTAAATTGTAATATCCTTTCCAATATTCACAGCATTGACCATAAGAGGCTTTTGAGGATAATATCTTTACATAAGCTTTAGAGTTTCCTTAGTTCCTTACTATAGGCATCAAAATATAATAAGGACTTGCAGAAAGAAATTTAAGTGATCTTAATCTCCTGTGGGTCATCACTCAAGATCCCACCTACATTCATATTTGATTCTCATTTAAACCATCATAAGAGAATAAGGACTAATAGAGATAAATAAAAGCACTCTTACTTACTTGGCTTATCAGTCAAGGTCCCTTCGATTTCTGCAACTCCAATCTTCTCTCTAGCAAACTTATCCCTAATATTTTTTTTTAAAATGATATCCTTTATTTCCATACTCAAGCCTAGGCACTTTTGATCTAGTTTAAGTATATTAAGCTACATAATTTTGGGATATCTATAGTGTTGTGGTGGTGGATCATTTGTGCTTCCAAAGGGCATGATTTTGAAGTCATTCTTGTAAGTCATTAATTCTTTTTGTCGATAGGCTTTCACTTGTGGGTGACAGACCTCAGAATTTCCTCATGTTGCAGCTTCCAAACTAGAAAAATTTTGTCAAAATTTTTGTTTTTGATTAGCATTGGTAGATCTTTTAACTCACAATGTCCAAAGACTTGGTGAAAGGCATGTGTTACACACCTACAGTCAGCTATCTCCCTGCTCCCCCATGTTGCTCACTCCAACTCCACTTTCTGTCTGTGCGGCTAGCTATTGACACAAGATGAAAAACCAAATGAGCTTACATTTGTAAGTGTACTCACATCTTGTACCAAATTGGGAGCTCTAGGCATCATAAAATCATTATATGTTATATTTACAATTCCTTTGGTAGGTAGTATGTGCCTTATTTTAAATGCCCATTAGTGACTTGCTCTATTATGAAGCTTATATGGAAATTAAGGTTGGGTTGTGTATGTTTTCCTTACAGACCATATATTTTCTTTATTTCTTTTCTTGTGCAACATAAGTAGGGAAATTGTATTGAGGGATATGGTTGATGTGTTGTCTACAAATGTGTCAGGCTCTCCAATTGTTCTCATAAAGAAGAGAGGTGGATCAAGGCATCTAAGAAGGAAGATTACTGACAGCCCCTTTTCTTCAAAATAAGCCAAAGCTTATCTATTATATTCCATAGCACCCTAGAATGAAGTAAGAACTAGAAATATTAGCTTTAGATGAGCATGTTCTCTTTCTCCACTACACAACGCACAATCACCCTAAGCCTACAACATTAGGAAAATTTTATATGCACTTGAACATATATTTACAACAAAATAGATTGGAAAAAATAACTTTGTGAATTGTAAACCCCAATAAAGGAAAAGTAGTAGAATCACCATGCTACAAAATAATTGCAGACATACCTAATGTAGAAAAATCTCATGATTTTATAGGTGTGGAATTATTCCTTCTAGAACCGCCTTATAAAATCTTTTATGCTCAACTTCAAGTCCTATAGGATCAAGATTATCCCAATGCAGGAGCATGCTTTCAAGATTCCCACCATTTTGTTTTTGGTGGTATGAACTTCTAAGAGAAGCATGTGAATACAAAATAGAGCTTATAGCTCATCTTTGTGTGCCTAAGCTATGATAGGTTTTAAAGATTTGACATTGGTCTTTGCTGGGAATGGTATCTTGACCTTAGGGTGGTATCATTTAGAGTTCTTTGTCTTCTCATGTTTTTGAAAGGTTAAGTGAGTAGTCTTTATTTCATTTTGATCATATGTGTGCTTTAAAAGAGTTTCCAAGGTGGACTATTAGCTTGGAAGACCTTAATGCTTAACCAATACAATTTTATGCAATACCTGTCACCATATGGAATCATTTTTTTCAAGAGTTTGGAGGTCTAGAGGGAAGAAAGATAATACTTCAAAGGATGTTTTGGGAAGGTGTAGCATGGTCTTAGAAGGTGGAAATAAGTAATTCTACTTGAGAGGGAAATTTTTTTTTAAATTTCTAGTAAATTTTAAAAGTTGTTGAAGCAACTTTTCAACTTCTTCCATTTTGTATCTAAAAGACCTATTTTTGTAATGTGACTTTAAAATATATATAAAACCTATCTTAATACCATGGGATATAATATTTAAGGTTGTGAGAACATGAACCAAGGGTTACAAGTCATTGTTTTGTATGGAATTGTACTTCTATAGCAAACCATGACTAATTTTTACACATTTTTACTAGTTTTTGGTGTTGTTTGATAGAAAATCACATTGTTACTATCTTTTTGTTGCATGTTATTGTTTTTATATTGTATATTATTAATTATCCATGCATGAGATTATATCTTTACTCAATTTTAGAAGGTTTTACTAAATTTCTTTAAAACTAACATTTTGTTGTACAATTTTGAGTTGTCAACAATGAACAGGTTATAGCTCTCATTTCCACCTTGGAATTTCCATGGCCTTTTGAATTCCAAGAATAAAGACCTAATGTGCAACATATTGGATTAAAGGACTCATAAAATGTGTGCAAGCATTTTTTTGACAAAGCCCTAGGTGAGCTAGGCAATGCCCAACTAGGAGAAATTAGTAAAGAAGTAGTTCTCAAGAGCAAAGTATAAAGATTCATGAATTTCCATTTGGAGGGATTCCAAAGGGATATAAGAAGTTTCTTTCTCAAAGATGATAATTTTCTATGAGTTGAATAAGGTGTTTGAAAGTTGAGCATAGTATGCAGCACTCAAAACCCTTCAAAACACTCATTTTTACCATTATTGTTGTACAGCTTTTTGGTGGCCAAAAACCTCAAAAATATTTGTGTATGGACTATATGTAACAAATTTTCTTAAGGAAATATTTGATTAATCTCTAAGAAAATAAAGTGATTGGCCCTATAAATCTGGGTGGAGGCCTAATTATGGGCTCTTCTAGTAGCCTTTTGTGAAGAAACCAAGAAATCGAGTATGAACCCATTGTTACCATCCATTCAAGCATACTAAAACTATTCTAATAATATCTTGAAACTCATAAAAAACTTGATTGAGCTAGGGAGTCTTGAGAACCATAGTAGACATACATTTTCCTTTTGGAATAATTGCATTCCTAGGAGAATAAGAGAGTCATGGAGGAAGGTTTGATCATTTTAGCTAGTGGGAATGTTAGGGCAGGTCAAGGGATGTTCTAAGTTGCAAGAAATCCTATAGACCAAGTTATATGTTAGGAGAACACCAAGATCCTAGTGTGGTTTGGTGGAATAGGCTAGTTAGTCTACCCTAAACTCTCCTTATTAGATTGGTATTAGAGCCTACAAAGGTGTGGGACAAAGCAAGTTTAAAGAAAGGTGAATGTAGTCACCTAGTGAATCTAGTGATTCCAACGCAATGGTAAAAAATTATGAATTGGTTAAGAAGGTAGAAGAATACAAAGAAGACAATAGGCATTTGAGAGAAAGATTGGTATAATTAGAATAGGTTTTGAGTGAGATCTAAGACACTATAGATAAAGTCAATGACAAGATGGAGTAGAAAGAAGAGGAGGCTAAAGGAAAAAGGCATTAAGTTGGAAGAAGAAACTCCAACACTAGACCCTATTTTACTACAAGAGCCTTTCTTGAAGGCAATAAAAGCAATAAATAGTAAAGCCTTGGAAGGCATTCCTCTATTCAGTGGTAAGATGGATCCTAATCTCATCATGGAATGGATTGAAGGAATGGAAAACCATTTTGAATGTGACGGTGTCTCTGATGCTCAAAAGGTTAAAGTAGCAAGGTCAAGGTTGAGATGCACTACTCTCACCTAGTGGAAATTTGTACAAATAGAGAGGGAAAAAGAAGAAAAAGGTCCTATTACTTCCTAGAAAGGAACAATGGCTAAAATCAAACAAGCCTATATTCTTGAAAACTATGAAATATAGCTACATAGGAGGAGACAAAATCTAATGCAAAAATACATGGATGTACATTCTTATACAAAATAATCCCAAAAGCTATGCTTAAGGTCTAAAGTGGTGGAAGATGAAAGTATCAGGTTGGAAAGATATCTAAATGGACTCAAAAAGTCTATTCAAGAAGAAATGAGCCTTGTCACTACTAAAAAATTTCATCAATTTTATCAAATGGACCTATAAGTGGAAGAGAAAGGAAAAAGAATGTAGGATTGTATTCCAAGAATAGGAGAAGAGGTAGAGATTATTGAGGTGGTCAAAGAGGTGGTGAATCAAGAAACCAAGGGGAAAGTAAACTTTTAGAACAAATTTTTGAAATTAGCACAAGGGGATCTTTTGATAGGGGAAGAAATAGAGGAAGAGGAGCAAGAAGGAGCAACTCCTACTTTTCCACCATGAAGTGTTACCAATGTAGAAGACTTGGACATCCTACCTACAAGTGTCCTGATAAACCATCAACCTCTATTAATGAAAAAAGAGTGGCTTATGCTAAAGAAGATGGTGGCAGCTCAAGCACTAATAAAGTTAGAAAATTAGAATTAGAAATTTGTGAGAAATTGATGATTAGAAAGGTTCTCATGAGATAGCTCAATCAAAGTGAACCTAAGTAGAGGAGGGCTCTCTTTAGAGTTAAGTGAGAGATTCATCTAAAATTTTGCAAGGTTATAATGGATTCAGCATCTATAGATAACATTATATCAAAGGAGGCATCAAATAAGCTGAAACTTACAAAGATTCCCCATGCAAATCCCTAGAAAGTGACCTGGTTGAATCAAGAGCAAAGAGTACTAGTTAATGAGCAAACATGTGTTGAGTTTTCTGTTAGAGCTTATAAAGACAAAGTACTTTATGATGTCTTACCCATGGATGCATGCCATCTTCACTTGAGAAGACCTTGTCAATTTGATAGGAAGGTGATCTATGATGGAGGAAAAATGCCATTTCTTTCAAGAAATATGGAAGGACTTTCAAAATTTAGTCCTTGGTAGTAAATGAAGGGGAAGCTTCCTAGACACCTAGTGTGTTACTTAGTAGTGACAAAGAGTTCTTCCAAGCTTTATAGGATGAGGAGACCATAGTATGTGCCATTATATTCTAGCCAAAGGAGGAAGATACTAAATTTCAGCCCATACCTCTTGAAGTGTAGCATATTCTTGATGATTTCAAGAACATTATTTCAGATGGAACACCAACAATACTACCACCTAAGAGAGCAATTAGCCATCAAATTGATTTTGTACCTAGAGCTTCTTTACCTAACAAAGTAGTCTATAAGCTTACTCTAGATAAGAATAAGGAAGTGGCAAGACAAGTGCAAGAATTATTGGATCAAGGGCTAATTAAGAAGAACATTAGTCCATGTGTTGTCCCAATGCTCTTATCATCAAAGAAAGGAGAAAAATGGAGGCTTTGTATAGATTCAAGGTCTATTAACTAGATCACTATTAGGTATAGATTCCCTATTCCAAGAATATAAGACTTGATGGATTGTTTAGGAGGTGCTCTGTACTTTACTAAGATGAATTTAAAGAGTGATTATCACCAAATTATAATCAAGGAGGGTGATGAATGGAAGACCACTTTTAAAACCATAGATGGGTTATATGAATGGCTTGTAATTCCATTTAGGCTTACAAAGGCCCCAAGAACTTTCATGAGATTAATGAATGGGGTTTTGAAGGACTTCACATGAAAATTTGTGGTTGTTTATCTAGATGATATACTCATCTATAGAAACACAAAAGAAGAGAACCTCAAACATGTAAGGTTGGTCCTAAAGAGACTCTAAGAAGAGAAACTAGCCATTAATGTAGAAAAGTGTGTATTTATGCATGAAGAATTGGTTTATTTGGGCTTTTTGGTGTCCAAGGATAATCTAAAAATGGACCCACGAAAAGTGAAGGCAATCTTGGATTTGTCTACTCCTAGAATAGGGACTGAGGTCAAAAGTTTTCATGGCTTAACATAATTTTATAGAAAATTTTTGAGGAACTTCATTGGGATTTGTGCACCAATATTAGAAACCATAAAAGAGATGGCTAAAAAAAAATTTTAAATGGATTGAGGCAGTAGAGAAACCATTTCAAACATTGAAACAAGAGGTAGCTACAAAACCCATTTTAATCTTACCTACTTTTGATAAATTATTCACTCTTGAATGTGATGCAATTAATGTAGTTGTAGGGGGTGTCTTGAGTCAAGAAGGAAGACCTGTGGCATTCTTCAATAAGAAACTCAATGACAGAAAGAAGAAATATTTACCTTATGACTTGTAGTTATATGCATTAGTACAATCTCTCTAGAAGTGGAGACATTACCTCCTATCCAAAGAATTTGTTGTCTTTACAAATAATTAGGCTTTGAGTTACATAAACACTCAAGAGAAGCTTAGTAATAGGCATTTGAAGTGGATGGAGTATCTACAATCTTTCACATTCACAATCAAGCATAAGAAGGGGCAGCTCAACAAGGTAGAAGATGTCTTAAGTAGGAAGCTTTTGACTGTCCAAGAAGTACAGCTACAAAGCATTGGAATTCTTTCACATTCACAATCAAGAATAAGAAGGGGCAGCTCAATAATGTAGAAGATGCCTTAAGTAGGAAGCTTTTGACTATCCAAGAAGTACAGCTGCAAAGCATTGGAATGGAAGGTTTTAAAGACTTGTATGAAGAGGATGAATACTTCTCCCAAGCCTACAAGCTATGCCTAGAGTTTGAGAATCATGTTCAGAGTGATTTTATAGATTATCCCCTTCAAAATGGATTGTTATTTAAAGGTAATCAGCTATGTGTACCTCAGGGATCCATGAGGGAAAATCTAATTCAAGAGAAGAATAATGGAAGCTTGAGTGGACATTTTGGTATAATAAAGACATTGGAATTAGTACAAAGATACCACTTTTGGCCTAAGTTAGCAAAGGATGTATGAAGACATGTTCAGCAATGTGGAATATGTCAAAGAGTTAAAGGAGGTTCAAGTAATGTAGGACTCTATCAACCCTTGAAAATTTCAAATAGGCCTTGGGAATGTGTAAGTATGGACTTTTTGGTTGGACTCCCTAAAAAAAAATTAGGTATGGATAGCATTTATGTTGTAGTAGACAGTTTCTCTAAAATGAGTCATTTTATTCCATGTAAGACTGCTCATGATGCAAGTTCTATAGCACATCTCTTCTTCAAGGAGATAGTAAAAATTCATGGACTCACTTTGAGTATGATGTCTGATAGGGACAACAAGTTCATGGGTCATTTTTTGAAAACCTTATGGAAGAGACTAGGAACTAATCTCTCTTTCTATTCAGCATACCATCCTCAAATTGATGGTCAAACTAAGGTCATTAATAGGGTGTTTGGGAATTTTTTAAGGTCCTTAACAAAGGAGTATGGGTAGAGCTGGGATCTTGTTACCTCTTAGGCTGAATATGCTTATAATGATAGTGTTAATAGGACCATAGGAAGAAGTCCTTCTAAGATAGTATGTGGTAGTCACCCTGGAGGAGTGAGTGAGTTAAGAGACTTAAGTTGAACAACATTTAATATTCTAATAACACCTCCTACATTTAGAAGATAAAGAAGATCATCTACAACAAGCATAGAAGGTATTATCTAAGTCTGATTTAATAACAAAATTTGTAGAAACTTTATATGGTATCAAAGCTTTGGTAGTTGAACCTAGGCTCTACAAATGAATTAATTAGACTTGATATATATCTACCATCATTCTCCTATCTTCAATGGCATACACAATCAGACCCAAGCACAGGTTTGATGGAAAAGAACACTTTGATGCTTGGAAATTTAGAATCATGATGATTCTTAAAGAAAATGATGTAAAACAATTTGTTGATTCAGCATCCAAACAACTTAATGTTGAAACTCATAAAACTATCTAGAGTAAAGGAAATAGAAAAGTCATTCAAATCATATAAGATGGAGTGAAAAATTATATTGTAACTATGCTAATGAAACATCACACAACATTTGATATGATTAATGCATTACTAAATGCATATGAGGTCAACAATGCAACTATAGTTCTTGCATTGAAAAGGCAACTAAATCACATACAAATAAAGAAAAGAGAATCGATGAATTCTTACTGCCTAAGGGTTTCTAGTCTAAGAGATGAACTTGCAAGTATAGGAACCATCATTAGTGACACAAAATTGACACTGATGGCTATAGATGGATTACCAAATTCATGGGAAACATTCATACAAGGAGTAAGTGCCAGAGACAAACTTCTTGACTTCAATAGAGTTAAAAGTGATTGCCTTCAGGAAGAATCTAGAAAACTTAAGAAAGGAGGAAAATTGAAAACAAAAGATGAAGAACTTCATGTTCTTAATACAAATTCCTATAAAGGAAAGAAGAAGCATTTCAAGAAGAAAAGGGGTAATCAAAAGAATGACAAACTTAAGAAAGATCTATCCAAAATAAAATGCTCTAGATGCAAAAAATTTGGGCACTACAGATCTGATTGCCCTGAGAATTTTAAACAACAAGTGAACTGTACGAAGATTACTAAGGAAGAAGATAACCATGATCCTGTGAATCATGTATTGTATTCAACACTATCAAATGAAGTCTCAAGTAAACCATGGGTGATTGATAGTGGATCATCTTGACATATTACAGGATACAAAAAAGCACTAGACTTTATAATAGAAAAGTTTAATGGTGAAGTCACCATCGGTGATAATTCAGCACATTTTGTCAAAGGAATTGGAAATTGCACCTCGAAACTAAAGTCGGGTAGTTCTCTCATTCTTAAGGGAGTACTCTATGTACTAGGAATAAAAAGGAATCTAATCTCGGATACAACACTTGAGGATGATGGACATAATGTTGGATTCATGGATGGTGAAGTCATAACCTAGGCTAAGAACTCAATTAAGAAAGCAAAATTGATTGGTCAAAGAAAAGGGTATTTGTATGAATTAAACTCAGAATTCAGTTGACCTATTCAAGCCTTAATTCATGAAGCTACAGATATAAATGAAATATGAAACAGAAGGTTAGTACATCTAAATTTCAAAACTTTATCAACTATGGAGAAGATAGTTACTAGTTTACCTAAATTGAATAAAGATCACTCAAGCCTATGCAAAGGATGCGCTCTAGGTAAGAACACCAAAAGTCCATTTCATGATAGCACTAGAAAAACTAACAATGTTTTGGAATTAATCCACTCATATTTATGTGGACCTATGCATGTTCCTTTCTTGGAGGATTCTGGTACTATATACTTTTTATAAATGACTTCTTTAGGAAAACTTGGATTTACTTCTTAAAATGCAAAGAATCAGAAGAAATCCTAAAGAGATTTAAAGAATTTAAAACCTTAACTAAAAACTTATCAGGACATAAAATTAAAACTCTTAGAACTGATAATGGAGGGGAATACACCTTAAATTTGTTTTAAAGGTTTTGTAAAGAAACAAGAATTAAGAGGGAGTATACCGTTCCTTATAACCCACAACAATACAGGGTAGTAGAAAGGAAGAATAGAACAATTATAGAAGCTGCTAGAGCTATGATATTTGATCAAAATCTAGAATATTATCTTTGGGCAGAACCCTCTTGTACTATTGTGTATATTTAAAATAGAAGCCCTCACTCCTACCTTAGAGATAAAACTCCTGAAGAAGTCTTTACTAAGGTTAAACCCAATATAAGTCATTTTATGATTTTTGGGTGCCCTATATATATCTATGTTCCAAAAGAAAAAAGAATGAAGTTAGAACCCTCTGGGAGGAAAGGTATTTTTGTAGGGTATAGTGAAACATCTAAAGCATATAGGATTTTCATATTGGACAGAAAAATATTGAACTTACTAGGGATGTAACTTTTTAAGAAGAGCATTCAAAAGGGCCCTAATTTATGAAGAATCCTCTCCTTTACCTAGTTTTGAAAGAGATACTGAAATTGAGTCTCAAAGAGAGAACATTGAAGAAATTGAAGATGAAATTCAAAATCGTAATCTTGAAGAAGCTCAAAATTCTAAGAAAAGACCACTTTGGGTCATTAAAATAGTAGAGGAAGCATAAGATTTTGCTGCACCACCTGGAAGAGTTAGAGAAAGAAAAAGACCCAAAAGATTTTCTAGTTATACAACAAACATGAATGATTTGTCTAAATCAGAACCAACCAATATTTCATATTCTATTAAACATATGGCTTGGAAAGAATCTATGATAGAAGAATGCCAATCTATTATGAAGAATGATGTTTGAGAAATTGTTTCAAGACCTAAAGGAAAATTTGTTGTTTCTTCCAAGTGGATATTTAAAATAAAGCATGTTGCTGATAGTAGCATTGAAAAATATAAAGCCAAATTTGTAGCTAGGGGATTCTCTCGAAAAGAAGGGATTGATTATGAAAAAACTTTTTCTCCTGTTGCTAGATACACCTCTGCAAGAGTAGTCCTAGCTATTGCAGCATCAAAGGGATAGAAAGTACATTAGATGGATTTAAAAACAACATTCTTGAATGGAAAGATTACAAAAGAGGTATTTTTGGAGCAACCTGAAGGATTTGAAACTCATGATCCTAATTTTTTTGTTTGCAGGCTCAAGAAAGCTCTTTATGCACTTAAATAGGCTCCAAGGGCTTGATAGGAAAGAATTGATAAGTATCTCACCGGCTTAGGATTCTCCAAAAATGAAGCCAATCCAAATCTATATTATAAAAGGGATAAAGATGATATGGTAATTTTGATACTGTATGTTGATGACTTACTTATAACAGGTGATGATCATCTCATAGATCAATGCAAGAAAGATCTAATTAGAGAATCTGAGATGAAAGACTTGAGACTTCTTCATTACTTCTTAGGACTGGAAGTACAATAGAATTCTGACAGCATTATACTTAATCGTGGGAAGTATATATTAGATATTTTGAAGAGATTTGGAATGTGGAATTACAAGTCTATGTCTTCTCCAATGGAGACTAATCTACATAAACTTAAAAAAGCAGCAGTAGAATCACCTTCCATAGATTCTACTCTCTATAGACAGATGATTGGGTCCCTTATGTACTTGGTAACTACAAGACTTGATATATGTTATGTTGTTAATGCCTTAAGTCAGTTTATGTGTGATCCAAAAGAGATTCACCTAGTTGCAGTCAAACACATTATAAGATACTTACAATGCACTCTTAACCTTGGGCTCAAATATGAGAAAGTTGACTTGGATCTACATGGATTCACTGACTCAGATTGGGTTAGAAGTGTTAAAGATAGAAAAAATACTTTAGGATGTTGTTTCCGTTTAGGATCAACAATGATATCTTGGATATTGAGAAAACAGTCTTCAGTAGCACAAAGTTCCACAGAAGTCAAATACATTGCAATAGCAATGGCCTCTCGAAAAGTAGTTTGGCTTAGAAAGTTACTTGTGGGATTATTTGGTCAAGCCATGAATCCTACGATTATTCACTATGATAATCAGAGTTTTGTCAAGCTTTCGGTGAATCTAGTTTTTCATGACAGGTCCAAGCATATCAAAATTCCTTATCATTATGTAATAGATATGGTAGACAAGAATACTGTAAAATTAGAATACATTTGCACTACAGATCAGACAACAGATATTCCCACCAAACCTCTCTTTAGAGGGAAGATAGATCACTTTAGGAAAAGACTTAGTATGGTTGAATTGTAATTCATTTGTATTCTTTAAATTATTAATAAAATAATTTTATTGTCAGCCTATTAATTGTTATGGGATCCACCATTTGTACTCATTATTTTAGAGGTGACGATCTCTGAGATAATCAACACTTCTATGAACAATATTATGAGAGATGATGATCTCTTAGATAATGTGCTAAACAAGAGTTCTACTGTAAGATTTAGATGAGTTTGTAATGTCCCAACTTTAGCAATCGACCAAGTATGTGTGCGTTAGCCTAGTTCTACATGGTCCCGAGGGCTAATGAAGGGTTCAAAGGGATCTTCGAGCGTTTTGGCCTAGTCATCTCCAATTTGGGCCGAAATGGAGTTGATTTACTCAGTTTCAGGCATACTTACTATTTTTAGTAAGTCAACAAGACACAGGGGAGGATAGTTTTGGTGATTGAATTTGATACTCCATGGCGAGAGCTTTCCAATGAGCTATCACTCATGCTATTTGAAGTCTGATAGCTAATATATTTTTATGTCTGAAGTATTATTAAAGTAACAATTAATTTAGTTGTAAAATATTAAAGTATTACTTTAATATTAAATTTTATGGGGATGTGTTCAAATAAAAAAGGGTGCCTAAGGGAGACATAAGTGATTATCTTAATATGTTTTATATTGCACATCTTTTATCCCACATTGCTCATGTGAATGGAATGGACTCTTGGAGAAAGAATAAAAGGGAGCATTAGTGGCTTCATTTGACAGGTGGAATATGAGAAGAAAATGATCTATTCTTGGCATTAGAGGATGTCTATCCTCTCTTGTGACATTTTAAACATCATTCCCTTGGTATTTGGCCTTTGGAATTCTTTGCTATTAGCTCTATTAATAGGCAAATTGGGCACATTTCCAACTACAAGTGGATTGGGTGTTTTCTCATATCATTCTCACTTTTTGTCTGATGCTTATGCCATTATGAAGGGATGATTTTATGAGGGTCTTGAACTAATTGAAGGCAGATTTTACTGTAGCAGCATTGTAGTGCAACACTATTCTTATTACTATAGCAACAAGATGGGAAGTCATCACTAGAAAATTATGTTATAATGCTGGAGTAATTAGTGAGTTGAACAGTCTGCTATGTATTTGATTTTATTAGTTGAAAATTAATATTATTTCAGCAGCAATTCAATCTTTAGTTTGCATATTATTATAAATTCCTTCTTGTTCATGTTATGTGGTTTCAAATTTATGCAAAGACATAAAAAAAAATAAACATTTTATTTCTAGAGCCATAAAAGGGTTTAAACATTTAATAGAGAAATTAAGAATTGGATGCAAATTATTTGACTAAATTCGTATTAGCAGTTGGTTTAGTTTTTGGACAATTCTAGGGTGTCCATTATAACAGTATCAGATCTTTAAGTCCTACTATGCTATAGAAGCCTTATAGAGAATTTGGAATAGCTAGATAAAGGGAAAAGTGTTTGACAAAATATCAAAACACTAAAGTCAAAAATAAAACAAGTTTAGAATGTATATTTGAGCATGTGATAGAGGTCGTTAACTTCCACCTTACTAGAGAAAAACAAAGATTTAGACTCATAGAATGAGCAGTCTAGTTCATCCATGTAGGTGGACATTGAATCTAGTCATACAAACATAAAGGAGATATTCTTTGAACAAGAAAACAGTATGGGTGACTGAGACAATAGGAATACAAGACTAGGCAGAGGCAAGAATGCCAGTCCATATCAGGAGGAGGCAATGTTAAGATGGTTACTAGGTACGTTAGAGGAGGGGCAACATATGCAACAGGAGCATAATAGGTGAATGAATATAATGTTGTAGCTTATGGCTAGACAAATGAGTGTCAATATTAATCCAGGTGATGCAAACAGTGGAAATTGGGGTAATGATAATAATAGAGGTCGAGGCAACAAAAATGGTCCTGAGAATAACATTAATGGTAATAATAATGAACATGGCAACAATGGGAATGAGCCTGATAACTTTAGACATGTTACACGCCCAACTTAGACAGTGAGCTCGAGACCTCTTCTACCCACCTTCCTACCCAAAGATCTAATTCAACCTATAAATGAACCACAAATTATTGAGTTACAAGATCAGTTCAGGAGAGATTGGGAGGCTAGTGGACTAGAGTTTTAGGAAGATATTTCCCTCAAAGATTATATGGACTTGAGGATGAGAGACATGCCTTGAGCAGGAGGGAGAAATCAAAAATGAGATGAGAAAGAAAATTGGTAAACTTTCTTTACCTTATTATGATGCCTTAGGGAAGATGACTGCACAAGCTTGGGTGCAGAAGGTAGATACATACTTCCAACTGAATCCAATGCTTGAGGAGGCTATCAAGTATGCAACTATTCATTTGGATGGCTTAGTGCATGAGTGGTGGCACCATGGCATGGTAACCTTGGGGCATAATAAGATCATATCTTACAAGTTCACTGAGAGACTCCTAAAGAGATTTGATACCAAAGATCCTAAGTTACAGTTTAAAGAGTTGGCACAGCTCAAGCAATGGGGATTAGTTGAGATGTACATCCGTGAATTTCAAAGGTTAGCTATGTTGGTTATAGATATTTCAAAGAGGAGATTATTAGTTCTATTTATGGATGAACTCTTAGATCTCTTGAGGGGTTGGGTCAAGGGTCATGACCTAGCTACATTACAGGAGGCCACTAAGAAGGCTCATGACTTAGCACCTTCTTCTTTTAAGAGAAAATTTTAGCCTAGGGATTCACATATGAAGAAGGATAAGGATAAGGAAAAAAATCTTTTTACCAGGATGCACAGCCAAAAGGGGATAATGGGAAGTTGGATAATGACACCCTGAATGAGTTGAGGAGGAGGAAGTTGTGTTTTCATTGTAGAGAGCCTTGGGGCTTATTTCATAAGTCCCCTCTCAAGGCTAAGGCAAATCAAATGGAGTATTTTTCAGCAAAGTCACAGTCAAAGAGGGAGGATCAGCACTTTGATTCAGATGAGAGTAGCACTCCAAAGGAGAACATCATTCCTAAGGATGATAGGTTGTTGGCATGATTGACAGGGGCTCAAAAGGCGATCACATTTAGGGTCAGGGGTACTATCTAGGGGTAGAAAGTGATCTCTCTCATTGACACTAGGGCTACACATAACTTCATAGATGCATGATTAGTAGCCATGAGAGGTTTATAGATTGAGGAGTATGTTGGGTTTAGAGTCATGGTAGCTCATGGTGACAAATTATTATGTACTTAGAAGATATCTAATCTTCACATCAAACTCGAAGATAGCTATGAGCTAGAGGATGAGTTCTATGTAGTAGACATGGGAGACTATCATGTCCTCCTCAACATGACTTGGATGGCCTCGCTAGTTTAGTTCACACTCAACCTAGCCAAACTAGAGATGAGATTCCAGCATGAGGGAAGAATTGTTGTACTCAGAAGACTTTTGGATGGGAGTTGTAGAGTAATCTCCCTAAGGAGAATGCAAAGAATTTTTCAACATAATGACATAGAGTGTGCAGCAGAGTGTTTCATCATGCCTGCCCCATAGGAGCTACAGGTAAAGAGTCATCCACTAGATAGCTAGGAGATACTTGATAGGCATGCCAAAGTATTTGGCGATATTCTACACAGGGTTCCTCCTGACAAGGGAATAGAGCATGTTATTGAGCTCAAGGAGGGAGCCAAACCAGTCATGATTACCCTCTATCATCATCCTAAGAAACACAAGGATGAGATAGAGAAGGCAATTAAGGAGCTATTGGAGATGGGGCACATTAGATCTAGCAAAAGCCCTTTTTCTTCAATAGTAGTTCTAGTGAAGAAGGATGGGACAATGCGCATGTACATCAATTATAGGGCACTAAATTCAAAAAAATTAAAAACAAGTGTCCCATTCCTAGGATTGATGAGCTGATTGATGAGTTGTATGGTGCACACTTCACCAAAATTGATTTACGATTCAGATACCACCAGACTAGGATTAGAGTAGAGGACATTGAGAAGACAACCTTTCAATGTCATTATGGTCACTTCAAATTTATGGTTATGCCATTTGGACTAACCAATGCACCTGCCACATTTTAAAGTTGTATGAACCAGGTGTTCAAGGGGTAATTGAGGAGATTCATCTTGGTCTTCTTTGATGACATCTTGGTCTTTAGTAAGACCTGGGAGGAGCACTTGCAACATTTGGAGGAGGTGTTATCTATTTTGGATAGAGTCATTGTATGCCAAGGAATCAAAATGTGAGTTTGGCATGATCGAGCTCCTTTACCTTGGGCATATCATTAGTGCTGATGGTGTTCAGGTTGATCTTAAAAAGATTAGAGCTATTGTGGATTGGCCTACTCCAACAAACCTCACACAACTTAAGGGGTTCTTTGGTTTATGTGGTTTTTATAGGAGGTTTGTTGGGGGATTCTAATGCAGTGCAAGATAGGAGAATCCCCAAAGTAGATGTCCTAGCCCCTAGCAAATAACCACACAATGGAAACACAATAATGATCCAAGAAAAGGTACCAAATCACAACTCTTTATTCATAAAATAACTGTTACATGCAATGTGTTGGGCTATAAGGCCTTCTTGATTATGGCCAATTACAATAATAGTTTTGCAAGATCCCTCAAGATACAACCCAAGCACTAGCTAGTCTAGATCCACACTCTGGTAGAAACCTCCAATGAAGATCCAACTGGTACTTGCAAGCCCACCAAGAAATCTCCTTATTTCTATACCATAGCCACTAGCCCTTCTTACAAACTTGCAACTCCACCACAATCCTATTGTAAACTGCCTCACATTTGGTGCTTTGTCCATAGACTTAGGATAACTCACTCTTTTGCTTCCTCCTCTCCAAGCTTCTACTAAGAAGAGATCATGTCTTGAAGCTTGATTACAAATGCTCATATGGCTTGCTTAAATAGGCACTTACCACCCAAGATGTTACAAACACAACCAATGTGGGATAAAAGGTAATTACAAATATTTTACAAAAATATATTCAATTCCCACCCAAATACAACTAAGAACCACTATGTGGCCCAACAAATATTAAATGCATGATTTAAGGAAATATCCATAAATATCTAGAATTCCACCTACAAACCTCAATAAATGGAATGACAACCATTTTAATTTATTTTTCTATTTACACCACCTATGCACCTTGAAAATAGAAATTCCTCTTTTCTCCTTTTTTTTCTATTTTTTATTTTTTTCCTCTAATTTTCGTCATTTTCTCTCTCCTCCAATTTTTTTTTTAAAGTTTTAAATTTATTTAATTTTATTTTTCTAATGCAAGATGTTCCTGCATCATATTCTTATAGATTTTCGCACCTTTGACAAATCTTACCAAGAAAGGAGCCTTCACATGGATAGAGGCAGCGTAGAGATGTTTTGACCACTTCAAACAGGTGATGTCATCTTGTCTAGTGCTAGCTCTACCTGATTTCACAAAGCCATTTGAGCTTGAATGTGATGCTTTAGGAGATGGGATAGGAGTAATATTGATACAGGAGAGACACCCCATTGAATTCGAGATTAGGAAGCTCTAAGGAGTTGAGAGGAGTTATTCTATCTATAACAGGAAAATGTTGGCCATAATGCATGCATTGGCCAAATTTCAATCATATTTGGTAGGTGGGTGTTTTGTGATCAAAACTGATCACAATAGTATTAAATACTTCATGAGCCAATGTGATCTTATTTATCGACAATAAAAATGGGTTACTAAATTGCAAGCTTATGACTTTGATATAGAGTTTGTCAAAGGTAGGAAAAATGTGATTGTTGATGCTTTATCTCGAAGACTTCACTTATGTGCTCTAGTAGAGGTTTCAAGATATTGGAGAGATCGAATTGAAATAGAGTATGCAGGAGTGATTGGGCTTATGGGATAGTTACGGGCACCATTCAGGATGACAGGTATGTGGTGTTGGATGGGTTGATCAGATTTCAAGATAGGGTTTATTTGATCCCTACATCACAGTTTAGAGAGGAGATTCTGAGGGCATTTCATGATACACTTGCAGTTGGGCATCTAGGGGTCTTCGAGACCTAAAGGTAGATCTGAGAGCAGTTCTCATGGAGAGGGCTCAAGGATGATGTTCAAAAGTATGTCAGGGAGTGTGTAGTTTGTCAGCAAAGTAAGGGAGAGCACACATTTTCTACATGTTTACTACAGCCCTTGCCCATTTGGACAGGAAATGGAAAAGTATTTCTATGGACTAAATCACTAGTTTACCATGAGTGTAAGGAGGAGATTGTATTTATGTGGTGGTAGAAAGATTAACAAAGTTTTCTCACTTCTTTGCTATTCCTTCTACTTATAAAATAGCAAAGGTTGTAGATTTATTCTTCATAGAGGTCTTTAGGTTGCATGGGATACCAAGATTTATTGTTAGTGACAATGATAGAAAGTTCATGAGTACCTTTTGGTAGGAATTTTTTAGGCTATGCAGTACAAATCTTACACCTAGTATGAGTTACCACCCTCAGACAAATGGAAAAATAGAAATAGTATATAAATGGGTGGAAGGCCATTTGCGCAACTATGAGACTACATAACAAAGAGCATGGGTCAAGTGGTTATACATGGGGGAGTATTGTTACAATACCACATATCACATGACCATCAGGGTGACTTCATTTATGACATTGTATAGGTATGAAGCACCCAGCTTCATGGATTTAGTGTTGGGGAACAACTGAGTGCCCAAAGCCAAATACTTGTTGCAGGATAGTCAAGATATCTTGAGAGCACTCAAGGAGAACATACAACAAGCTCAAAATCAGCAGAAGTTGTATGCTGAACAACATAGGGTAGAGCATAGTTTCAAGGTAGGGTATATGGTGTATTTGAGGCTAGAACCATATAGGTAGTCATTGCTCAAGAGGAGCATAGCAGAGAAGTTGAACCCTAGACTTTATGGTCCCTACAGGGTGATTCGCGGAGTGGGAGAAGTCACCTATGAGCTTGAACTTCTAAAGGACAATCAGGTGCACAATGTATTTCATGTGTCGAGGCTTAAGAAATCCATTGGTCAGAGTGTAGTTCCTTCTACAAATTTACCCCCTTTGGATGACGAGGGGAAGCTCGTGTTAGTACCTAAAGCTATTCTAGACACCCGAGAGAGGAAACTCAGAACTAGGATAGTGAAGGAGTATTTGGTTAGATGGAAAGACCTATCAAAGGAGGATTCTACATGGGAGAGTGAGCAAGTTATTCAGCAAGCTGGACTAAGATTGCTTGAGGACAAGTAGTTTCAAGGGGGCAAACTGTAATGTCCCCACTTTAGCAATCAACCAAGTGTGTGTGCGTTATCCTAGTTCTACATGGTCCCGAAGGCTAACGAAGGGTTTAAAGGGATCTTAGACTATTTTGGCCTATTCATCTCCAAATTAGGCCAAAATGAAGTTGATTTACTCAGTTTTAGACATACTTGCTATTTTTAGTAAGTCAGCAAGACACAGGGGAGGCTAGTTTTGGTGATTGAATTTGATACTCTGCGGTGAGAGCTTTCCAAGGAGCAATCACTCGTGATATTTGGAGTCTAGTAGCTAATATATTTTTATACCTGAAGTAATATTTAAGTAACAATTAATTTAGTTGTAAAATATTAAAGTGTTACTTTAATATTAAATTTTATGGGGATGTGTGCAAATCAAAAGGGGCACCTAAGGGAGACATAAGTGATTATTTTAATATGTTCTATAGTGCACATCTTTTATCCCACATTGCTCATGTGAGTGGAATGGACCCTTAGAGAAACAATAAAAGGGAGCGTTAGTCACTTAACTCAACAGGTGGAATATGAGAAGAAAATGATCAATTCTTGGCATTAGAGGACATCTATCCTCTCTTGTGACATTCTAGATGTCATTCCCTTGGGGTTTGGCCTTTGGAATTCATTTCTATCAGCTCCATTAATAGGTAGATTGGGCGAATTTCCAGCTATAGGGGGATTGGTTGTTTGCTCATATCATTCTCGCTTCTTGTCTGATGTTATACCATTGTGAAGGGATGATTTTATGAGGGTCTTAGACTGATTGAAGACAAATTTTACTGTAGCAAAATTGTAGCGCGACACTATTTATATTAGTGTAGCAACAAGATGGGAAGTCATTATTGGAAAATTATGTTATAATGCTGGAGTAATTAGTGAGTTGAAAAGTATGCTATGTATTTGATTTTATTAGTTGAAAATTAATATTATTTCAGAATTAGTTCAATCTTTAGTTTGCATATTATTATAAATTCCTTCTTGTTCATGTTATGTGGTTTCAAATCTATGCAAAGACATAAAAACAAACAAACATTTTATTTTTGGAGCCATAAAAGGGTTTAAACATTTAATGGAGAAATTAGGAGTTGTATGCAATTTTTTTGACTAAATTCCTATCAGAAATTGGTTCATTTTTTGGGCAATTCTAGGGTGTCCATTACAGAGTTCAAGATCACATTGAGATGTAGACATTGCTATGTCTATAAGTCACAATTTTGATAAAGGAAGAATTTTATTATTCTCCAGAGTTTATCCCGTGTTCTGGTAGATCTTCACTCAAGATCATGTTGTGATATAGGAATACTAGTACCTATGAGTTATAACTTGGATAAATAAAAAATTTAATTATTCTTCAAATTTATCCTGTATATTGTATTCTTCACAATACTGCTATTACTAATATTAGTGATATCTCATACCACAAGTTTAGTAATATGACATAGTATCATGTGTTCATGACACCACATACTCTGAAGACTTAGATAGACATAGAGTGTCAATCTATGCTTATTTATCTTAATTGATGATGCTAGATATGTTATCTCTCAGTATGATTATTAAGTTAAGAGGGAATGTTAATTCTATAACTTATTAATCATGTCAATCTGATAGTACAGATCATACGGATCAAACTAAGTAATCTATGCCTTCATTGTGATAGGCTAAAGATATAAATTGCCTTGTCTTAGGAAGGATCGGCGTCTCCCTTGGGCTATTTAGATAAGTCTAACTTGTCTTTAAATTAGTTAGGATAAACACTAACTAATATCTTTTCCCTTGAGCACTGATTCTGGATAAACTAATCATTCCCGACATAGATAGGGACATGTCTCTTAGAGAGACTTGCCCTTTGGTTTCATATTTATAGATGATGGAAATGTAGTTAAAGGACACACAAGAAACAAAAGTCTGCTCCTTTAAGCAATTCTGCCTATACAATTTTATTGCAAAGATAAAATAGATTTCAGAACAGCATTTAATATTCTAATAACACCTCCTACATTTAGAAGATAAAGAGGATCATCTACAGCAAGCATAGAAGGTATTATCTGAGTCTGATTTAATAACAGAATTTGCAGAAACTTTACAAGACAATGAGGAAATTTAAGGACTTGGGGACCAATAAGATACAAGGAAGCCACTAAGTCATCATACAAATGATCATCTACGATATATACTCCTTTCATCCTCTCCCTTTTAGTAAAACTAGTGAACTTAAGCAAAATTTCACTATGTTCCTCCATGTCAATATTAGGAAGGTTGTTATGTTCAAATTCCATGACCTCTCACCTCTCTATGCAATCTGTATCTTAATTCCACCTCCTTATTCTTGGACTTCTTCCTCTTCGATGGTTAGACTGTACAATGCTTGAACCCTTTGTATTTCCACCTTCATCATTTGGAATTCCTCTTTGTCTTCTTCATCTTCAAATTTGATTGGAGCAATCCTTTGAAAACATTATTATCTTCCTTGGCATATTAAATCCATTTCTTTTTGTGACTCAATCATCATCAGGATCAGTTGCTTGGTTGTAGCCTTGTCCTTGAATTCTTTCTTGCTCTCAACCCCAGACTTACCTCTATGTCCCTGTCCATGCTCATGTGCTAACTTTGGTGGTAGAATCATCCTTGAACATTACTTGTTAAACTTTTTTGATCCTTATGGATAATTGATGTTAATATGGAGAAGTTGATCTCCTTGTAAGATAGTCTTTATTCTTCAAATATCTAATCAAATGTAAATTTGACTTGCATAGGGACATGTGCATGTCCATGAGTTGAATCCTTGAACTTGTCAATGGACCTCTTTGAATCCAGACATATTCCATGTTCTTGCTTGATGAAGGTGTGGTCTTGGGATAATTTCTTCATCTTAGACCTTGAATTTTCTTACCTTTGTTTGGGTTTGAAGTGCATCATCTTGTAGTGTTTTCCTTTAAACTCAATAGCTTTAGACTAGTCCTCTTTCATTGCTATGCTTGGCCTTAAGCTAGAACTTGTCTTCGACATTCCTTTGTTCCCTTCCTTGTGACTATCCTTGCTTTTGGCTCATACATGATTCTTGGTACAAAGCTTAAAGTCAGTAAGGATTAAAGACTTAAGAAAATAATAAGTTTTAGATCATGAATGTTCTTGAATTTATCCATGGATTAGATGAAAAGTTCCATACTTTGTCTTAAACACCAAGGAAAGAAATAAGCAATATACAAGCAAGAATATCAAGACACCAAGGATCTTTAATACTTAGGTAAACTTATGAGTTCTAATTGTTGAACCATTCATGATAACATCCTCAAGTCTGTCCCATTTACTTGTCAAATTAACTACAAAACATTACCCAAGACTCCAACAAAACCCTGGAACCAAAAAATAGTCCAATCATGGCAGTGAACTAGTTACTTGGAAGCTTAAACTTTTGAAGACAAGTCTACAATTTCATTTTTATCCCTCTTAGGATGATCCCAGCTATCCAAATTAAGAAACTTCTATGTCCATGGATTCATTGGTGAGCAATGAACAAAATGATCAAGCATTAAAATCGAGTTGATGATCAAAACTAACCAAAAAAAATTCTTAGGATAAGTCTGAAAATAAGTTGGAATTGATCCAAAAAAATCCATGCACAATAATTGTAATGAAGGTTTGGAACCTAAGTTTGCACTAATTCTTGTGTAAGAACAATGAGTCATCAATTAGAATAATAGAATAAGATCTTAGCAAACTTCTGATTTTCTGAAGACAGTGCATGACTAAGTCTTAAAATGTATCAAGTCAGTCCTAGAATCTCATTATTTTCATTTCAAATCGTGAACCAAAGCCAAGGAATGAAGTTGCAAATTAGATATGGCACACCAAACTATTGATCATCAGAAAATTTTTTGAGGACAAGGCATAGTAAGTCTAAAGACACATCAAAATTATTCCTAAAGCTTTTCACATTTATCCCCACAATCTGTTGGAAAACTTAAACGTTGAAGAGCCAGCAATTTGTCCTCGAGCCCCACGCCCATCTACCTTGTCAGGTCACCGCAGGCATCCTTGAACGGCAGGAATTTATTTTTGGTAGGTGAGATTTTGAATTTAGATGTTGAGGGGGAAAGATATGACAAAAGGAATGTTTTATTCATTCATTCAGAGAGTTTTGTAGATCAAGCAGATCAGAGAGAAGTTGCAGAGCTGAGCAGAGAAGGAAGAAGGAAAGAAGTTTGTGCCTGTAGTTGCATGTGTTTCCCTTATTCACTCTATGAGTTTTTTGTTGTTTGGATTTGTTCTATTGAAGTAGTGATTGCTCTAAGCACCATTGTATGTAGCCATTAGATTTGTAGGTTTAAAAGTTTATTGAAATTTGAAGTATTATCAATTTAGGGTTATTTTAGGGTTTTTTGGTTAAAGCCAAATGCTCCCAAATTTTGTAATAGTTTAAATCTTAGTTGAATAGAAAAGAAAGTAGGCATACTTGGATCTATTGTTCTTCCTCTTCTATTCATTATATTTAAGAAACTTGGTTGAAAGGTTGAAGCTCAGCTCTTTGGTTTTAATTTTGAAAGCATTCACGTTAGATTGTTTCTAAGTTATAAATTTTATTAGTTGGAGCCGACCTTACTCGGCATCCATTTTCTTCTTTGAGTGTGAAGCTAACTCGACATCTACTGCATTTGCCTTTTGTGTTTAGAGCTTACTCGGTTTCCTTGTGCTGAGCTAACTCGACACCTATTTTCTATCTGTCACTCGGCACCTATTTTCTTTTTGGCACTCGGCACCTTCATGTGCCGAGAAAAGATTTTTTGAGTTAGGGTTGTGAGTTTAAGATTGAATTTTATATTTCTCACATGGTATCAGAGCTTTGAGGTCCCACATCCACAGTGAGTTAGGGCATTTTTTTTTTCTTGGGATATTTGACATGGTAGGAGATGCAGGAAAAATATGGCAGTAGCCACCACCCTTCAATGGGGAAAATTATGATACATGGGAAAAGAAAATGAAAGCCATTATGGTTGCAAATGATTTGTGGGAGTTTTTAGGTAATGGGTTCAATGATGTAACATACCCAACTTAGTATGCTGCTCTCAAAAATGCACAGAAGACTCATTTGAAAGAGTCGAGGAGGAAGGATGCTAAGGCATTAAGTTTGATTGAAGCAGCAATGATAGAGACTATATTCCCTAAAATTGCAGCACCAAATTATGCAAAGGAAGCATGGGATATGTAGGAAAGAATTGATAAGAGTGGGAATTTTAGTCACCTTCTCAAAAGAATCTTTCATCCCTCTCTAGGGATCTCTTATCCTCCTCTTAAGGATCTCTTATCCTTCTCCTGGGGATCTTCTATTCTTTTCCTGAGACTTATCTGCCTAGCTGTTAAGCTAACCTAGCAATGTAGGGTTTCAATATCTAATACAATGGTAAGAAAGTATTAGAAGGGTTTTGATTTGATATAGATTTGCAACCCTAACTGTGCAGATTTTAGATCACTCTTCAATTCTCTTCTTTGCTTGGCTTCTCTCCTTTGCAGTGCAGACAACTTGTTCACCCTTCAAGATCTGTCTTCTTGAGTTCTTCCACTCATTATGCCAATGCAATCTCTCTGGTCACTTGATCAACTCAAAGTCTTGATGCTCTATTCTTACTCCTCGAGGCTTCTTCGCATGATCACACTTATGACCAATTCCCTTTTTTCTTGCATGTGCACTTGATCTCTAACCTGTAACTCCTTATAAAGAAGTTTTGTACTCAATTTCCCTCTCAAATCTCAATTTTCTCTTGAGAAAATGGTATTTCTTTCCCTCCAAATTGTTTCTTCTTGAAACTTCATGATAAATCCATTTGCATTCAGCAAAAAATGTTTTACATAGTGTTATGTGCCATAGCTCATCGTTCTTATCTTCTATCTGGTTCACAAAATTCTAGATAACTACCATGTTGGCTTAGATCTAGAAAATCTTCAATTTTCAAAATAATGCAGCAACTTGACATTATTGGTTTATTGATGCTTAGCACCTTCTATGTTACTCAACTTCTTAATGTTATCTTTACTGGTGCTCGGCATCTTAATTTTATTTACTGATGCTTAGCACCTGAATACTTACTCAGCATTCATTATCTTTTCCTACTACTCAACACCTTAAGGATTCGGTGTTACTCGACATCTAAGTAATCACTCAGCTTATACTGAAGTTGAACTTGCTCAGCTTCAACTATGAATCTATTTGGCTCTAACTAGCTTACTCAGTTCTTTCTAATGAACTTAGTTAAACCTTACATCTTTGATGTATCACATTGTTTCCATCCTCTTAGAGTATGTCATCAATACATTATTTCATTAATGGCTTAGTTGATCCTTATACTTCATTACATCATCATAACTTCAACCTTTCTCTAGGTACTCTAGTTACATCTTATTGATTGCCACCTCCTTGTTAATCAACCAATTAATAGTACTTGGATCACTAAAGCAATTGTCATTCCTACAAGTAGCAAGTTTGACATCAATGACAAAAAAAGATTGAAAACATTCTTTACCAGTTCCATTATCCTTCATTCATGATCTTTTCAATCATTTCCAACAACTACCATCCATTCAAGCATACTAAAAGTGTTTCAATAGCACCTTGAAACTCATAAAAACATTGTTTGGGATAGGGAGTGTTGTAGAACCCTAGTAGACCTACATTTTTCCTTTGGAAGAATTGCATTCCTAGGAGAATAAGAGAGTCATGGAGCAAGATTTGATCATTTCACATAGTGGGAAGGTTAGGGAAAGTCAAGGGATGTTCTAAGTTACAAGAAATCCTATAGACCAAGTTAGGTTTTAGGAGAACACCAAGATCCTAGTGTGGGTTGGTGGCATTAACTAGTTAGTCTACTCTATACTCTTGCCATCATATCCACTCAGACAATGTTGTTAGAAATTTTTTATGTGTCTCCATCACTTTAATAGGTTGGGCTTATTTGGCATAGTTGAAAAATGAAAATTGATATCTAAATGTGATTATTATTTATATGAATTTCTACTTAGTCTCTTTAATTGGTACAATATTATAAGTGGTTTACTATGGGTTATTCATTTCTCAACTAGCTTCAAGATTTCATTAGCAACCATGGATCACTATACTCATTGCACATTGCATATGCAAATTAAAGGCCAACCACTACTTAGGAATTGAATCTATTGAATTTTTCCACTCCTTGTTAAATGAACTATTTTTCCTTTTATAGTATCATCAATGCATCCACCTGGAACCATCCACAACAAATTGGATAGGAAATAAGTTAATAAATTCTAATGACTAAATATTTTAAGATTTGGTAGTGGCTAAAGAGAGCATATACAATGATAAAATTATAGACAATGTATGTTTCCTTGTACTACAAATATGCCATGAAGAGACTAAGAAAAATCACTAGTTGACCCATAGTGGAGCCTAGAATCATCTTTAAAAAAATGCTCATATGCAAATTTTGAAGTAGCATTTTCTTCTACTAAAACATGCCAAGGTTTTGGATCTCTATAGTTTCATTTTAAGTGGCTCATAAAGTGCACCTTGACATCATTACTTTAAGATATACCAAAGTGATGGTATTTCAAGGAAATATGATAAATTTAACTAGAAAACTAATGGAATTCTAAATAATTAAAAATTTATTTAAAAAAAAAACCTTTCAAAATGATGCTAATATGTATTCAATTATTGATATAGAGGTTGATGACATTTTTGACAATCAAGCAGTGTTTCCATAGGGCAACATACTTGGAGTAAGTGATAAGTCCCAAGAAATTTTGGTAGAAGATATATTTTTTTATTGTGGCTACTAACCCTATGAGATTGACCCTTGTAGAGAGCTTACCCTTCCAAAGATCAATCACTCATAAAGCAATTGAAAATTTCAATGAGAAGAAGATTTTACAAGAATGTCTATTTCAAAACAATAGTTCCCATGCTCCACTTAAATGAATACATTTTAAAAGAAATAGAATTGTGAAATGTGATCTATTAATAGTTGCAAGAAGTGGATGAGAAAAAATAGATTGATTTTCCTAATTAAGCATCCATTTTAATCCAACAACAATAGTGTAATTGTTCTTCAAAGCACTACTATTCTAGTCCATATTATACACAACATCCAAAACTTTTTTTTTGGAAGAAAAACTTTCCCTTTGGATCTCATTTGCAAATATCTTCCCATGTAAGATAATGTTTGGATGGTTGTTAAGAAGCATTTCAAACCATCCACTTCTAGACCTTCACATAGATAATATCACAAAATTGTGTACATGAGTGCAAGAGCATTCATTTCTGCAAGTTAATAGTAAAAATAAAAGAAAGTAAACTACATTGTCAGAAATAAATATTCATCAAAATTAAACCTTGAATATACAACCTAATGTAAGATATCATCATATTAGCATTAAATACCTATCATAATTAATTAGTTGAGGATAATAGATAGGAAAATTATGAGCATGTAGTTGTTGAAAATGTACATTATTTGTCTTATTCTCTAGACAAGAAATATGTTCCATAACAAATGCATATTCCACTAACTCCAAGCACGAAAAGAATGAAGCGCTTCCATAACAATGGTGCTTTCTTTTACACATATTTTCCCTACACAATAAATTCAAATTATCATATAATAATTTAAATGCTTTTTTCTAATTGTGTAAGAGAGAGGACCAAAATTCATAGGTGTGGACTATCAGTTAAATTTGAGTTTTTGCAATTGTAACTATAAATTTGTCTCCTCTTTAATATCACAACTAGAAGTCCACCCAGACTAAGACCACCAACAAAGAATGAGATATAAATAAAAGAACTACAATCATGCTTGTACTGGCACATGATTTCAAAACCAATGCCTCTAGTGAAAGTTAACAAGCTAAATCTATCACCAACAAATAGAGGGCACAATAGGTTTAAACTTATCAATTCAATAATATATCTACTATTTGGAATGACCTATCTTTTTATGTATACAATGTTCAATATTATAATCACTCTTGACTGAGCATTACATTATTCTTTGTTAATCACACTCATAGAGATGGCACTATCGTGGCATATGATGTTCAATATTATAAGTCACTAGTGACTGAACACTTCATTAAATTGATAAATCACACTCATGAAGGTGGCACTATCATGACATAAATGAAGTGATAACAATCTTTATGATTATCAATCAATTTCTACAATAATTGATAAATGAAGGTGGCACTATGTATATAATAGCAACTTTATGGTTGCCAATGAGTTTCTACATGTACTATGATGTCATTGCCAGTGATAAAAAAGTTTCAAATGACACCAAAGCATCAGTTATGGTTAACTTGTAAAAAAACAAAGTGATTGTGATTAGGGGAACAATATGAATGAGAGTATTTATGATTGTAAATGGGTACCTAAGGAGGCTTTAGGCTAGGAACCATGGTCTCTCGAGTATGAGGGGGGTGGGAGTGGGGGCAGTACACAATGGAATTTTTTATGATGGTCAATCAGTTTTTACATGTACCATAATGGCATTTCCAATCATAAGTAAGTTTCCAATGAATGAATAATTAAAATATTGTAAAGAATTGTGCATATAAATTGTAAACAACAAATTAGTATTTTACAAATCATATATTGCCTACTATAAAATCATATATAAAAAATTGTCCCCGGCATGAATGAAATTTTCAACTATACACTTCAACCCCAATGCCTATTGGCTATACTCTTGCACTCTACCAGGGTACAAGTGCTAGTCATATATAAGTAGAAGTCTTCTAAAATTATTACACAGGAGTTCTTATTACTCTAAATAAGGAGAAGATAGTGGTAAATTCTTGTATGAGTTAGCATACTAAAACTTGGAAGATGGACTTCATATATTATAGAGATAAACTGTGGCATATGACCTTATAGATGTATTTTATTTAAAATTCCTTTCTTACTTGATGACTAAGGAAAACATTTAACAAAGGTAGCAAAGTGTGTGCTTCCTATTGATTTCATTAGAAGGCAAATAATTGTACCATCATTCAGTATCTATTTTTGGGTATACTCATGTGGGATCATGTATTGTCCATTGTTCTTAATGGAGAAGGGCTGATAAATGTTGTTATTAACTTGCAATTGGGTAATGATATATTGGATTTTTTTTACAGACAAAAATTTTTTGGCCAAAAATGGGCAATGTCCTCTTCCTAGTGATGGTCAACAAAGAGGAAATATCTGGCCTTTTCCATTTCCGTAGGCTAGGAAAATATTTAAATAGTAAGGAAATGAGGGAATAATTAAATATTAGACCAAAAAGTTGAAGTTCTTTGAAATATACATAATTATTCATTATGTTTAATGTTGGGGCTATATTTATGGTACAACATTATTATGCCTAGTGAGTGCCATGGTTGAGATTTAATTAATATAAAGTGAATATAAATTTATGCCTAGGTCTAAAAGGTGGAAATAAAGAAAGATTTGAATGCTTTTTGGTTGGAGAATTTTATAAAAGGATCAACTAGGGGTTGAGGCTCATTCACTATGCTATTGTGTTTAATTTTTATTTTATCTCAGCAAGTTTCTTTCCCAAGAAACTTTCTTGAGTTGCAAACCCTAGAGATTCCTTTGTTTTGAAAAAAACCCAAGCCTTAACAAGGGCTTCTTCATTTAATCATAGGTTACAAAGTGGAATACAATAGTGTGTGTGACAGATTGTTATTCAATATTATCCAAAATCATAATTTTCAAATTTAGAATATTAAGGTATCATTCAACCATCAAGTTGCAACTTTCATTGAAATCATAGTCTATTATTAAGTTTATTAGAAAAGGAACCAGAATGCATGCATCCAGTTTATCACTGCTAATCAATTCATAAAGAAATAAAGTGATCCATTTTAATGGTGGTCATTTTTATTGGCTAATTGTAAGAGCTTCTAGTATAAACTTTATATTCTTTGTAAAATATTTAGTTGCTATGATCAATAATAGATAGTAATTTCTATTATTAGACATTTCAAGTTGTTTCATGTAAGTGGGTTCCAGGGAAATAATGAAAATTTCCATAATATTGGCATAAGGTTCAAATTTCCTACAACTCTTGCGATTTATGTGATATTAAAATGTGTCTTGGCTGACTTGGATGAAAAGAGGATAAAATAGATATTGATATTAGAGGCTCAATAAATGTAGCTAAAGCATCACAAACCTCAAAATTCTAAAAAAACTCAGCCAATTCCCTTGATTTTAAGACCATGAGTAAAGTTTCTACTACCATGTGATATTTTATACCAACTGTATAAAGTGTAAAAAAATTGTTGGTTCCAAATTGTCATGAAGATGATACAAGATCAATTAGTATGTTGCAAAGTGTGTGATACCTTTGCAATAAGATTCTAGATGTGGAGAAAAGTTGTAATTTTTTTTAGTTTGAGTTATCAATTTCTACAAATTATTCTTCATAGCTATTAGTTGATTCGGTAGTTGGATCTTGTTTTAATGTTTCAAGGAATCCAGAGGTATTGAAACACACTATCTAGGTTTTATAAATCATGCAACTTAATTTCTTGGGTTATTGTGTTGTTTGAATATTGTGATGTAACTTCTTGTTTCATTTTATGCTCTAGTTAATTTATATGGTTTTTTTATTTGTTTAGATCTCATGGAATTTTTTTTTTTAGTTTGTGAGATTTTGGCTCATGAGATTTTCCACTCCATATGATATTTGTGGATGATAAACTTGTGATATTTCTTTTAAGCAATATATATTGTCTATGTTATTGACTTTCAAATAAATTTTTGAAGAAATCTAGAAAAAGAAAAAGAAAAAAAGATCAAGGATAATAGTTCAATTGCAATTGATTGGAAAGTCTATTAATGTAAGTATTATGGGTAAGACTAAATATCCTTAACTCTAGTATTCTTTACTTTGGACCTCATAACTAGTGCTCTAGTATCTCCACTAACTCTATAATAAAGGAATCACAGCATGAAATAAATGGAAATATTTATTACTCTCATGACTGAAATTCCAATTATCAACACTTTTTCTAGCCTTTGTTGTTAAGGGTAGACCAATTTCCCTAGAGTGGGTTGATGGATTCAATCCCACATGTTAGAAGTTTGACTAATGTCATCAATGGAAAGACAATTGACCAATAATTTTGGTACTTAAATGGATATTTCTTGTCCTTATTTCCTAATTAGTCCATAATAAGCAAGTACTAATAGTGGGGATGCAATGCAGTATGTATATTATTCTTTAAAAAACTTACAAAAGGGAAACAAGTATATTATAAAACATATTTTTCTCTACCCTATATAGGACTAATGAAAATAGAACCTTGGAAATATAGTTCTCCATTTAATATGGAATTTTTAAGGAATGAATTCATAAATACTATCTAGTTTACCCTGTAATGGCTAGGGAAAAGAACCACAAGGAAAATAAGAGTGCATTCAACTTTTGTATTGGCTAACATCTACTTTAAGAAAAATCCTTTATTGAAGTATGCATTTTTAGATTCCCTCAAACCATCTAAAAAATATACAAATTTTATTTCCTAAGTATTCCCATCCAAAACTTAGAGAAAAATCTAGTGTTACCCATGGATTTGTGTAGTCTAGTACCTCATAAAACTGCAAGACCTCTACACAATGGTTAATACTTTTATAAAAGAAAGTAAGCAATCTTAAAAAATAATCAGTAGGATTACCAAGATGACAAGATTGGATTTATGTAATAGTATCTAATTATGAAAATTAAATCAAAATACCAAAGACACAGAGTGGTAGTGGATATGTTTAAATATTCCATTAAATCCAGCTTCACTGCATCCAACTTACACTTAGAAACTATAGATGGTGAAATAAATGAATCTATAGCTCCTGAGTCAAACAATACTGAAAGAGATATACCTCTAATAGAATCTATGGTCTCAACCACTGTTCCTTGATGATCTGCCTGATGTTGATCAACTGCTGCAAAAACTCTATGAATTCTACCTGCATCACCCACTGTAGGCTCTGAAACTGTAGGTCTAGGTCCTGAAAATTGAGGTGCTCACTGAGGACACTGAGCTGCATAATGTCCAATCTGACCACATGAAAAGCATTCTATATTTCTACCAGAACCTCTTCCCATAGGTGGTACATTTGATTGCTGGCAACTGTTCCTGCTCACAAAAGACTGGCTACTCTGAGCTAGCTAATTGGACTGATTTTGTTTATTGCATTGAGCATTGCAGTTGTTCTTGGTGTTAGAACCTTTGCCACCACCTTGAGCTTGAGAATTTGAGCCCCTCTATTGTTGTGTCTGTTGAGACTGCTGCTGATACGGTTTCCCCTTAGAAAAAGAAAACTTCTTGTTACCACCTGAATTGTAGTTGCTTTTAGATCCTGATGTCGTTGGCGCTCCTACAAAACCACCTTGACCAAGGTTGACACTTTGCTCAACAAGGATAGCTCGATGGACCGCATCCTTGAGGGTTTTTTGCTCAAATACCTTAACTCCCCCAATAATACAGTTATTCAAACCCCTAATAAAATGTTGTGTCAATTGAGATAAATTTTCACTGAACCCTGAAAAATGCATGAGCTCATAAAACTTATGCTCATACTCAATCACTGACAAAGTGTACTGTCTAAGATTATGAAATTCATCAGCCCTTTGCTATTTCCATTCCTCTGGTAGGAATTGTTCGCGAAAACTCTCTAGGAATAATTCCCATGTAACACTGCTCATATCAATTCCCAACTTCTTCTCCTCTATCATCCACCAAGTGGCCCCAAAATTCTCTAGATTAGTGATCGCAAACCTTGCCTTAACATTGCTATCGAACTCCTGCATGGAAAAAATCCTGTCGAGAGAAATAAGCCACTGCTCAGCCACATAACCTGAACCTTGCCCATTGAAAGGCTTAACCTTGGATCTTGAAAGATCCTTCATCTGAGTGGACACAATGGACCTCTGACGTTCCTTCTGAGGACTTCTAGATCTGGGTCTATGCTCTTGTTCTGTCTGATGCACTTTAGGTTGTTCTTGAATAGGAGGTAGACGTTCTAGAATAGTCTGCATCATTTGCCTCAAACTGACCTCTTTAGACTCAGCTTGGTCCTCTCTATGGCTCTCTTCTTGCTGCCTACTAGAGTGCTCTTCCCTGCTCTCTACATGAGCCGATCCCTCATGAGGAGACTCATGGACACTAATAGTTCTGCCACGATCAAAGTCTCTACCACGGCCTCTACCATGGCCTCTAATAGAAGACCTAGTCCCAGATACCATCCTACAACAGTACATGGTACTAAGTTCAGTTCTATGTCTAGGTTTAAGGAAAATTTCCAGTTTTGAAACTAATTGTTGAAGTATGAAAAATACTCAAGTAACAGTTTGAGTCCTATTTCAATTCACCTAGATCAAGTCTAGAAAGTTATACTTAATAGTTCAAAGTTATAGTTGTTCCAAAATACCCAGAGCTCCCAATGTAGAAACTCGGGCTCTGATACCAAATGTAATGCCCCGCCAAGGGATCCAAAGAATTAACCTAGAATTTCACTAAGTTTAGAAACAAATTTATTTTTTTTCATGATAATGAACATCACATATAACTTATGCATAATAACGGAAGCAATAGCATTGTCCATCTAGAAGTAAACATAACATAAATAATAGATTACATTCTTTAAGATCCCTTAACATTGAATTACATACATGAATCCATCTAGTACAACATCCTCATGAAATGATAAGTCCAATGTTTATACATTACATTTCAAATGCTCATTCATCCACTATACATGTCACAGGGTATGACAAGCTCAAAAATATACATACATAGAATAAGGTACATCATCTTATTCTAATCCATGATACATCAGAGTAGAGATAATCACATGATACAACATCATAGAGAACATATACATCCATCATAAAGATCAAACATAATAAACTAAGTGCACGGTTCCTCCCAACCGTCAATAGCATCATTAGACCATCATGGATCCTAGCCATCCCTCCGTGCGTAACATTCCAAATCACTGAAGAGATCATCAGTATTACATAGTAGGAATGTCACTCCTAATAAATACAACATCATATGTAGAAGTAATCTAACATGCAAATAAAAGCATAAAATAACATCATCTAACATATGCTAATCATCAATAAAAAAGGATACATATCCACCATCATGAAGGATGCATCAGCCACGATGTCTCTCAATAAAACTCAAAATGATAAGAGTGGAAAATACACTACCACCCGACCGCCTGGTACCTAAGTGGTCCACTCCCACCGTGCTAAGGAGATAATCTCAAGTCCCAAGAAGGCTACCAAAATCATCACATAGCACATATCTCTACAAGTCTAGGAATCCTAAAAGTATACTAACTCAAAAGTTCCAAACACAAAATCTGACATCTAATCCCAAAGGCACACAATGACATGTAGGAACCTACTATGCAAGCAGGAAAGTGTCATCGCAATTATCACATACAAGTTACCCTAGCAGTTAGCTAAACTCCACGGGTCCATACTGATTTCATGCGGCCACTAGTATCCTCTCATACTGATGAGGCATACTACGGAATGCAAGGTCGCAACCATGCGTCTCACTACTCCCATCCTAGCCTGTACAAGCACTCAAGGCATGGGTGAGAACAAAACACTTATCTTTTTAGATTCATTCAGTTAGTATTAGGTGTGAATGTTATAACTTATTAATCCAACTTACAATGAGTTACCCTGGCAGCCTCTTAGGGCCCCGGCCCCCATTGCAAGCCACTTCCCGTCACTACATGCAGATATCCTACCCTAATGCTCATGGACTCATAAATCTCAAAATTACAAAAGATAATCCATAAAATCATCAAATATGCATAAAAGCATCAAATCTCCATGAGCTAACATCCATAGAAAATCATGAACACAACAGCTCTCTATTGGCAACTAAAGTATCACTGATAATCAAATATCCAATGGTTCTCAATAACCAAAAAATATATATCTCTCAATCATACTGATCGAAGACTCCAAAAATGGTTGAGTCAAACATGTCACATCATGACATCATCAAAATAAATCCACATTACAGTCCCATCATGGTGACTAGAAAAATAACCAAGGATAACTGATCGATGACCAAAAATAATGTTTAAGTCAAGTGTCTCATACATAAGAATCTCAACTATAACAATGAGTAATCACAACCAATACATAGAGCATTCCATCACATAACCATGGTTGGGTTTATAAAGAACAAGATTAAAACATCATCATGTCACCACAATCACATAACCCCCAAGCCTTTGGTAGATGTCCTATACTGGTCAACACTAGTCAACCCAAAACAATAGCATAAAGAATACACAATGTAGGCACATGTTTTGGTTTTACAACTTGAATGTAGAGATCTCAGTTTAAGTTTCCAAGTCTGAAGAATGAATGGAGGAACACATATATTGTTTTGGATAAATAAAAGTTTTCCTTATTGGAACTAAAAAAAATCCATTTTCTGATTAATAACATTTGTTTGATACATCCCCCACCCAACTATCAATTCCTTATTTAATAATTTAAAACATTTAAATTATTAAATAGTTGAAAATTATTAAAGAGTCACCTTTATGAAAATAAACCATCAATATAAGTCATTGATCAAATAATAACTTAAATAACATATTTACATATTACATATATACATACATATGTACATATATATATATATATATATATATATATATATATATATATATATATGTGTGTAAATACATTTTCATAAATTTGATTTAACAATTTCGATTGATACCACATGAGAATTGATTGTATATAAACGTTTTAACATAAACGTTATTTTTTTTTGCATATCATTAACATCAATTAAACCCCCCCCCCCCTGCCAACTCTTGCTGCGGTACGCAGTACCTACGATTGCAGGTACTGCATCGACAACAGGTACGTAGTACCGCTGTCGCCGCAGACCTACGACGGCAGGTCTCTGCCTTCTCCCGGCGTGAGGTACGAATCGTGCCCATGGCATATAATATATAAAATTTGTTTCATGCGATATGAATCATGATATGAATTAATAAATTTTCCACTGCGATTTTATTAATCGCTCAATTCAGTGCATTATATATAAATATACATAGGTATATATATATATATATATATATATATATATATATATATATATATATATATATATATATATATATATATATATATATATATATATATATATATGTATGTATGTATGTATATATATATTCAAATTTTATATTAGATCCATAAATGTATACATATGCATATATATATATATATATATGTATGTATGTATGTATGTATGTATGTATGTATGTATGTATGTATGTATGTATGTATGTATGTATGTATGTATATGTATGTATATGTATGCAGATCTGAATATATAACCATGTATGTTTTTTTTTTTTTTGTTTTTCCACAAAGATTATATCTACAATTAAGAATAAGATATTTGCATTATAGAATGCATATAAAGTTCTCCAATTAAATTAATCTACCCACATTGAGAATGCATATAAATATGAAACTTCTCAGAAGACATATGGAAGACACGAAGAAGATAGAGAATGCATGATGCGAAAATAGCATAAGTAAAATCACAAGAATCTACCCGAATTCTAATGCTAAGTCGCTCTTCCTCAGAAAATCTGCAGAGCAAGCTCCTCCCTTCTTCAGGATTCTCGAGTCCTCCAATGCTCCAATTTCTCTCCCAATGCTATGTCTAAGCTTCTATGAATGCCTGAATATAAAGAGCTTTTAGGAAACATCTAGAATGCTTCGAGAAACAACTAGAAGGTGTCACCAACTAAGCATGGGTCTTTTACAACCTTCAAGATGAGCCTTAGGGTTGTAGACACCATGTGCTTAATTGATGCACTAACCCCTGTGTTGCTGACACTTGAGAAATAGAGAAGTGCGTTAATTCCCAAGCAAGCTTATAACTCCAATTCACTTTTTATATAATTTTTATTTAAATATTTATAAATTCCATTTTAACTTTTATAACTTTTATTATTATTATTTATTTATTACTTTATTATTATTTTATTATTATTAATTTTAATTTCCAATTTCCTTTTATTTAATTCTTTTTCCTCAATTAATTCCCATTCAATTAATTACAATCAAAATATCAAATAACATGATATTTTATATTAATTTTCTCAAATAATTAATTTATTAATTAAATCCATTTATTAAGACTTAATTAATAGAAAATTCACCATAGACCTCCAAGATAAAATATGAAAACCCATCATAGAGCAAATCACTCAAAATCAGTCTAAAGGGTTAAAAATCACGAATCATGTCATTCGACACATTCGATGGGTAAAATATCCAGATACTTGTCCTACCTCACTAGGACAATTGGTTTAAAGATTTGGGATTTGGACTTGAGAATTTATGTCCCTCCTCTTATCATTGAGATAGTATAATAGCGTACGCTCATCCTGGCAATTCAGGGAAGTCGATACCCGATACCTACAGAAAAACCATGCATTTACATAAAATATATATATATAATGCTAAGCTAAATAGACAATGGCAAGAAGTGGTGCATTGTGTAGATCCCGACTAAGTAGGTGACTACGACTCCCTTCCTTAACCACATCAGAAACACCATACAATAAGAAAATATGCACACCATACACATGCAAGTATGGGGTAAGTATCCATAATAAACACATAAGATAATAAACCATCCATCTAATCATCAGCAATAACTGAAAATAGTATAATGATCATCATGTATGCATGAAATGTAAAATCTAAATGATCTCATCATATAACCACTGAATCCATAACATAATGTCTGATAGTGTCAAAACAATACCACAAATCCATCAACATAAAACTACTCTATCATAGTCTGATGATAATAACAATGTCCAGAAAATATGTGAATGAGGGTAGGCACTACAACTATGGAGTTCTTTAAGGTCTTCAATTTGTATTCCAATACATAAAAGACTTGCATAAATAGAGATAATTTAGAAACTTGCAAAAAATTCCATGTTAAGATGAACAAACATATATTTTTTTGCAGTGGTAGACTTCACTAGTAATGAAGAGATGAGTTTTCATCAAGTATATTCCAATAATTCAGTCTTAATGAGTTTCTTCCTTGATCCATTGTCTTCACCCATTTCAATAAGTTTGATATTCTTCTTTTTATATTGCATACAACCATTAAATCCTTACGTTGGCCACGATTAGATGATGCATACTAAGTGCAAGGAACAAAACATTGGTCTTGTGTATTAAATAGTTCTTTTGTTTAACAATTTCAAGAGTTGGTCTTCAAGCATCATCCCTCCCTTCAAAACCTCCTTGACATATTGCTTTCTCAAATTCTTATAATGTTTGTACAAATCACTATCCTCACCTAATCTTGTTATAATATGTCCTTTTACATTTCCATATGCCATATGTTGTGGACGATTAAGCACAAATAAATAGCATATGATGACATTATTTTCATATTCTATGCCAATTGCATAGTACACTTTATTTGAATGCTTTTACCCTGATAGGATTTGACAAAGAGAAATCATAGAGTACTCTTTCATTATTGTCCCCATTGTCCAAAGTAAAGACCTAGAAAAGGAAATTGATCTATCTATTTCATGAGAGAAGTAGATGCCATTCCCAAAAGCATTTCCAATATTCATATACTTTATATCACTCAAGCATTTTAATCCATTCCCTATGATAGAGTACCAATATTCCAAAGGACTTCCATGGAAGGAAAAAATAGATCCCTCCACTGCTTATAAGCATTCTCCTTATTGGAGTCATACAACACTACAAACTAGCATAAACAATTATCAACATTTAATCTGCAACTTTGCTAGAGTGGATGTAGTGAAAATCTATTTGTAAAAAGAATATATGTAAGGACCTTGTAAGGAAGTGTTGTGCTTCCACAATGCACACCCCATTCCCTACTAGGAATGGGGACCCCGTACTTTTTTCAAATCCCCAAACTCACAATTTGAGATCCAAAAATTTGAAAGAGTTGAAAAAAAAATTGAAAAATAAAAAAAACCAAAAAAAATTGAAAATTTGAAAAAACCAAAAAAAGAATTTTAAAATAGGAAAAAGTGATTAAAATTAAATTTTTTTAAAAAAAATTGGAAATTTTTTTAATTTTTTTAAAAAAATTAAATTAAGTTAAATTAAGTCAAAGAGCACACCCATGCACCTCACATGGTGTGCAAGAGCGCAACCCACTTTGGGTGATGCACAATGTGCAGCTATGCATATGTGCAGTGTGCAGTACTCACCACCCAAGGTTGGCAGGGCTATACATTCCCCGAACCCCTCCCTCCAATGCACTTCATTTTATTTTTATATCAATGACATATTCCTTTAACGATCTCCACAATCACCTCATCACACATCACACTCATCTTCTAACTCTCTATCGCACCTACCAACAAGTGCACTAAACATGAATATAAAAATGCACATGACACATACCACATGCCACATGAACCACCATGCCATACACTTGCAACACACACCATCCCTATGTGCATACCGTGCTACACTCAAACCTGTAATGTGTAGCACATTAAAATGTGCACCTACAGCCCTGTGTCATGTGCACCACCATACTGCATGCACTGCATCACATGCATCATGCCACGTGCACCACCATGTCACATGCATCATGCTCACACCAATACATAAAACACAAACACTAACCAAATTTCTCCATGCACACCTCATCACACCGCACTCAGTGAATTGCCCCACATGCACCTCATCACACCACAAAGTGCCATGTGCACCACTTTGTACCATGCACTCATCTACCTCCATCCTCACAAAAAACCTTAATAATGAAAAAAGAAAAAAAAGAAAAAAAGTATGAAATAAAAAAATAAAATTAGAAAAATGAAAAAGCGCACCTTTTTTTTCATTAAATAAAGAGGGGAATTGAATTTTTTTTTTGCATTTTTAAAGTTTTTATTCTAAATTAATAAATGTCTTTCTTGTATCATACAAATATAATGGCATCATCATCTTGACAGAAAATGGCACCTAAGCTCATGGTTTTCAAGTTCCAAGGGGTCCCATCCAAGTCAAGATTTTAGGATGAATATGTAGAGATTAAAGATAGTAATTTGGGACACATAGACTTGGGAGAGTTCCTTAGAATCTACAAAAAACCCACAAAGAGATCAAATCTACTATCCACTTTGATCCGATCATAGTTGGTAAGTGTAGCCTCGCACCCAACATTAGTACAATCATTGGAGTTGATCATGACATTGGTGCAACATTTTGTTTGTAAAGAAAGAGTGGTTAAGAGTGTAACTAAAGAAGTTGTACTAGACCTATGACCCAACAATATTGAAAGGGTCTTTCATCTCCCAATGGTAGATGAATTCATAAGACTCTCATATGAAGCAATAGAGAGGTGGTATAGGGAACACCTAAAAGAGGCAATAGAAATCATTCAATCATCTAACCTCATTGAGAAGACTCCTCTAGGTAGGATAATAGGAAAGGTGGACATGACTACGGGGTACATGAAGGAAAATATTGGCTATTCCATCATTCTTCTAAGTAGCGTCATGGTTCTAATAGCAACATGAAATTTGATTATTTTTATGGTGAACTTCATTGAGATAATCAAGATGGCAAAGATGCCACTGCACTAGGCCACCACATTAAGTGAAAAGTTGTGTGAACAATTAGGGGTAGTTAAGAATAAGAAGAAGTTCTATATGACTTCCTCCATGGTTTATCTACTAGTATCTAGGGAAACAAACCATCCCATGTTGTATAAAAGAAGTAATATGTAGGACCCAATTGCTTCAATTCCTAAGACATATCCCAACCATAAAACAAACAAACAACCACTTTTTGCCAATACTGTTTAGACTCTAAATACCCTATTCTAAGGCCTTTTGGTCTCATGGAGTCACTTGGTTTATAACCACACCAAAATGCTTGTGGGCTTTACATGTGCCTTTATTACAAAACATAGACCAACTTGTAAAATATGGACCAAACCTTTATTCCAACTTCCTAATCTACCTAAATCCTCGCTTTCATGGAGTGGCAAGGTGTCCAGCAACATAGATACTTGTTCCCCCCTGCTACATAGGTTAGGTGCCCTGCACCACCTTTCCTCTCTCTCATTCTGAACACTAGTCCACCAAGTGAGTGATGTTACTCTCAGTCTTGATGTTGCTACTTTTACCTTCTTATCTGCCTCTATGTCTTCAAGATCAAAGTAGTTCTCAAGGGCCTCTATCCACCCTAGCACTTCTTCACTATCCATTTTACCCTGGTATATTGGAAAATCAATATGGTTCTTCCCACCATTACCTTGTACTGCCTTAATGATTCTCATAAATCTCCTTTCTTTAGGATCATCTGTTGTCTCATACTCTTGCCTTGCATTACCAACCTCTTCTTCTTCATGGTTCTCTCCATGATTTCTTCCTCTAACCTCTTCTCCTCTAGGTTCTTGCCTTTCCTTTTCTAAGGATTCTATCCTTGCAATAAGCTTCAGCCTCTCTCTTCTCATTTGTCTTTCTTCCCTCACTCTAGATGCTTCAAGTTCTCTCCTCTCTCTTTTCTCTTTTGCCAACTCTTCTCTCAATTCTTCAAGTTCTCTAGCCATTTGATTTTTAGGAGGCATTTTCACAACAAGTTTTCTTCCTTCCCAAGGGCCAACTCATAGATTCTCTTTCTTTCCTCACCAACAAATCTCTGGACACCACTTATGTACCTTTCAACTCTAGGACACACAAGGAGGAATTAGACACGCCAAGGCTTCAACAAAGGGACCAACACACTAAGGATTTTCAAGATTATAGGTCTTGGTCACACTCCTAAACACCCAAACTTCAAAACCCTCCTTAAAATGGCTTAAAAACCAGGGCCTGCTTGTTCAAACCCCAAAACTCAATTCTAGAATGTTTTGACTTGTCTAATGACAAGATATGATCATGACAACCTACATGAACCTATCAAATGACTCATCTACCATATGAAATCCTAAAATCCTATCTCATGCCCAATTACAACTTTTTTCCACATATGAGTCCAACATTATAACTTTGTATGCTTCCATGAGCCATAATTGGTGCAAGGATTGCCCAATTGACTTCAAGAGATGTTCCATGACCTCTGTAATGCCTTGGATCTTCAATGTTCCCCTAATGAGCATGGGATGCTCCTGCATCACTTATCTTCATAAATAAATTCAAAACTAATTTTTGTAATATTAAAAACTACTATTTTGTATCTCATAGGAGACTCCTAGTGCACATGAGGTTCGATAGGACAATTATGTAGATTTGATGACGTGGCCACTCACTCCTGAGGAGGAGCCTACAATAGTAAGTTGTAGTTTGAATTCATGATTAAATATGTTATAAATTTAGCATGCTATGAATTATAATGTTATAGTTTAAATTGTAGATTCATCTGACAAAGGTATTTGAACATATACAACCCACAATCAAAGAGGTACCATCATTGTCGAGGGCGTATGAGAGGACTCCTGACCAATGCAAGAGGTCGATGAGAAAGGTATTTATTATGAAATTTTGATAGTATTAATCTCCATTACGGAAAATATCATTATGCATTTGAGTAATTCAATGTTAGATACGTAGAATCATATAAATTTAGTAGTCTAACTTTCGGTTTTCCTTTTTTGTTTATGTAGGAGGCATCCGATCCATCTAGTGCAGCGAAGAGGTTGCATTTTGATCATCCACCAGCACCCTAGGATAGTATAGTTTTTGTAGGATGCATCATGAGACATTTTGAGATGGCATATGCCACATTGTATACAAAAACATTGATATTATACACATTCTGATGGCAGGATCAGCCACATTTTGTATATGGATCTATGTATTTTGATATATATATATATATTTGAGTACTTTGTTATGGATACATGATCTTTGATATATATTTGTGTAAAATTTTGTCTATGGATACATGTATTTTGATATATATTTTTGTCATTTACGTGCACAATGATATACATATTAATTTAGTGTCTAGTATTGTTCAATTTATCGTGGATCATGTGTCATGCCCTAAATTTTACTAGTAAAAACACAACAATTTTTAATTTTTTTTGTAGCTTATGAAGTCGCATAAGAAATTGCATATTGTAAAACAAGTTTATCATTGAATAGGAGTTCAAGACTCATGTGGATAGTGTGAAGGTGTTAACATTTTAGTCACAGGTGGTTTTCAAATAGATTGGATGACAGTCTAGTTCAAGTTAGCGTCACGAGTCAAATGAGCAAGTTCAAGATACAACACTCATAAATTAGTGAGGTAATTCATATCCTAACAAGCCTCTAATACTAATATTCTATTAGGGTCTATCGGTTGTATCATATGGACTAGGTCATGATTCTAGCATGTAAGGGAAGGGGATCAAAATTACTTATTATCCTCATTACCAATGTACACACATTCATTAATCATTACAATATATATTAATGTGACAATTACTATATTACTATATCCTCATTATCTATCAACATTGCTTCCTCACCAAACTAGCACTCACTAAAGTTTTCTAAACACAAAAATTACTATTTCAATACATAAATTAAACTCACTCTAACAAAAGACAATTACTAACTATCTAGCTCATCACCTACTAACTAATCTAGCTACATTGCCATGCTTTTACATTTACTATTTTAATTACTATAATTACTATACTATTACATTTACTTTTTACATTAAATTACATCTAACTATTCACCATAAGCTCACTTTCTCACTATCAATATTATTATTATCAAAGCATGTTAAGATTCAAAGTAGTTTCATAGTACGAATTAGTAAGCACATAAAATGAGGAACTCTTAGTAAGTCTAAGGGCCAATTCAAAGTACTTAACTCAATAATAATTCACGATCTATATTTAAACACATCCTACTACACCATCGTATTGAGTGTGTCAATTTAAATTTGTTAGATGAATTGTTTATGCAAGGATTAGGTGCAAGCGTATAAATAAGGTTTGTATATAACATACCTTGTCATATATGTATCAATGTATTAGTGTGCTTTATTGACTAGATAAAACTAGATTTGATTTATTATTTTAATCCACCATCCATCCTTATCCTTGATTCTCCAATCCCATCATCCTGACAACTTACTTCATATTAACCCTATTATATGTACATCCAATCAATCTTGGGTTTTATTTTTTTTTTGAGTTAAATATTAAAATTTGTCATATTCTCTAACATGCACACTAATATTCCTTTATTTATTTAATTACTAATTTATTATTTGAGTGTTGGATGTGACTTAGAGGTCACAAGATTGTAATGTCTACCATTCTGTCACTTAGAAAATATATTAGTCTAGGACACTCATTAGTCTCTATATGCTATTATTATTTTTATTTTATTGGATAGCAATCTAGAATCTGGGAATATTCTTTAATATTTTATTACTCTGTATTAAGGAAGTGATTTATTTTCCTTTACCATACATTTTCTACAAAGGAAAATGCATGCCTACAGCAATGTATCTCATAGATTTTATTATGTCTTCTCTTACAACAAACTTCATTTTGTTATATCATAAAATTAATTTGATGATTTCCTTGCTTAGAATTGCATTAAGCTTGGTAATTAAAATCAATGTTATCCATGCATGTGATATGAACATAAAATTTTCCTTCCAAATCATTGAGTGCATAACAAGATTGTAAGCAATCTACTAAGTTTTAAATTTATACGATCAATGATATCACATAACATCTATGGATTGTTATTATCAACTAGTCATTTACAATACCACAAGGACAAAAATTTCTTTCACATTTCCAAATGATAACAATGATGTCAAAGCAAATCTTTGACTCGTACCAATGCTTTAATAACAATATAAACTCCAAATGAAACATGCATATAAAACCTTATCAATTATTTCTTCTACACGTACATTAGGTAACAATGATACAATCTCCTTCCATCACAATGGGGCAACATAAGGGACTTTTCAGAATCATAAGGAACATGGACATTGAAAGATATGGACAATGAGTAGCATGAACATTGTCCAACATGATCATTGAGAAAATGAACAAGCTAGTGAATCCTCCTTCACAAATGAGGGCACAATGTCAAGTTTTCTCATCCAACATCAATCTGCAAGATGATCATTCCAATCCATTTCCATTGCTCCCTTGGAAACAAATCTACATATGCAACACAAAAAAATAACAAGGACCATGGGTGCTTTCCACCCAACCATAGCCTCAAAGAGACCACCCCCGCACTAGGGAACAAGGCTCAAACTGGGATACACATACAATCTTTCAATGCATAAACATTACATGTCAAACTTGAACAATTCCCCCCCAAGACTATTTCACAATGGCTTCATAGATGGAACCATAAACATAGGGTGAAGGTGTGTTCTAAAATGAAGACTTGCCATACCAAACCATATTTGCAATAAACAATTTTCATGCCCTCTCGGGGCTATCATAATTCAGCAAATTTCATGCCCTCTTGAGGCTATCATAAATGAACCATTTAATGCCCTCTTGGGGCCTCCACATTTCCTCCTCCAAACCCACTACCATCAGCTATAACTCCTCAAACTTTCTTTCTACACCATACTTTCCTTATCACCCCTAGCAAGATATGAAATGTTATGGCATACAATGGAGCCCATACTCCAAGGTTCTCAATACATTTTTTGAACCCAACTTAAACCATTCACCCTAGACTTCTCTTCCCTTCCCACAAGGGTGAGTGTAAGTCCCATTCCCATAACAATACTCAAGCACAAAAAAAGAAAACAAACCCAAGTAGAAATAAAACAAGAAATTTTCAAGAGCACATCACATTTTCACAACACAATATCAACACCCATAATACAACAAGGAAATAGACGAAATCCAAACCTCATACTCACAATACTCCACACAATAAAACAAGATGCACAATGGTGTCACACTAATCTACATGGAATGAACACCATTCAAGCACTCACATGAATGCTACTCCATAATGCAATGCAATGCATACTCCATTGATAGACTCCACACTTGCATATTTGCTTAACCATGCTAAAAGAAAGAAATGGAAAAGAAGCAAGTTTGAGATACCAACCTTGGTCCAAGCTAGGGTAAGGATAGTTGTAGTAGAGCTCCCATAATCCCCCTCCAAAACCTACCTGTCTCTAAAATTAGAGAGTGGGCAAACACCCCACTAGTTTTGCCAAGACCCTCTAATAAAGCCTTCCCACTAACTTATTTTAGCAAAAACACTAAGCCACTCCATCCTTACAAACTTTTCTCCTCTAAAAATTCATTGATAGCCCTCATGAGCTCTAAGTTATAACCCTCGAAGGATCGACCTCAAAATGCACTTAGAGCACCTTGAAGACTCCTCGGTACAGGGTGGCCGCAAATGATGGATGGTCTTCATGGCCAAAAAAAGGGTGTGACTAGGGTTCACCCGCCCATCCGGAGCTAATGGCACTGATGATTCGATGCCAAGATCAGTGGTTTCAAAGTTACGCTGTGGTGCACCTATGAACTGAGGCACACTACGAGTTTTGGCATCGAGCGAGATCGTTGTGCTGAATCCAAGCAGAATGTGATCTCTTGAAAATGAGATAGGTTATTTTAGACCTTAGTATCACCATCCTATATCATTTGACAGTTCATCAATAGCCCTCACGAGCTCTGAGTTATGACCCTTGAAAGATCGACCTCAAAATGCACTTAGAGCACCTTGGAGACTCCTCGGTACGGGGTGGCCGCAAATGATGGATGGTCTTCATGGCCAAAACAAGGGTGTGACTAGGGTTCACTCGCCCATCCGGAGCTAATGGCACTGACAATTTGATGCAAGGATCAGCGGTTTCAAAGTTACGTTGTGGTGCACCTATGAACTGAGGCACACTGCGAGTTTTGGCATCCAGCGAGATCGTTGTGCTGAATCCAAATAGAATGTGATCTCTCAAAAATGAGATAGGTTATTTTAAGCCTCAGTATCACCGTCCTATAGCATTTTACATTTCATCAATACCCCTCACGAGCTTTGAGTTATGACCCTCGAAATATCAACCTCAAAATGCACTTAGAGCACCTTGGAGACTCCTCAATACAGGGTGGCCGCAAATGATGGATGGTCTTTGTGGCTAGAACAAAGGTGTAACTAGGGTTCACTCGCCCATCCAGAACTAATGGCACTAATGATTCGATGCCAAGATCATCGGTTTCAAAGTTACGTTGTGGTGCACCTATGAATTGGCATCGAGCGAGATCGCTGTGCTGAATCCAAATGGAATGTGATCTCTCAAAAATGAGATAGGTTATTTTAGGCCTCAGTATCACCATTCTTTAGCATTCAATAGTTCATCGATAGCCCTCAAGATCTTTGAGTTATGACCCTCGAAAGATCGACCTCAAAATGCACTTAGAGCACCTTGGAGACTCCTCGGTATGGGGTGGCCACGGACGATAGAGGGTCTACGTGGTTGGAACAAGGGTGTCACTATGGTTCACCCACCCACTCGAAGCTAATGGCACTAACTTGTAGCTGTTAGGAGTTAAATTTTAAAAAGTTGTCAAGAAAGGTTGACCCCTTTGACTTGTATCATGAAAGGTTGCTTTGTGCCTTGCTTGATTGTTTGAAGACTACTCCATTTGTCACTATCTTTCTTGGAAAAAAAAATACTTTTGAACATCAAGCTTGCAATATTATCAATTATTGTCAAACTTTTTCAACCAAGTCAAAACGTCAAATGCAAATATTTGTTTGCATTTTTTGCTAAGGGGAGTTTCATAAATTGACTTTGATTTTCTATGTCTCTAGTGCTTGAACATGCTTAAAATGGCTCTTTGGTCTTAGAGCTATTGGTATTTTCTAGCTTCATGGTCTATGATATGCATACTAAAAATTTCTTTCACTAAATGGTTTCTTTGATCTATTGACTACACTTAAATTTGTTCACTTGTTATCTCTCTTTCTTTATGTTCAATACAAAGAGCTAGAAGAGACAAATAATCTTTCTTACCTTCATCTCTCTAAGCACATGATAGAAATCAATTCTAAACTTGAGAAAAGGTTAGAGGAGAATATTGCATTCTTAAATTAATCTCCCTTAAGACCTTTACATACACACGGGGCATTCTTAAATTAATCTCCATGGAAGAAAATTTCATAAAACTAAAGATTCCATGGTGTTGAAACATAAAATCCAAGATCTCATTTATGATGGGATTGTTGATACCTCTAATGACCCATGTGTCACAAGATCATGCTGATGAACCTATGTCAAGTGATGATTTCCTTGACACCTTCACTTATTATAACACTAAAGAACCTCCTAAAGTGTCAAAGCTTTCGAAAGTGCCTCCACCAAACAAAGAATCTAATTCTTTCCATATAGACCATGCGTACCCTAAAGGGCTACAACTAAAAGAAAATCAAGCTAACCATGCATACCCTATTTTACTTTCTCATCCACTCATAGCCTTCATGTCCAACTTCATATCATGTCATTATGCATGTGCTATCTTTCTTATTGGCTTTAATTGCTTATCCTACATGCTATCTTCTTTCATGGATTTCATGGCTTATCCCAAATGTGCTTCATACAACTTTTCAATATGAAAGTCTTTCAAAACATTATACAATATTATGACTCTTTATGCTTTCAAATGCTATGATTGGTTGCAAAATGAAAGAAATCAAGTATTCTAATTGTTAATCCGTACTTTCTAGATTTTTTTTATTTGATTAGTTTGATAAAAATAGTTTTAATAATCATAATGTCAGCTTTATGTCAAATAAGGAAAAAATCAAATTTGTAATAAGATATCTGCATGCAATTATCTTTCATATAGTTATAAATGCTCTTAAAAGTGTTTTTATAGCCTTGTATCACATGCAAATATGATTTGGAAGAACTTGTTCAATATCTTCCTCTTATAATTCCTTACAAAGAACCTACCAAAATACAAAAACCATATACAAAAAACTACACATTTTACATCATAATACATCATAAATTTTAGAAATTCTCCCCAATACCACCCCCCTCCAACTCTTCATGATGTACCTAAATTCCAATATCATACAAAAATTAGTAACTTATTGTATTAAACAAGATAATCATCAATTCATTAAATCATTATGAATAAAATAACATAAGAAGTATATATACCTAGTCGAGTATTCCAATAGGGTCCTCTCTCTGTTTTAGGGTCTCCAACAAGGCTTCATGATCAACATTAGCAATAGTAAAAAGTTATTTTACTTTTTGTCTTTCTTGATGCTTCAATAACTTTACATTTGCTGCTATAATAAGATGCGAATATATGAGAATTACTTTGTGCTTCTGATAGTCTTCGAATGCAGGAATTTCGTTCCTTCTAAGCATGTATGTCCATAGCCATGTTCCAGAAACAACCACTGAACTAGTAGGATAAGTGAATCCATCATCATCTGTGATCAGTTGTGCAAGTTTTTGTTTTCCTCTTACACAACGTGCTAACCAATAATCGGATTTCTCATCATTCCCTTGTGGTGCAACCAATGCAAAAACATATCTTGGCTGAAGTAGATCTAATAGATGGTTATGCTCAAGTGAACTTTCCATGTCATCATTTTTGATAGAGGTTATGATAGAAAATGGAGTAAGATAATGTGGAGCCTATGTGTCCACCCACTCACTTGACTCACAGTGATCCCAATCACACTAAAAATAAGTACGACAAAAACAAGCTAGTTGTCATGTCCAAATGGTCCATGTACTAGAATTAGAGCTCTGAAATGAATGCATTTTTTATGAGTCTCTCACTGTAGCACAATCTGATCTATCACCTAGGGACCCTTCCTCAACCAACCAAAAGAACCTGCATACCACTAAATCAAGAGTCCCCCCCTGTGATAATGCTAAACTACACCAATCAACAATGCTATGAGCATCAAGAAGCTCTTTTGTTGAAATCTTTAGTTGCTCGTTAACTAGAGCTCTCTTCGCACATGCCCCTACTCCATCATGTTCCCCTTTTCCATGGCCGGACTCAAAAAAACTCCAAATATGAGGCACCCCTCTCTCTACGTGCATCCTACACAACCAATAAAACATGCAAGCATTCTTGAATTGACCTGTATAATTATCTGACCAAATGATATGTCTATCCATAGCAATTGCATGCTCATGTAAGAAATCAAAAAAATTCTCAAAACAATGTTGCACAAACTCGTGAGAGTGAGATCTATCATCACTCATATAAAAATGATACTCTCTAATAATCTTTCGATTATCTTGCACACTATCAGGGGCATGTCTATATGTTATGTGAACAAAAATTGCAATCTGAATGGAGTTGTAATACTGAGATTGTGTCTCATTTTGAGGTTTCAATGTGTAGTTCTCAGCAAAATCAACAACTAATATAATAGTGCCAATGGGAAAAGTCTCCTTACATGTTCTAAATTGTTGACCCAACCACTGAGACCTGTGACTATGTCTTGCATACTTGTAAAAAAGATTTGCCTTGAAATCTGAAATAAAATTAGCCACACTGATATCTTTTCCAACCAATTCACATCTAGAGCTCTCACTCCCACTCTTCAATGTGTATTTCACCGTTTCATATACCTTTTTTTTTAGTATTGTCTTTCCAAGATCTTCTTTGCACCCCTCATGTAAACATGTGTCAAACTTGGATAAGCCACCACATTCTAAACACTTCTCATTTAAGCAAGCATTTCTATAAAAGGAACAACCATCAACTCTACGAAATAAGAGTTGATCTAGCAAGTCTCTCGATGATTTTGGAAGCCCACTAGCCCCACAATCCTCCAACATTTCTTTACCATGCAAAGTAGAATGGATGGAGCGTAATAGTTCATAGTGCATAGAAAACTCAACATGATATTTGCAACAACATGTATTCCAAATTTTGAGTGGGACACAATAAAATGGCTTCAAAGATTCAAAAGCCCTTTGTGATATATGAAGACTTGGATGACTCTCTCTAAATTGTTTGAACAACATAGTTTGACTTACTTCTAAATGGTTTTTAGGATGTGGTGTGCGATCTCTAATGCCAATTCTCAACATTAAGACGTCTTTAGCATTGGGTGATACTCGTGAGTTAGAGTGCCAAAATTGTGTAATTTCTTCCTTCACATCGTCGAATAGCTTCTTATCAAAATGTGGAAGTCTCCCACCAAATGCCCATGTTTCATTTTGAAGAGGATCATCAATTTTCTCTCGTCGACTAAGTGCTCTTCTCAAAGTAGTATGATTTAGATTCAAATCAATACAAGTTTGTCTCATATATCTACCCTTTCTCAAATGATGACTTACCAAAGAGGTTGTAATGACCCTTCAAGCAGCTCTATTATCCTTCTCTCTGCTATTTTTCCTAATGCTATTGAGAGTACTGAAAAGATTCTTCACGATAATGGCATTTCTTCCCAACTTTTTATTGACACGAATCTTCAATTCGGAAAGCATAGGTCTCATCTTTTGCATCTTTAATAAGTGCATGAAAAGCTGACATTGCTCTACGACTGTCTTGTTGCCGAAAAATATCTGATATAGTCTTGAAGCCCATAACTGAATGGTTCTTTCTATTTTTTTTCCTTCCAAACTAGCAATAATTGTTTCATCAATTTCAATTATCAATTTTGGTGTTTTAGAACCTTTATGCCAATTATAATTAGGAGATATGTAAGGTTCTTGTGCATTAGGTTCCTGTGCATTGTCATCTTCGACATGGTCAATTATGCAATTTGGATTATGACTTGGTGGCATTTCTTCTTCAAAATTTTCATTCTCCAAATTTTCAATTTTGGCATTATCATTTTCAATAGGTGCATTTTCATTCCCCAACTGTACATATTCATTATCTGATTTTATGATTTTAGCTTCGATTAATTCATCATCAAGTTGACTGATAATTAGCATACCTTTTCTTTTTCTTCGGTATTCCATTTTGTCCCTTTCTCTATATGTCGCAATGTCTTCATTGGATATCTTCCTTTTGCGTTTATCCTTTTGACGACTATTGCTCCCCATTCAGATGACAAATTTGAACACCTAAAGTTATATTTTCAAAAAAAATTTGATTAGTTGGGCCCCAAAACGTGACTTTTTTCAAAACCCGTAAAAAAAAGTGGAAAAGTGATGTTGTCAAGTCTGCAAGGATAGGGAATTATTGGGAATTGGTGCCAGTAAAATCGGATATCCAATTTGAAATCGGATATCCGATATTGCAAAGTGAGTTTTTGGAGGGAAAACTTGCTATAATTTCTCTCTTTCGCCATAATTATATTAATATTATCAAAATAAAAAATTGTTATAATTTTCTGACTTTGGTTTATTACTAAGCTAATAGTATAGTAGTATTAATATATAATAGTATTAATATATAGTAATATTAATATATAGTATTAATATAGCTAAAGTATCAATATTATTATACCCATAATAGTATTAATATAATTACTATAGATATAATAGTGTAGATATTTAGTGTTTATTTATATTATTATGCTACAATATAGTATTCATATATATATTATTATTATAGCTATAATAGTATTATTATTACTATAGATATGATAATATTAATATTTAATGTTTATTTATATTATCATAAAATAGTATAAATACTATATATATATATATCTTTTCATTTTTAAACCCATATACATACGAATGATTCGAATATGTCTGTAGGGGTCCTAAGACCCCTAGGGACATATGTCGTCGTTTAATGGGTCAAACAGGGTCGTAGGTCACCCTATGACCCCCTTTGACCCATATGGACCATTCGAATATGTCCCTATGACCCTTAGGGACATATGTCATCGTTTAATGGGTCAAAGGGGGTCATAGGGCACCCTATGACCACCTTTGACCCATATGAATGATTCGAGTATGTCCTTAGGGGTCCTAGGACCCCTAAGGACATATGTCCTCGTTTAATGGGTCAAAGGGTGTCATAGGTCACCCTATGACCCCCTTTGACCCATATGAATGATTCGAATATGTCCCTAGGGGTTATAGGACCCCTACAGACATATGTCATCATTTAATGGGTCAAAAGGGGTCATAGGTCACCCTATGACCTCCTTTGACCCATATGAACGATTTGAATATATCCCTAGGGGTCCTAGGAACCCTAAGGACATATGTCATCATTTAATGGGTCAAAGGGTGTCATAAGTCACCCTATGATCCCCTTTGACCTATATGAACGATTTGAATATGTTCCTAGGGGCTATAGGACCCCTAGAGACATATGTCATCATTAAATGGGTCAAAGAGGATCATAGGGCACCCTATGATGCCCTTTGACCCATATGAACAATTTGAATATGTCCTTAGGGGTCCCAGGACCCCTAAGGACATATCTCATCATTTAATGGGTCAAAGGGCATCATAGGTCACCCTATGACCCCCTTTGACCCATATGACCAATTTCAATATGTCCTTAAGGGTTTTAGGACCCCTAGCGACATATGTCATCATTTAATGGGTCAAAGGGGGTCATAGGTCACCCTATGACCCCCTTTGACCCATATGACCCATTCGAATATGTTCCTAAGGGTCTCAAGACCCCTAGCGACATATGTTGTCATTTAATGGGTCAAAGAGGGTCACAGGTCACCCTATGACCCACTTTGACCCATATGAACAATTTGAATATGTCCCTAAGGGTTCTAGGACCCCTAGAGACATATGTCATTGTTTAATGGGTCAAAGGGGGTCATAGGTCATCCTATGACCCCCTTTGATCCATATGAACGATTTTAATATGTCTCTAGGGGTCCTAGGACCCCTAGCGACATATGTCATCATTTAATGGGTCAAAGAGTCTCATAGGTCACCCTATGACCCCCTTTGACCCATATGAACTATTTGAATATGTCCCTAGGGGTTATAGGAACCCTAGAGACATATGTCATCATTTAATGAGTCAAAGGGGGTCATAGGTCACCCTATGACCCCCTTTGACCCATATTAACAATTTGAATATGTCCCTAGGGGTTCTAGCACCCCTAGAGACATATGTCATCATTTAATGGGTCAAAGGGGGTCATAGGTCACCCTATGACCCCTTTTGACCAATATGGCCCATTCGAATATGTTCCTAAGGGTCCGAGGACCTCTAGCAATATATGTCATCGTTTAATGGGTCAAAGGGGGTGATAGATCACTCTATGAATCCTTTTGACCCATATGAACAATTCAAATATATCCCTAGGGGTCCTAGGACCCCTAGAGACATATGTTATCGTTTAATGGGTCAAAGGGGGTCATACGTCACCCTATAACCCCCTTTGACCCATATGAACAATTCGAATATGTCCCAAGGGCTCATAGGACCCCTAGAGACATATGTCGTTGTCTAATGAGTCAAAGGGGGTCATAAGACACCTTATGACCCCCTTTGACCCATATGACCCATTCGAATATGTTCCTAGGGGTCCGAAGACCTCTAGCGACATATGTCATCATTTAATGGGTAAAAGAGGGTCATAGGTCAGCCTATGACCCATATGACCCATTTGAATATGTTCCTAAGGGTCCGAGGACCCCTAGCAACATATGTCATCATTTAATGGGTCAAACAGGGTCACAAGTCACCTTATGACCCCCTCTGACCCATATGAACAATTTGAATATGTCCCTAGGGGTTCTATGACACCTAGCGACATATGTCATCGTTTAATAGGTCAAAGGGGGTCATAGATCACCCTATGACCCACTTTGACCCATATGACCCATTCGAATATGTTCCTAAGGGTTCGAGGACCCCTAGCAACATATATTATCATTTATTTGACCCATATTACCCATTTGAATATGTTCCTAGGGGTTTTAGGACCCCTAGAGACATATGTTGTCGTTTAATGGGTCAAAGAGAGTCATAGGTCAGCCTATGTCCCCCTTTGATCCATATTACCCATTCGAAAATGTCTCTAAGGGTCTTAGAACCCCTAGGGACATATATCATCATTTAATGGCTCAAAGGGGAACGATTCAAATATGTCCCTATGGGTCCTAAGACCCCTGGGGACATATGTCATCATTTAATGGGTCAAAGGATGTCATAAGACACCCTATGACCCCCTTTGACCCATATGAACGATTCGAATATGTCCCTAGGGGTCTTAGGACCCCTAAGGACATATGTCATCATTTGATGGGTCATAGGGGTCATAGGTCACCCTATGACCCCCTTTGACTTATATGGCCCATTCGAATATGTCCTGAGGACCCTTAGGGACATATGTCGCCATTTAATGAGTCAAAGGAGGTCATAGGGAACCCTATGACCCCCTTTGACCCATATCAACAATTTAAATATGTCCTTAGGTGTCTCAGGACCCCTAAGGACATATGTTGTCGTTTAATGGGTCAAAGGGTGTCACAGGTCACCCTATGACCCCCTTTGACCCATATGAATGACTCGAATATGTCCCTAAGGGTTATACGACCCCTAGAGACATATGTCATCATTTAATCGGTCAACGGGGGTCATAGGTCACCCTATGACCCCCTTTGACCCATGCTAACGATTCAAATATGTCTCTAGGGGTCTTAGGACCCCTATGGACATATGTCGACGTTTAATGGGTCAAAGGGTGTCATAGGCCACCCTATGACTCCCTTTGACCCATATGAATGATTTGAATGTGTCCCTAGGGGTTATAGGACCCCTAATGACATATGTTGTCGTTTAATAGATCATAAGGGGGTCATAGGTCACCCTATGACCCCCTTTGATCCATATGAACAATTTGAATATGCCCCTAGGGGTTCTAGGACCCCTAGAGACATATTTCATCATTTAATGGGTCAAAGGGGGTCATAGGTCACCTTATGACCCCCTTTGACCCATATGACCCATTCGAATATGTTCCAAGGGGTCTGAGGATCTCTAGGGACATATGTCATTGTTTAATGGATCAAAGGGGGTCATAGGTCACCCTATGACCCACTTTCACCCATATGAACTATTCGAATATATCTCTAGGAGTCTTAGGCCCCTAGGGACATATGTCATCATTTAATGGGTCAAAGTGGGTCATAGGTCACCCTATGACCCCCTTTGACCCATATAAACAATTTGAATATGTCCCTAGGGGTTATAGGACCCCTAGAGACATATGTCATCGTTTAATGGGTCAAAGGGGTCATAAGTCACCCTATGACCGCCTTTTACCCATATGACCCATTTGAATATGTTCCTAGGGGTCCGAGGACCTCTAGCGACATATGTCATTGTTTAATGGGTCAAAGGGGGTCATAGGTCACCCTCTGACCCCCTTTGACCCATATGACCCATTCGAATATGTTCCTAGGGGTCCGAGGACCCCTAGCGACATATGTCATCGTTTAATGGGTCAAAGAGTGTCATAGGTCACCCTATGACCCCCTTTGACCCATATTACCCATTGAATATGTCTTTATGGGTTCTAGGACCCCTAGAGACATATGTTGTCATTTAATAGTTCAAAGAGAGTCATAGGTCACCCGATGACCCCCTTTGATCCATATTACCCACTCAAATATGTCCCATGGGGTCCTAGAAACCATACAGACATATGTCATCGTTTAATGGTTCAAAGGGAGTCATAGGTCACCCTATGACCCCCTTTGACCCATATGAATGATTTGAATATGTCCCTAGGGGTCCCAAGACCCCTAGGGACATATGTCGTTGTTTAATGGGTCAAAGAGCCTTTGACTCATATGAACAATTCAAATATGTCCCTAGGAGTTCTAGGATCCCTAGAGACATAGGTCATTGTTTAATGGGTCAAAGGGGGTACCCTTTTGACAAATATGACCCATTCGAATATGTTCTTAGGGGTCCGAGGACCCTTAGCGACATATGTTGTCATTTAATGGGTCAAAGAGAGTCATAGGTCACCCGATGACCCCATTTGATGCATATTACCCATTCGAATATGTTCCTAGGGGTTCTAGGACCCCTAGCGACAAATGTTGTCATTTAATGGGTCAAAGAGAGTCATAGGTCACCCTATGACACCCTTCGACCCATATTACCCATTTGAATATGTCTCAAGGGGTCCTAGAACCCTTAGGGACATATGTCATCGTTTAATGGATCAAAGGGGGTCATAGGGCCCTTTGACCCGTATGAACGATTGAAATATGTCGTTATGGGTCATAGGACCCCTAAGGACATATGTCATCATTTAATGGGTCAAAGCCTGTCATAAGGCACCCCATGACCCTCTTTGACCCATATGAACAATTCAAATATGTCCCTAAGGATCTTAGGACCCTTAGGGACATGTGTCATCGTTTAATGGGTCAAAAGGGGTCATAGGGTGACCTATGACCTCCTTTGACTCATATGGCCCATTCGACTATGTCCCTAGGACACTTAGGAACATATGTCATCATTTAATGGGTCAAAGGGGGTCATAGGGCACCCTAGGAGCCCCTTTGACCCATATGAACGATTTGAATATGTCTTTAGGGGTCCCAGGACCCCTAAGGACATATGTCATCGTTTAATGGGTCAAAGGGCATCACAGGTCATCCTATGACCCACTTTGACCCATATGAACAATTTGAATATTTTCCTAAGGGTCTTAAGACCCCTAGCAACATATTCAAATTGTTCAGATGGGTCAAAGGGGTATGTCATAGTTTAATGGATCAAAAGGGGTCATAGGTCACCCTATGACCCTTTTTGACCCATATGAATGATTCAAATATGTCCGTAGGGGTCTTAAGACCCCTAGGGACATATGTCATCGTTTAATGGGTCAAAGGGTGTTATAGGTCACCTTATGACCCCCTTTGACCCATATGAATGATTCGAATATGTCCCTAGGGGTCTTAGGACCCCTAGAGACATATGTCCTCATTTAATGGGTCATAGGGGGTCATAGGTCACCCTATGACCCCCTTTGACTTATATGGCCCATTCGAATATGTCCTTAGGACCCTTAAGGACTTATGTCATCGCTTAATGGGTCAAAAGCGGTCATAGGGCACCCTATGAGCCCCTTTGACCCATATGAACAATTTGAATATGTCCTTAGGGGTCCTCGAACCCCTAAGGACGTATGTCATCATTTAATAGGTCAAAGGGTGTCATAGGTCACCCTATGACCTCCTTTGACCCATATGAATGATTCGAATATGTCCTTAAGGGTTATAGGACCCCTAGAGACATATGTCATTGTTTAATGGGTCAAAGGGGGTCATAGGTCACCCTATGACCCCCTTTGACCCATATGAACGATTCAAATATGTCTCTAGGGGTCCTAGGACCCCTAGGGACATATGTAGATGTTTAATGGGTCAAAGGGTGTCATAAGCCACCCTACGACCCCCTTTGACCCATATGAATGATTTGAATGTGTCCCTAGGGGTTATAGGACCCCTAACGACATATGTCATCATTTAATGGATCAAAGGGGGTCATAGGTCACTCTATGACCTCCTTTGACCCATATGAACAATTCGAGTATGTCCCTAGGGGTTCTAGGACCCCTAGAGACATATGTCGTCATTTAATGGGTCAAACATGACCTATGACCCCTTTGATCCATATGACCCATTAGAATATGTTCTTAGTGGTCCGAAGATTTCTAGAGACATATGTCATCATTTAATGGGTCAAACGGGGTCATAGGGTGACCTATGACCCCCTTTGACCCTTATGAACTATTTGAATATATCTCTAGGAGTTCTAGGACCCCTAGGGACATATGTCATCGTTTAATGGGTCTTTGACCCATATAAATAATTCGAATATGTCTGTAGGGGTTATAGGACTCCTAGAGACATATGTTATCAATTAATGGGTCAAAAGGGGTCATAGGTCACCCTATGACCCCTCTTTGACCCATATGACCCATTTGAATATGTTCCTAGGGGTCCGAGGACCTCTAGCGACATATGTCATTGTTTAATGGGTCAAAGGGGGTCATAGGTCACCCTCTGACCCCCTTTGACCCATATGACCCATTCGAATATGTTCCTAGGGGTCTGATGATCCCTAGCGACATATATCATCGTTTAATGGGTCAAAGAGGGTCATAGGTCACCCTATGACTCCCTTTGACCCATATTACACATTGAATATGTCTCTAAGGGTTCTGGGACCCCTAGAGACATATGTTTTTGTTTAATAGGTCAAAGAGAGTCATAGGTCATCTGATGACCCCCTTTGACCCATATTACCCACTCGAATATGTCTCACGAGGTCCTAGAACCCTTAGGGACATATCTCATTGTTTAATGGGTCAAAGGGAGTCATAGGCCACCTTATGACCCCCTTTGACCCATATGAATGATTCAGATATGTTCCTAGGGGTCCCAAGACCCCTAGGGACATATGTCATTGTTTAATGGGTCAAAGGGGGTCATAGGTCACCCTATGACCCCCTTTGACTCATATGAACAATTCAAATATGTCCCTAGGGGTTCTAGGACCCCTAGAGACATATATCATTATTTAATAGGTCAAAGGGGGTCATAGGTCATCTTGTGACACTTTTTGACCCATATGACCCATTTGAATATGTTCCTAAAGGTCCGAGGACCCCTAGCAACATATGTTGTCGTTTAATGGGTCAAAGAGAGTCATAGGTCACCCAATGACCCCCTTTGAACCATATTACCCATTCGAATATGTCCCGAGGGCTTCTAGGACCCCTAGAGACAAATGTTGTCCTTTAATGGGTCAAAGAGAGTCATAGGTCACCCTATGACCCCTTTTGACCCATATTAACCATTCGAATATGTCCCTAGGGGTCTTAGAACCCCTAGGGACATATGTCATTGTTTAATGGATCAAAGGGGGTCATAGGGCCCTTTGACCCATGTGAACGATTCAAATATGTCTTTGTGGGTCCTAGGACCCCTAGAGACATATGTCGTCATTTAATGGGTCAAAGGGTGTCATAAAGCACCCTATGACCCCCTTTGACCCATATGAAAAATTCAAATATGTCCCTAGGGGTCTTAGGACCCCTAGGGACATATGTCATCATTTAATGGGTCAAAAGGGGTCATAGGGTGACCTATGACCTCCTTTGACCCATATGGCCCATTCGAATATGTCCTTAGGACCCTTAGGGACATATGTTATCGTTTAATGGGTCAAAAGGGGTCATAGGGAACCCTTTGAGCCCCTTTGACCCATATGAGCAATTCAAATATGTCCTTAGGGGTCCTAGGACCCCTAAGGACATATGTCATCATTTAATGGGTCAAAGGGCATCATAGGTCACCCTATGACCACCTTTGACCCATATGAACGATTCGAATATTTCCGTAGGGGTCTTAGGACCCCTAAGGACATATGTTGTCATTTAATGGGTCAAAGGGTGTCATAAGTCACCCTATGACCCCCTTTGACCCATATGAATGATTCGAATATGTCCCTAAGGGTTATAGGACCCCTAGAGACATATGTCATCATTTAATGGGTCAAAAGGGGTCATAGGTCACTCTATGACCCCATTTGACTCATATGAACAATTTGAATATGTCCCTAGGGGTTCTAAGACCCCTGGCGACATATGTCATTGTTTAATGGGTTAAATGGGGTCATTGGTCATCTTATAACCCCTTTTGACCCATATGACCCATTCGAATATGTTCCTAGGGGTTCGAGGACCCTTAGCGACATATATTGTCATTTAATGGGTGAAAGAGAGTCATAGGTCACCCTATGACCCCTTTTGACCCATATTACCTATTCAACTATGTCCCTAGGGGTTTTAGGACCCCTAGAGACAAATGTTATCATTTAATCAGTCAAAGAGAGTCATAGGTCACCTTATGACCCTCTTTGACCCATATTAGCCATTCGAATATGTCCCTAGGGGTCTTAGAACCCCTAGGGACATATGTCATCGTTAATGGATCAAAGGGGGTCATAGGGCCTTTGACCCATATGAATGATTTAAATATTTCCTTATGGGTCCTAGGACCTGTAGGGACATATGTCATCGTTTAATGGGTCAAAGGGTGTCATAAGGCGCCCTATGATCCCCTTTGAACCATATGAACAATTCAAATATATCCCTAAGGGTCTTAGGACCCCTAAGGACATATGTCGTTGTTTAATGGGTCAAAGGGGGTCATAGGGTGACCTATGACCTCCTTTGACCCATATGGCCCATTCAAATATGTCCCTACGACCCTTAGGGACATATGTCATCATTTAATTTGTCAAAGGGGGTCATAGGGCACCCTATGACCCCCTTTGACCCATATGAACGATTCGAATATTTCTCTAGGGGTCTTAGGACCCTTAGGGACATATTCGAATTATTTAGATGGGTCAAAATGGTATGTCGTCGTTTAATGGGTCAAAGGGACCTATGACCCCCTTTGACCCATATGAATGATTCGAATATGTCCCTAGGGGTCTTAGGACCCCTAAGAACATATGTCGTCGTTTAATGGGTCAAAGGGTGTCATAGGTCACCCTATGATCCCCTTTGACCCATATGAACGATTCGAATATGTTCCTAGGGGTTATAGGATCTCTAGAGAGATATGTCATCGTTTAATGGGTCAAAGGGGGTCATAGTTTACCCTATGAACTATGACCCCGTTTGACCCATATGAACAATTCAAATATGTCCCTAGGGGTGCTAGGACCCCTAGAGACATATGTCATTATTTAATGGATCAAAGGGGGTAATAGGTCACCTATGACCCTCTTGACCCATATGAACGATTCGAATATGTCCCTAGAGGTCCTACAACCCCTAAGGACATATTTGAATCGTTCATATGGGTCAAAACCCCCTTTGACCCATATGACCCATTTGAATATGTTCGTAGGGGTCCAAGGACCCCTACCGACATATGTTGTCATTTAATGGGTCAAAAAAGGTCATAGGTCACCCTATGACCCCCATTGACCCATATTACTCATTCGAATATGTTCTTAGGGGTTCTAGGATCCTTAGAGACATATGTTGTCATTTAATTGGTCAAAGCGAGTCATAGGTCACCCTATGACCGCCTTTGACCTATATTACCCATTCGAATATGTCCCTAGGGGTCCTATAACCCCCAAGGACATATGTCATCATTTAATGAGTCAAAGGGACCTATGACCCCCTTTGACCCATATTACCCATTCGAATATGTCCTTAGGGGTCCTAGGACCCCTAGAGACATATGTCATCGTTTAATGGGTCAAAGGGGGTCATAGGTCACCCTATGACTCTCTTTGACCCATATGAACGATTCATATATGTCCCTCGAAGTCCTAAGACCCGTAGGGACATATATCATCATTTAATCAATCAAAAGGGATCATAGGTCACCTTATTACTCCCTTTGACCCATATTAACCATTGTAATATGTACCTAAGGCTCTTAGGACCCTTACGGAGGTATGTCGTCATTTAATGTATCAAAGGGGGTCAATGGTTGACCTATGACCCCCTTTGACTCATATATATTAATAATATACATATCTATTAATAACACACACACACACACACACACACACACACACACACATATATATTACATTATTATATTTAATAAAAATATTACGTTATTATATATAGATTAATAACATATATATGTATTACTTTATTATATTTAATGAAAATATTATGTTATTATATATATATATATATATATATATATATATTAATAACATACATATTAATATAATAGTATATATAATACATATTATATTTATATTTAATATATTACCTTATTATATATATATAATATATTATTATACATATTAATATAATAATATATAATACGTATTATATATATATATAAATTACGTTATTATATTTAGTAAAAATAATAATAATATAAATTATATTTATAGATTGTAATAAGATTAACATAATATATTAGTATATATTGTTAGATTATATCTTATATCTTTACATTACGTTATTATATATATATATATAATATTAAAATACATCTTTACATAGTAATATAAGTGAAATAATTTAGAAATAATAAGTTGTGACGTTTAAACCCAATTTTCCCTCCAAAATGGGTTGAGATTTTAAATTTGCCCACTTGAACATATCAGATATCTGATTTCGAATTGGATATTCGATTTATGATCAGATATTTGATTTAAAATCGGATATCTGATTAGGCTTGGTAAATACCAAGCCTACTCGGTCAACCCAAAAGACGTGTTTGAAGAGGGTTTTAGTGATACTTAGACTTTGGGTAGCCGTTTGACAATGTTATTTTGATCAAAATTGAATAAAACGAAAATGATTTTTTAATATCGATATCTAAATTCCATAAATATAATTTCTATCAAATTCTGAGTTCAATAAGTATTTATTAGTTAATTATCAATGAAGATAATTGTAAAGTGTTGATTGACATACTGATTGAAAAATAGCTATAACTTTCAAACGGTATAACATTTTTTAAATCTAAAAGTTGCGTCACATTCTATATTTTGGCCAGTATAAGAAAAAAAAATTTAAATTTAAATTTGGTAAAATTTTCTATTAGTTAGGGTGGTCAGACACGGGACTTTTTTTTTCGAAAAAGTTTTGGTAGAAAATTCATTGTTAATTATTTATTTGGAATAAAAATACCAAAAAATATGTGTCACATCCGGGCATGAGTCTACTTTTCATATCTATAATTATATTAAAAAAATATTATGATTTGATTTTGATTAAGGTGGTCAGACATACACCTACTTTTTATTTTTGCCCTGAATTTTCTTAGTACTGCATTAAAATTCAAACTTTTGACCAATTAATTATTATTTTTCTCTTGATAAGGCTTGGTAGTTTAGAAACTACATTCAATTTCTTACAGATTATTTTCTTAAAACTTTTTGATATAAAGTCCATAACCACTTCAAAATTATGTGTCAAGTTGACATAAACCTGATTTGTTGATTTTTCACTGCGACTTAAGGCCATAGTTTGGTACACCATGATCCTGCACATACCCAACATGGCAAGTGGACCCAATGCTACTGCCTTCATTATGTGTAATGTTGGTGAAGAAGGAAGCCTTGAGGTTTGGTACCTCGACAATGGATGTAGCAACCACATGAGTGGCAATGAAACTTTGTTTTCATTCATTGACAAGAGTTTCAAATCAAAAATTAAGATGGGTAACAATGGAACCTACCAGTTGTGGGCAAAGGATCTATTATGGTCTGCACCAAGAAAGTTGAGAAAAGGAAAATAAAAAATGTGTATTTCGCCCCTAGTATGAAGCACAATTTTATGAGTATTGGTCAACTCATTCAAAATGGATACAAAGTGCTGATGGAGAATTATATGTGTGTCATTCATGAAAAGGATGGGAGCAAGAATTTACTTGCAGCAGTTCAAATGACAAAGAATAGAATGTTTCCCTTGAAGATAGAGACATGTTTCTCATCTCAAGTTTGTGCTGCAACTCACACACAATCAGCTCTAAGGAGTGTGATTGAAGACCCTTCACAGCTATGGCACCTCAGGTATGGTCATCTAGGCTATGCTGGTTTAAATTTATTGTCAAATAAAAGAATGGTAGAAGGCTTGCCACGTATAGGAAATTCATATGACAAGTGTGAGACTTGTATTTTTGGTAAGCAACATAGGCTTCTCTTTAATTCTGAAAATTCTAGGAGGGCTAGATATCTATTAGAGTTAGTGCATATTGACCTAGTCAGTCTTATGCAAGTTACTTCCATTGGTGGGAGTACATATTTTATGACATTCATCGATGATTTCAGTCGTAGGACATGGGTGTATTTCTTAAAGAATAATTATGAAGCATTTGATAAATTTGTAGAATTTAAGGTGTAGGCTGAAAGAGAATGTGGACACTATATCAAGGTCCTTAGATCAGATAGAGGAGGGGAGTATACCTCCAATTCTTTTGTAAATTTTTGCAAGAAACATGGCATAAAGAAAGACCTCACAACTAGCTATACACCACAGCAGAATGGAGTGGCTGAAAGAAAGAACATGACCATTGTTGAAATAGCAAGGAGCATGATGAAAGAGAAAGGTCTCCCAACTGAATTTTGGGAAGAGGTTGCGGCAACAACAGTTTACCTAATTAATAAGTGTTCTACAAAGGCAGTCTGTGATAGAATTTCAATGGAAGCATGGTCACAAAGAAGATGGATAGTTGAACACCTAAGGGTGTTTGGATGTGTTGCATATGCACATGTGCCTAAAGAGAAAAGGCAAAAATTGGATGACAAAGGTGTGAAGTGCATCTTCACAAGGTACAGCTCAGAATCAAAGGGATATAGATTGTATGACCCATTGAACAACAAGATGACTCTTTCAAGAGATGTGGACCCACATGGCGCCAATCTAACTCAAAATCTTAATCTTCAAGAAGCTCAAAATTCTAAGAAAAGACCACTTTGGGCCATTAAAATAGTAGAGGAAGCACAAGATTTTGCTGCACCATCTGGAAGAGTCAGAGAAAGCAAAAGACCCAAAATATTTTCTAGTTATACAACAAACATGAATGATTTGTCTAAATCAGAACCAACCAATATTTCATATGCTATTAAACATATGGCTTGGAAAGAATCTATGATAGAAGAATACCAATCTATTATGAAGAATGATGTTTCGGAAATTCTTTCAAGACCTAAAGGAAAATCTGTTGTTTCTTTCAAGTGGATATTTAAAATAAAGCATGTTGCTGACAGTAGCATTGAGAAATATAAAGCCAGATTTGTAGGTAGGGGATTCTCTCAAAAAGAAGGGATTGATTATGAAAAAACTTTTGCTCCTGTTGCTAGATACACCTCTGCAAGAGTAGTCCTAGCTATTGCAACATCAAAGGGATAGAAAGTACATCAGATGGATTTAAAAACAACATTCTTGAATGGAAAGATTAAAAAAGAGGTATATTTGGAGCAACCTAAAGGATTTGAAGCTCATGATCCTAATGTTTTTGTTTGCAAGCTCAAGAAAGCTCTCTATGTGCTTAAATAGGCTCCAAGGGCTTGGTGGGAAAGAATTGATAAGTATCTTTTTAGCAACATGTGTGTTGTATAGGTGTACTTCAAGAGGATTGGAGAGAGAAAGATCTGCTTCAATTCCTTCAACCTCAAAAGCTAATCGGTAGAAATGAGACAAGGGTGCTCATTCAATGAAATGACCTTGTGGGCACACAAAATCCATGACGTCTACATTAAATTATTACCAGCCAACTTCCCTAGATGTTTCCTACTAGTCAGAGCAACATAATATCAAGGTTACCTAGAGTTTGCATGATGGAGGACATGTATCTTTGAAATTGATTACTTTTGTCAGTTTTAGGGATGGCTATATAAATATAGAGAAAATTTAAAATATATAGGGAAGTTTGAAATGTTCATACAAAAACACAAAAAAAGCATACATATATACATTACAAAACCTTTACATATAATATTTGTGTTAAGGAATTAGAATTCAGGCATTGAAAATTCATTTTAAAAACACTTTTGACATAATAAGAGATCCCACTAAAATATTTGCATGACATCATTTGAAAATTTGGTGCAGTCATATGCCTTTCCTTCAATAAAATAAGGCTAGAGAAACATTCTCTTATTCCACAGGTGTACACTTTTCTTCCACATCTTTTTTCTTTTTCTTACACCTATATGCTTTCATTCTACAGCTCTATGTAGTCATACTCTTGTTCATTCAATAGCTGTATGCAGTTGCATGTTTGCACATAGTTGGAAAAGTGTTGTATTTTCAAACTCTTACCTACAATTGTAGGCCTTTGCAATGCCCCCAAATTACAAGTATTCAAACTTTGCCCTTGATCATACAATTTGTCAAGTGAGAAGGGTTTAAGAGATATCTTTCACATTGATTGAAGCTTTCATTCTATAGCTCTATGCAATTTTTTTTTTGTTATTTCTACAACTACAAGCAATTGCATGTTTGCACATTATTGGAAAAGTGTTATATTTGTAAACTATCAATCTACAATTGTATATTCTTGTAATGTCCCCAAATTATGAATATCCAAATTTTTCCCTAGATCATAATTTTTGTAAAATAAGAAAGGTTTATGAGATACCTTTCACCTTGATTGAGGCCTTGCAACACAAATAGGGTTTATTTATAATCAGAATGCATAGTTAGACATTTTCAATTAAAAATTTAAAAGAATTGATCAAATCAATAGATTGCTACAATCAACATTGAGTTGACCCAACCATAGAAGTGTGTTAAGTTAGAGTAATTCAATGGGGTGCCCCAGAAAATCTCTAGCCTAGGCCCAACAACGAATATGCCATCACTTCAGGTGGCTCATGCCATATATATGAGGTTGTCTACCTAGTGTGGAATCCTATCACCATTCACCTTCATCACGCCATTCCTAACTTGACCTCAAATGATTGAACACCTATTTTTCATGATAAGGACAATAGGGATTATTTACAGCAGGGTAACGCAAATTCCTAAGCCCAAAGACAGTCCACTTTGTCCCTCTATGGTCCCATGGAGACTCCTTGATCATGAGCATGAGGTGATGTGCTTAGAGGGTGAGCTCATCACCATTCTCCCAAAGGTAACTACCTCACTTCATTATTAATTTCATCAATTGGGAACATTACATCTTTACATGTTAAGTCATTAAACCATCCGCTTGTCTTCTATTTTTTGCGCTGCCAAACTAACCTGTCATCTCCACATCTTTCTCTATCATCTCCGCAGATTGGCATCTCCGAAAATCAGCGTCTTCAAATTTTGGCATCTCCGCCTAATGAACTGTCGTCTCTGCCTATTTATGTTGCATTTTTGTTTTAGCATATCAGTTCCTGCACTTTTTATTTTTATTTAAAAAAAAAAAAAAAAAAAGGAGTATAAATCAAAATTTGACTTTTAGTGGTTCCATAGGATTTAGACCATCCTAAGAATTTTTATGCCTAGGAAAAAGAGCAAAAAAAGTTAATTTTTTTTTTCCATAGTTAACTTTTCATTTTGGAAGATTTTGGGTGACTAAACAATTTGTTTTTTTGTCTTATTGCAGGTTGGAGCAATAGATTTAATCATGTTTTTTAGGTTTTTCATGGATGAACTTAAATGGTTAAACACATTTTTTATTGAATAAATGTTTCTCAAAACACACTCTTGAATGCCATGGATTAAAATCAATTTTTCTTGGAATGCATGCTTAAAACAAACAACTCAATCTTGAATGCAAAAGATCAATTAACCATTGCAATATCAAACACTTTATTTGGAGCTTTTAAAATTGAACAAAACAAATATTTTTTCCACATGCTATCTAGGAAAAGTTTGATTTTTAGACATTTAATAAACTTCATTAAGTTAAATACAAATTTGCAAAAATCAATTTGAGTAGCTCTTTGGACTCACCTCTTTTCTAATCACCCATCAATTCAACCATTGGTTGCAATCTCAGTGCCATCTATGGGGATGGGTCTACTTGGAAAAGGTGTTAAATGTTCCACAATCTCACTCACTTGGTCTTTGAATGTTTGCTTTAACTTTATCAAAATTCTTAAATGACCAAAACTCTAGATTAAATCGATCACACTTCAATTTTGGACACTAAAATTGAACAACTATTGATGTGGAGGGCCTCCGGGCGTGCGCTTTACAATCGAGTTTCACACACCTTTGTTTTGGTCTTAAAACAAAATCACACCAACTCTTGAATGCCTTAAAAGAAATTAATCGATACTTGACATGGAGGGCCTCTAGGCGCGCGGGTTTACTTTTTTGTTGACCCTAACTCTTCTTCTTATATTCATTCTTCGCTCGATTTTACTTTTGTTAAATGCTTCAAGTTGGAATTGAACATTGTCTCTTAAACATGAGTGCTTGCAAAGTCTAGATCAGAAAACTTAAGTGTCAGTTGGAAAAGAATCTTTTCTTTTTTCCCAAGGTCATCCAAGTCTTCTCTCCCCTTGTCATCTTTCGAGGCCATCTTGGGTGCATAAGATTAGGATCCAAAACTTTGTTTCTCTTTTTAGGAGGCCTGCTTGGGGATTTCATCACCCCTTGGGATGACCTGAACTCCAGTGTTCCGATGGAGTATAAAAATTGAGAGGTGAATCTAACGACACCTCTCTTGGAATCAAGATTTTATCACTCGGGCTAAGCCTCAAGGAACTTTATACCCTTGAGAAGTGAAAGAGGAGAAGTGGGTTACCGCTCCTCTCGGTTGTGTGACATCTTTTTGGTTTCATCTACAGATTTGGGCCTCACGTACCTTGGGTATATCGAGGACTCCCTAGCTAAACCAACTGTCAGCCTTGTAAACAACCATCTAGGGTGTTAATGTGTTTGAAGTGACCGATTGAAACATTTTTTGAACATACACACTCCTTAGCACAAGTATCACATTCTGAGAATAAAAAAATTCTATCTGGTTGTTTCTATCTATTGCTTTATTTTTTATTTGTTGAATGAATGTTTTCCAAACTTGGTCAATCCTAGCTTAGGGCATACTTAGCGTAGTCACTGCCTATTCCAGAAGTTGAACAAGTTGAAGAAAAACAACTGATATCTCTCAAAGCCAAGTAGATTAGAGAATTCATGTTAGAGCAACCCAAACCCAAATAGAAGTTCCACAAAGTTAAACTCAAGCCATCTCAGGCATACCAAGAACTTTCAGCCAAGAGAAAGGAACTAACACCAAGTCCTCAAATTGCTAAACTCCACAAAGTAGAGGACAAAGCTGCTGATGAAGCCCTTCAAGATGCTTGGTTAGATCACACCATCCAATTTAACCAACATCTAGGAGTTAACAATGCTTATGCCTTACCAACTAGGCATGATTTCTATGATTAGACCCCCTTGTTTCTCCAATCTTCTTGCAGAAGCTTCACTTTTGCATTAGAGTCATCTTTATAGGAAAGCCAGCCATCTTTAGTCTTCCCCTTAAGCATTTTAGTTCATCCATCTCATTTAGAATCAAACCATCTAGCCAGCAATCCAAAATCTTCACATCCAAGCATTCAAAATTGTTGTCACCTTGCCAAAAGTTTGCCATTCCTAAAATCTTCCAAATCCATCAATCTCACCAAGGTTATCCCTTTGACAGAGCTTTGTCTAGGGTAATCTAGCTTTGTCACTTGTCATCCCTCATCACCTTGAGCTAAAGGTTGGGATCCACAAGTGGTCAATCTCATGTTCTTCCTAAAGGATCATCAGTCTATCCTTAAGTTTACACAATCACCACCAAGCTTGCACATAAGAAAGCAGACCTTTCGTGCTTTGGCAACATATCTTTGAAGTTAGCATTCCCAACCCAATCCTCCTTAGGTTTTGTCATATAGCTTTGCCTCAACCTAGGAGATCATTTGCATAGAAAAGCCTTCCCCTTTTGCATCCATCAGAATTGTTGCATCTCATCTCTAAGAAATTTTTTGCATTTTTCATGCCACCCGTCACTCGCTTAGGCAAGAAGAAGAAGGAAACAATGGATCCCTATCATTTGGATCCAAGAACATCGATCCCCTTGAGCACTCAACCATCCTTCAGCCCAGAGAATGCTATACCATCACTTACTAACATTGAAGCCTTCATGAACCAACTAGAAAATGCAGTATTGGTGAATGCCATTATAGACAAAAACAAGGAAACAATCATGGCTAACTTTCGAAGGGACAACATTAGAGCCCTCTACTTTGGAAGACCTCCTCCACTATCAGAGCCATCTCACCCATTGTGTGGACAACTCCCACCACCCATAGGCTCTTATGATTCAAATTATCCTCAATATGTGCCAAAAGAAGAGCCTCAAGCCACCCCATATGATCCAACAGATCCAAACATACCAGCCTCCACTCAAGTTGAAATCTCCCTTCCACAAGCCAATCCAGCCACCACCACTCCACCATTGGTCCATACCACTCCATCCCAAACCCCCTTTGCCCAAAACACCTCACCATTCACTCCCTTCACTATTGCTGCTGCTGCTCCCCAACCCAACCTTCCAAATCCACCCATCTCCTAGATTAGTGCTAGCATCTTTGGCCAACCTCAACAAGATACAACAGGGATGCCACCCATGGGGCCAAGTAATCAACCCTTCATCACCCCTAGCTTGTTTACCTTAGCTAAGAACACAATTCCATCATTTCCACAAGGTCCTCGAAGCTCAGTGCCATCAGCCACAAATCCACAAGCTACTACCCTCACTCCACAAAGCTATCAAACCCCACAAGCTACTACCAATGTTCTGCCCAGCTCTCAAGTGACCCAAGCTCCTGCCACCACTCTACCAAGCTTTCAAATCCAGCCACCAAGCTACCAAACCCCATCAATTCCATTCCCAAGCTTTCAATTCCCACCACCTCCACCACCAACTAATCCATTACCTCCTATCACCAACTATTTTTCTATGCCACTTCTAGGAGGAAATCCACCACCACCAACCACCAATTACTTGGCCTCTTTTTCCATGCAGATACCTTCCCAAATAGGGTCACAACCCACATATATTGGTCAAACTCCTCAAATCCACAACCAAGTTCCAAAAGCTCCCCGATCCTTTCCCCAAGCTTCACAACCATCTTATACCTTACCTCCACAAAGCAATCCATTTATCCCACATCCAACTTATCCTCCTCAATCCCAACCTCAAATCCAATATCATCAGCAAGCCTCACAACACATGCAACAATATGTGCCACCTCCACCTCAGCAACCCATCATACACCATTTAGTTGCCCAAGCCATGTACAATCCCTACTAGCCCATACCTCAAAGCCATCCATATTCCATTGCCCCATCTAGCACATACCTACCTTAGGGCACTCCTACATTGGGGGCACCCCAGCCATCACCCATTAATGCAGAATGGGAAGCCATGAAGACAACCTTGAAGAACATCCAAGAGGGAAATGATCCAAAAACCTTCAAGTTTGAGAATGCGTGTCCTTACCCGTTTGACAGAGCCATTACCATGACACCATTTCCCAAGCATTTTGAGACACCCAAATTTGACAAATTTAGAGGAAAAGGAGACCCTGTCACACATATCAAAGAATTTTACATGCACTACCAAGAAGTGGCATATGATAACATCTTCCTCTTGTATCTCTTTCTCAAAAGATTGGTTGGACCAGCTCTGGAGTGGTTTTATAGAATCCCCTATGGCACAATTAAATTTTTTTTTGAATTATCTAAGGCATTTGTAGCCCAATATGCCCATCTTGTTGAAACAGAGCTATCAGTGGTTGATCTTGTCCACACCAAGAAAAAAGGTGGAGAAAGCCTTCCCGAATATCTACAAGGATGGTAAACCCTTACCACCCGCATATCTTGCACCTTGCCAGAGCCCCATTTGGTGAAAATATTTATTGATAATGCCCATCCTAGCTTGGTTCACCACATGACCATGAACTATTTGTATACCTACAAAGATATCAAAGAGAAAGGAATGATCCTTGAGTAAGGACTCATTAAAGATGGTGTGGTCAATATTTACAAGGAATCCAACCAAAATCAATCACATTTCAATGACAAGTCTCGGTATTGGAACAAAAACAAGCACATTGCAGCAGATGGCGTCACTGACACAGACATGTGAATATTGTTGGTCCTTCTCAAAACTAGTCCAACCCACCATATCAACCAAACAATCAACAAGCTATCAACTACCAACAGCAGAATCACCAAAGCTATCAAAACCACAAACCAAGACCCAACTTCCAGGGGTCTAGCAATCAAGCTAATGCCATCAATGTAGCTGCAGGACAAAAGCCTAGATTCCAACCTACACCTAGAAACTATACACCCCTTGGTGAGCCATTGGATGTCATTTTTGAGAAATTAGTCAAGGAAAACCTCATCAAATTTCCTCCTACCCAGCAAATCGACCCAAGCCAATCAAAAGCTACATGGTACAAAGACAATGAATACTGTAAATTTCATAGGGTAAAAGGTCACACTACCCTTAGATACATGAAACTGAAGGATTATGTGTAGGACCTCATTGATCGAAAAGAAATCACCGTTGGTGCCCAAACCTCTCCCAATGCAGGCTTACAGATTTATCAAAATGCTTTTCCTCCTCACAACAACCAAAATCTTGGAAAAGTACCTATCCAAGCCAACAACAACAACACCAACAATCGCCAGCCATACCAACAACATGGGAAGAACAATGACCACACTTCATCCTATATAGACTATGGTAGCCTCATAGGTTGTATATCCAAGAAAGAACCTTCTGTGAATGTTATCAATATCCGAGGACCAAACAATGTGTGCAATCACCACTCGAAGAGTGTGATTTAACATCGCAAGCCCACCAGTTTCACCAACACCATTAGCTCCATCAAAAAGCTAGTACAATATCTAGGAACACCTTGGGAACATGCTAGCCCAAATCTCCATTTTAGACCTTCTTCGCACTAGTCCTGTGTACAAGAACATCCTTGATAGTGCTCTCATAGAATCTCGTGTCCCTTCAGATATCAACGCTACTAATTTTCATAATCTCGTTGGACACCTATCCTCCTCATGTGTCCTATCATTCAAACCCACCAACATACCCGTGGTCGAGCCAAATCACACCCTTCCACTTTGCATAGTCATCATGGTATCCAATTTTGCTGTGAAAAGAGTAATGATAGATAATGGATCAGCCTTGAATATTTGCACCCTAAAATTCATAAAAAAAGCTGGGTATACTGAGGTAGATATTATTAGTGAAGTTATCACCATCAAAGCTTATGACAACTTGGAAAGAACCACAGAAGAAACTATTTTGCTGCCAATCAAGGTTGGGCCAGTCATCCAAGAAACACTCTGCCATGTTATTGATCTAAACCTACCATTTAACATCCTCCTTGTTTGCCCATGGATTCATGCCATGAAAGCCATTCCATCCACTTACCATCAGTGTGTCAAATTTTCGCATCAGGGCATTGAGGTAACCATCCATGCCGATCTAGAACCCTTTGCTTATTGCAATGCGGTTGAAGATTCATATACAAACCATAGCCCTAGAATTGATATCAGCACAGCCATCGCTAGCTCATCCCACACTTGTAATGACCCATAAACCATCCTCGCCTCCACTCTGTCTACCGTGAAGATCAATAACAAAGGCTATGGAGAATATAGTTTATCAGATGCATTTGTTTTCAGGGCACTCCCACTTGATCCACATGCCCATGGATGACCGACATATCACAAAGCTAAGGAGATTCCACCTCCTTGTTACAAGCAGTTTGGCCCAACAACCTTTGTATCCTCAAAAATCCCTCTTCATGAGCTCACTCCAGATATCAACAATTGGTTACATAAGGATGCATCTCAAAGAAATCAAGCATGCTTTGATCACTTCAGCCAGAAGTATCCCCAAGAACATAAGCTCATCACTTACAAATGAAACTATCAAGGTGGTTGTCTAGGACTAGAAGAAAGAGGCATGCAGTGCCCCATCGATGCATACAAGTGGGAATCGAAGTCTGGTCTTGGCTTTGGCATACCCACAACTGGGGGCACCAATGAGAACGGTCACGCTTTTTCAAACATTCACCGTGACCTTGTCAAAATTAAAGACATTTCTAAGAAAGTTGAAAAAAAAGCCTACGACGATATCCTAGACCAAATCTCCCTCAGAGACTCAGTCCTCCAAGAACTATCCATCCATTTCATTGACCTACCACTCACCCAACCACAACTCATAGATTGGGACCAACCAAGCATCATACACATTGATGAGTTCACATCAGAGGAAGTGCTTCTAAGATTCATGGGAGCTGAAACTTCTCATAAGCAAACAAAGCCAGATTCTTCCTATATCTACAAGCTAGATTCCAAGGGGTATTTTGGAGAAAATCCCCAACCTAGTTCCAATACACCCAAAACTGGAACTAAGGTGAGTCTGAGACTAGTTAAGGCAGCAAAGAGAACCCCTCAGCAAGAAAATTTAGAGCCACAAGTAGAACATGAGGATTTAGCATTGCCTCCTCAAGATAATTGACTAGAGGTGTCTTCTATTCTAATTGAAGATACTAGAGAAGTAAACATCGGTTCTTCAGAGATCCCCAAACTTGTTCACATTGCTGCATCTCTATCACAAGACCAAGCTAACCTCCTCTTTGAGGTCTTTAGAGAGAACATTGGTCAATTTGCATGGTCATATCAGGACATGCCAAGACTTGATCCAAAGCTTGTAGTTCATCATCTTGCAGTCGATCCAAAGATCAAGCCTGTCAGACAAAAGCTTAGAAAAATGCACCCCAAGGTGGCATCACTTGTCAAAGCTGAATTAGAAAGAATGTTAGCTGCTAAGGTTATCTGACCTATCGACTACTCAGAGTGGATCTCCAACATGGTCCCCATCACTAAACCCTCTGGTGACATCAAAATCTTCACTGATTTCAGAGATCTTAACAAAGCTTGTCCAAAAGATGATTTTCCCTTGCCCAACATAGATATGATTGTAGATCTTACAGCTGGACATGAAATTTTGTCCCTCATGGATGAATTTTTTGGGTACAATCAAATCAATATTGTAGAAGAGGATCAACATAAGAAAGCATTCACTACCCCTTGGGGAACCTTTTGCTACAACATGATGCCTTTTGGCCTAAAGAATGCTGGGGCTACCTATCAAAGAGCTATGACAACCATTTTTCATGATCTCATCCATAGAATTTTGAAGGATTATGTGGATAATATATTGGTCAAGTCTCATACCTTCATGGATCATCTTGTTGACCTGGAGAAAGTCTTTGATAGGTTAGCCAAATATCATCTCATGCTGAATCCCAAGAAGTGTGTCTTTGGGGTCACATCTGGCAAGCTTCTAGGGTTTATAGTTTCTAAATGAGGTATAGAGATCGACCCCAAGAAGGTCAAAGCTATCTTAGACATGCCTCCTCCCCAGACACTGCGACAGCTTTGTTCTCTTCAGGGAAAGCTTCAATCTGTTCAGCGCTTCATCTCCCAGCTTGCAGATAAGTGTACACCATTTTCACATTTACTGAAGAAGGATGAGAACTTCAAGTGGGATCCTTTATGTCAGTGCAGCTTCGACCATCTCAAGCAGTATCTCATCAATCCCCCTATCTTGGTTCCACCAGTTCCTGGTCATCCCCTAATTTTGTACATATCAGCAACACCTACTACTCTAGGGGCACTTCTAGCATAGCTTGATGAGTATGGCAGAGAAAGAGCCATCTACTACATCAATAGAACCCTAGTTGGTTATGAACTCAATTATACTACTATGGAAAAATCTTGTTTGGTAGTTGTTTTCTCAACTCAAAAGCTTCACCATTACATGCTAAGTCATACCATCCAACTAGTCTCCAAGATTGACCCTCTCAAGTATATGCTCTCCAGAACATAACTTACAGGCCATTTGGCCAAATGGGTTATGCTCCTTAGCAAATTTGACATCCAGTATGTGGATAGAAAGGCAATCAAAGGGCAAGCTGTAGCAGATCACCTAGCTAATGCACCTCTAATAGGTGCATATCCTTTGATCAAAGAATTTCTAGATGAGCATATCTACCTAATTGAAGAACAACCTCCATGGAAGCTTTATTTTGATGGTTCATACACATCTCATGGATCAGGGGCAAGAATATTGTTGGTCACACCTCAAGGAGATTACATTCCAAAAGCCTTCAAGCTACAATTCCCTAGCACCAACAATATAGCTGAATATGAGACTCTCATAACAGGATTAAAGATAGCTACAGAATGGAACATCACTGAGTTACAAATCTTTGGCAATTCTCAGCTCATCATCAAGAAAGCCCTAAATGATTATCAAACCAAAGATGAAAAGCTATTACCCTACAAAGAGCTAGTTGATCAGCTAACCCAACATTTTACAAAGCTTCAATTTACACAAGTGCCTCGAATACAAAACAAAGCAGCAGATGCTATGGCTACTATTGGCTCACTCTTGGAAATTCCCCAAGTAGCTACCCAGTATGAGTTTTTAGTCGAGCAGCTCCTCACACCCACCTATACGAATGAGGATTCAAACCGTGTTTGTATCTTGGTTAGTCCTCAATCCCCTTGGTACCATGAGATTCACGCTTACCTTAACAATGGTATCATATCCCCTCACCTCACACGTACTCAATGCCAAAACCTCATCCGAAAATCATCCCGCTATGTTATCATAGCCAATACCCTATATCGTCGAGGTTATTACGATACTCTCTCTTGATGTTTAGACCAAAACGAGGTCCCCTCTTAGTAACCTAGCTAGTCTTGATTATTTCCAACAATTATACATTCATGCTTGTTGACATGTATTGACTCATTGTGTCTATATCTTTTAAGACTTCCATGGTTGTATTGCAATGGTGTTTGTTTTGAAAAATACTTGGTGATGGATTCTTTTGGAGGTTGGGTTTTATTTCCACAATGAGGGATTCCTAAGATATATGTTATGTCCCATTTATGTGGCTATGTTTTTTTTTTCTTCCACGTGGATTTCAATTACATATTTGTTTCAGATCTATTATGGATCATGTGGAAATTGTTGTACTTTTGTTGCAAGCTTCCTTACTAAATGGACCTGGTCTAGACATTCTAGATGGACCACTATAAATCATGGCATTGAATTTCTTTGTCTTATGAGTTGCATAGCTTTTAGAGCTTATTTTTAGTTTTGTATTTTATTTGAGCTCAATTAATTGTATCAAGGAAAATTAAAATTGATTTCATTTTACCTAAACCAGTGAAGATTTATAGGTTGAATGGATGAGGTTGATAAGTAAAAAATTGAAAAATTATCTTGGAAAAACTTTAGGCTATGGAAAGTGTAGATTTAGCCATTACCTATAAAGCTAGATTTATAACCTACATTGCTTGGTAATCTAAAATATGAAGGGTTTCTATTAGATTATGATTAGGAGGAAATGGATTTGAAATCAAGGATGATGATTTTTCTCACACTCTTAAGCAATGTCTCATTTAATGTTTTAGGAGAGAAGACAAAAAGAGAGCTAGTTGAGAAAATATCTTTGTTATATGAGATACCTTCATTATCAAATAAAGTGTTTATAATGAAGAATCTATACAATCTTAAAAAGAAAGAAAAGAGAGGGATATCAAAAAATTTAAATGAGTTAAATACATCAGCCACTCAACTAATTTTGGTTAGCCTACCTTTATTTAATGAAATAAAATTGATTCTATCGTTATGGGATGTAAGCCCATTCGACATTAAATTGTTTCCATGTTTTGTACAAAACTTTTCCTCTACATCAAATCCACCTTTAGTTCTCCTATCACATTTCCATCCACCAATTATTTCACCTACTTAGTTATACAATAGATGATAATGGATACTCTATGACATAGAATAGGGGATAAAGTTCATAATGGATAATGTCATAGAACATACAATCCATCCTCAGTTGCATCTTTCAACAATTATGTATCATGAGAAAAGGGCATTATCCAATTTTGTAGATGGATAAAAAATCTTCCATATCTATATGGACTTATTCCTTGGGCAAAATCATGGTTGAGAAAGTTAGCTTGGAAGGAAAGACATTTAAATATCATGGGATTGATTGCTTACAACATCGATACTTTCTATTCTAAATTCAAACTCAAGCTAGAGGATAGTAAGCTCCCACACACAAAAATGGGTCATTATTTGGGAGAAATTTGGAGGTCCACATGTTCCTCCATTTCCTATTGATCTAGTAGCATATCATCTCATTCCACTTGATGATGCAAATATTATTTCTTATGATGACCCTACCTTAAAGAAGATTGATTTCATTACATTCCTTGAGATTCATGATGATTTTGGGAACAACATACAACTACTCTAATTTATATCATTTTTTACTATTGCTTCTAATGATACTTGCATTCATACAACCATGGTTTCTTGTGATTCAATGCAACATGATATTCCTTGTCTTCTAGTAATAGTTCCTTGGGGTTAATTCTTTCCAAACATTATAGTTCTTTTGTGGAGTCACACATTTATGATTTGGGAGACATCATTGATGACATTCATCTTCTCTTTGATGAAGATTTTGCAAGGGGCACTCTAACCCTCATCATTCTCCACTTGATTCTTCTTTTGAGTTTGATATGATTGTGGATTCTTTCATACAAAATTTTGAAGAGGTATATTTCATTCAAGGAAGACATTTGAGTATGTGGAGATTGGTTTTTATGAGTCTCAAACTTCACTTGAGATGTCACATTGCACAGTTGTTCATGCTCATATGTTGAAGATTTTTTTTAATTTCTTCAGACTTAGATATTTCAACAATTCTTCCTATAGATTGGAGAGGATTCTTTGATACACATATGACATTATTTCTTCCTAAGGGGGCAGGGGGGAGGGAATTTCATTCAATTTTCATGGTGCAATTTCTATATTGACCCTAGAGCATCTACCATGGGTGTACCATCTACATTGAGGGGAGGCTTCTTTGCTTCTCTTCCTACTTTAAATTTTGGAAAGACATATTTTTCTTTGAATTTTGATCACAATCAATTACCATTGGATCTTTTTTGTCACATTTTATTGGACATGGTCCTAATTTTTTTGTGGCATCTTCATCAACCAAGGACATGGTGACACACAAACACACTTTAGAGACTGCATACTTCATTTGGATTGCCTTTCCTTCCTCCTATCTATAATGGGAAGTCTTCATGAATTTTCACATGGTATGTCATCTTCCTAAGGGAAGAAATGTCATTTTTAGGCATTAAACTATTTTTTTCCTTCAATAACTTGACATTCTTGTAGGAAATCATTCATTATAGGGGGATATCATGTCTCCTTGTTTCCTATCTATGGAGCGATACTTGAGTGTATATACATGATGTATGTCATAATGAGGGGTATTGATTACCACATCCATTTATGCATCTTTTTTTTATTTTCATTTTTGTTTTTGTGGAGATCTTCCTGATAATATTTTTCATCTTTCTCTTATTTATGAGAGATTGTATTATTTTTGTATATTGTGCATATGTACACACCATGCATTGTCATCTAGATTTGTGAGCTCAAGTACATTCTCCTAAGTTGCACTTAGGGGGGAGTGTTGGTGAAATTAAATAGTACTAATTACAGTTAAATTTTAATTTTTCTTAGGATAATGTACTTGTATATTAGTTTTCATTTAGACAAATATGAGTTTACATTTCTTTTAAAGCACATGGTGTTGGAGAAATCCACTTGAGTTGGATTTAGTTGTCATCTCATACCTCTTTGTGTGTGAGATCAAACACTAGTGCTCCTATCATATTATTATCCATTCATTATTACACATTTTATACATAATTTGTTGTAGAATGGAGGATGATCCATCTTTAGTGGACATGTGATTATACCTAGTGTTAAACTAAATAAAATAGAGTAGCAAAACAAGATTCAACATATCCAATACGAACACTTTATTATTAAAGTAGTATAATTTTTCTTCATACATTTACAACTGAGAGGAATGCTCTATTTATAGAGCTTATACATATTTCTAGAGACTTCTTGAGAAGCTTCAAGAAAGGTTCAGCATTCTAGAGATTTCTATATATTTTTAAATTTACATATTACTCAAAGAAAGAAGCTTCATGAGGTAAGTAGAAAGTTCTAGAGTATGCATTAAATGCATTCCTAACATTGAATAAATAAACATTATTTTGACACCCCCCCTTAGTTTGTACCACTAATGGATCTATGTGTGGGAGAAATTAATAAAATAGGACATGGATCCCAACATTAAGCCTTCTTAGGTACCCATTTACAACAGATGATTTCGGTTCCCCTTATCACTATCACTTTGTTCCTCTTGTCATTATACTCTGGGTTTTTTTACCGGTTCACCCCTAACCATTTGGGATTTTCCAACTAATACAATTTCCCTTTGCTTTAAGTTTTTTACCCAAGCAAGTTGTTTTGTATTACCACAAACCATTCAAAGGCTTAGCACAAATATCATCTCAATAATGGGGAAACTATCTTTAGGATTTTCTCCTTTATGAAATCTCATTCTTTGTGGATGTCTTACTGAACAATGATTCTAATTTTCTTAAACCATTTGTACTCCTTGAGAATTTACACTTTGATGGATTTTTATTATTGCTTACACTTGAACATTTGTACTTAAACAAAATTTTGATCATATCGACAATCTTTTGTCAACTTGATCCATAGCTCCATCCAAAGTCCATTTTAAAGCACTTGTCCATAAAAATATTTTTACACTTTCTATTCCAACACATCTTTTCACTATGACTCCTCAAGCCACAAACACTACATGGATGAAGATCCCAACACTTGTCTTGTGCATGTCCTTTCCTATTACAATTTGAACATTGCATATATTTTTTACTTTGAACAAATTTTCTTGAACCGATGACATCATTTCTTTCATCTGTCACATATCCTAGTCCTTCACATTTTGGTCTTATTGTTGGTAGAAAAGGTTCTATGATTCCTTGTTCATTTTTCCCAATCCTTTACCTTTGTAATCCATTTTCTTCATGATGTTCCAATCAACATTCTTATGATCACAACTAGTATTATTGGTGAACGCATTGTCCTTTTATTTTTCATTACCATCTTTATAAACACATTTATTAAGTGATGATTCCAAATCGTTTGTACTATAGGAAATATCACATATTGATTTCATCTTCAAGCATTCATTCCTCACAGTTAGTAATTGATCTAATTCATCTCTTAAAAATCTATTCTCTTCTTTTAATTTCTTCATTTCTCTCTCCAATTCTTCATTTCTTTTCTTAACATCATCAAACAAATTTAGTTTTTGTTCTAGTTCTTCATTTGCATCTATATATACAATGATATGATCTAGAAAGTTACGTCTTTCTACACCTAGTTCATTTCTTAGATTTATTAGTTCTCTTTGCAAAACATCATTTTCACATATTACTCTTGTATTTTCTTTCTTCACCTTCATTAACTCTTCTTCTAAATTATTGGTCTTCTCTCTCTCTTTTATCAATTTATTTACAATATCTCAAATCTTTAAAAAACCATATTTACCAAACACTTATTGTTTTATGTAAGCATAACCTTTCAATCCAAACTAACCATTAAACTACACTCTTCTATTTCTAATTTTGATTAATGTAAAATATGCAATTGTTAACACCCTTTGTCAACATCAACAATTGCCATCAAATTTCATGCTTACCCTGATTCATTTTTTTATGACACTCTTGGCAACAATTTACAAACTTTGATCTCTTTCAACCTTGGTCAAGAGCTAAAGACTTCAATCTCCTACTGAAGACACAAACTTTTTTTAATACACTTCAATGTGATTTGTAAACACTGTGGTGTCTTTTTTCTTCTTCTTCAAAGTTACAGTTTCTTTCATAAGACAATAGGAATCCTTACGAACTGGCTACTCCAAAATAATGCTTGCTTTGCTTTCTCTTTCTTCCGACTAGGCCAATTATTTTATTAAATCATACTTCTGCTCATTTTTCACAACAACATTTCTCTTGTCCAGGCAAATTTATTTACAACAAGCAATCTGGTCATTATAGAACTTTAGATCCGCAAACAAATCAGAGTTTCATATAACAACAAAAATAGCACAACCCATGAATCATAATATGCTTTGATACCATGTTGAGCTAAATAAAATAGAGCAGCAAAACAAGATTCAACATATCAAATATGCACACTTTATTATTAAAGCACTATAATTTTTCTTCATAAATTTATAGTTGAGAGGAATGCTCTATTTATAGAGCTTATACATATTTCTAGAGACTTCTTGAGAAGTTTCAAGAAAGGAAGCATTCTAGAGATTTATGTATATTTTTAAATTTACATATTACTCAAAAAAAGAAGCTTCATGAGGTAAGTAGAAAGTTCTAGAGTATGTATTAAATGCATTCCTACCACTGAATAAATAAACATTATTCCAACACCTAGTGCAATAACTAGGTCATATATTGCATCACTCATAGTTATCATGCATTGTCCATATATTAAGGCACGTCTACATTCTAAATTCATATATATATTTTATGTGTCATTGATCATCTTTGAATTTAGTCAATTGATAATAATATCATTTATCTATATCTCTTCTATTGAGTTTCTAGATGTTGACATTTCATTCTTTGTCTTAAGAAAATTCTTACATGGTATCAAAGCATTAATATATCAAAATGCTTACAAGATTGACCATCTATTAGAACTCAGTTAAGTTTTTTTTTACAATGATTTTTCATAAAATTTGGGATCATATAAAATTAGGAAGAACTGTAAGGAAACTTGGCAATAAAGAATATAACCGTTTCCACATAACCCATAATAGATCTATAATAAATACGGAATTAAAATTCACATGCAAGAGAATAGACAACATACCCACAAAATGTGACACAAGATATACCCTAGGAAACCCTCATTGAGGGAAAAAACCCAGCCTCCAAAAGCATCCATCACCATGTATTATTCAGCAAAATAACCATTGCCATACAACCATGGAAGCCTTCATGGCCATAGCCACAACTGAGCAAACTATGTGAACAAGCATGAATCCACACATCCCATGCCATGCTTTCAACCTTCACAAATGCTCCCTTGGCTAACCTGTCAAGCCTTGTCCCGCTCGACTCTTGCCTTTTGTCTTCTTCTTGTCACTCTCTCTTTCTATCTTACAACAACTACCCTTGTGGCTGCTTATATAGTAGCAAGTCCCACAAAACCACTAAGTGGTATTACATAAACCATGTGCTAAAACCATGTGCTACCTAACCCACTGACCCCCCATTTAATATTGGGCATTTAATTATTTTTTCCCCAATATTAAATAATTACATGAAATATTTTCACAATGTTACAATACAACTCATCAAGAATATTCCATGGGAATCTTTACATGTTGCACGTCCATCTAGGTACAACATTACATAAAAAAATAAAATAACAATATTATGCAATGTGTGCAACACCCATTATCTCAACAATCTCCCACTTGTTGTATACATTGCATAGGGTCAATTCGTAGCCACATAAATGAACAAGGGAACAATCCCTCCTAGCACATCCACCATCATGGATCAAAATACACCAAGTCCTCCATCCTGGTACCCGCAACAAAATCAAAGTATCCAGCATCTCAAACATGAATGATCTCACCTCCTATTATGCCACTCCCACTGGACATACATCGAAGCCATCCAAAGAGAAAGCCACCCAACCTATCGCATTAGAAGATCATAAAATCTTGTACCAACTAAAATTCCAAGCACAAAAAAAACCTGATCCAAAGGTAACCACATGTATCCGTAGTTGTCAAAATATCCATAGCTAAAATAGCACCCACAACAAAGTGCCAACCCATCCAACTATCCATACCTCTAAGGTATAACAAGTGAATCTCATATCACTGACATATCCAATCTGCAACCTGCAATAGAAAGCCTCAAGAGAAATACCTGCCACATATATACCAAGAAGCTCCCACTACAAAAGATAATGTCAAATCTATAACCAATCCACACACAACATCTTAGAGAAGTGAATCCATGTAGTATCAAGGACATCCACAATACATAAACTAATATCCTGCAAGAATAACTCTCATTACAAGTCTCCAATGCTCTCCCAAGTTCACCACAACCAATAGAGCAAAGAGATAAAGGAATAACCATGTCATCTCTCACATGACATACATGAGAACAAACCAGTGATCACAATCTCTAACCAATCTCAAATCCAATGTAGGCAAAACTGAACATCCAAGATGATAACCAAGACCAGAGAAACCATGCAAATCATAACCTGTATCATGTCCTTCTACACACACCTCTAAATGTAAACTGTGCAAGTATGATCTCCTCCATTAAACTCCAACAAGAAGCCTCAAAAACACCCAAAACATACCATATAACTAATTATGGATGTAAGCCTCTCACAAGAAGATCAAACTCATAAAACCATTCCTAAACCAAGGAATAACCATTCCTAATCCAAGGAATATGCCCAAATATAAAACCATCTCCCAAACTCAACCAGCATAACAACATATGCACATGGAGATAACCAATGCTAAACCATCTCTCAAATGAACCCTCCAGAACTAACTCATGTACCTTAGCTCAAGATCCATATCCATGAAAGACAAGCATAAATATAATGCACTTGAGAAAAAACAATAGGCTATACCTCTCAAGTAGCAAACTGTCGAGTAGACCAAGAGTGGGGAATGAGAATGCTCATCAAGATACCCAAGTCTCCAACCAAGACTCATCTAAGAACAATCTCCTCTCAAGTCCATATCAGGTGACTGCCCCTCGGACTTCCTGTTGAAACCATCAACTGTCCCAACAAATACTTCTCTAATCCAAGAGAAATCAGCGTCACCACCGTCTCTAAGTATCCATGAGCACCTGTAACCAATCAATCCATGCCAACTCCAAATGCAACATAGCAATATCATGAAGTATCCAGCTTATGATCAGTGTACTCAATACCAAGAAACTAAACCAAGATCAATGTCAAAGTTCCAACCATGGCCTCAAGAACATAAACATGACAACATAATCTTACCATCTCAACTAAAGAGATAACATGCTCCATATGAACACACCATAACATGTCACAACTCTAAACGCATATCAAGAGTATACCATGACATAATAATGAAACCATCCTCACACCAAGGATAACATGCCAAATAAAAGCATAAACCACACCTTTTCCAAGAACCCTGTGAGTCCTCAAGATGCAACCATCTCCACACACCATGAAGAACCATCTCCATACACCATGAAGATAACCAAGAACTCCATGAGTCCTCAAGATCTAACCATCTTCACACACCATGAAGATAACAAGTGCACCATGCAAATGTCAAAGACGCTTCTGCAGCAATAGGATCTAAGACAAACCTCCAACATCTGCAAACACTCAATAAATATATCAATGCCAATAACTCCCACTCAACTGTGGTACCAAGTCACCTATGGCATCATAAAATCCATCCTCTCCAAACCAAGAAGATATAAACCAAACCAGGAACTAATCCTGCACTGTCACCCCATCACTGTCACAAGCTCCCACTAAACCATGTATCCAAGCTATCCATGACATATGATGAAAAACCATCCTCTAACCATGAGAATCAACCAAGGCATCAAACCATCAAAGAACTCAAAGTGCACATCATGAGCTCTTCAAAAGAAACTAAATAACCATGATCCTCAACCAAGAAGATGTACCACCATAACCAAATCAGAAATCCAAGCTAATGAACATCAAGGATGTACCTGTATATCCAATCATGTCATGCCAAAATCCATGACACCATGATCACATCCATGAACCGAGCATCTGGTTCTCAATAGTGTCCAACCTGCCAGCATAGTCAACCATAATCCTCCACCATGACTGTACCTGGTAACAACATCTCATCCCTTCTACATGAAGAATAAAATCATGTGACTTAGGGCATAGACAACCCAAATCCAAGCCACCAATCTGAATATGCATCAATAATGAAAGATCAATGGGCAAAGACAACCTATAACCAAGCTATAAATGCAACCTATAAGTATAGACCGCTTACAACACTGCACAACTTGTAGATCCAACAAGCCATCATGCATATCCAAATCAAACACTGATAACCATATCATCATGAGACCAAACTTGAGTATACAATTACATCAAAACTTAAATCTCCAATGCCATAAACTCACAATGTTACCATAGTCAAAATATACCATAAACAGTTTAGATAAATATATCAACAAATAAATCATGCCAAACCTGCACCAAATCTGAACCAATGTGTAGAGCTCTCTAAGAGCTTTCCGTTGACTACTCGAAGTCCAAAATTTGACTCCGTATGCCCAAGTTATGCCCTAATCCGTGCTCAAAATAAATAAGATCTGACTTTAGGGCTCTTAAAACCTAACAAAATATCAAAATCATAGAACCAAACCTACAGAATCTTGTAGTGCTCTGAATTAGCTTTCCAACGCCTGTAAGAACTCTGAAATCCGATATTCTGAGAGAAAGTTATGGCCATTTTACTAAGATAGTCTTTTTACCATTTTTAGTACGATTTTTCATTTTTTATTTTTTCAGTGACGAAAATTCTGACGAGATTAAATTTGACGGCCATCATGGGCTGAAACTAAAAAACTCTTTCATTTCCTCTGAACATGGCCAAACTAGGGCATATTATATATCAAAATTTATGGAAATGTCGACTCGGATCCAATGGTGAGGTCTGTTTTTGCCCAGGAGGTCATTTCTGCAAGCTACCCCCCAAAACTCTCATTTAAATGAAACATCCGAAAAAAAAATTTTGTCCAACAATTTTCCATGCCCAAATATTTTAACATCCCATCATAACAGCAAATCCAAAGTCCTCAGATCTGCAATAAATCATTCATATATCTTGCCCTTTCTTTTATCCTCTCATGCATTCCCATGGATTCAATCCAGGGTTACAAATAATAAAACCATAGCTCTGATACCACTTGTAAGGAAACTTGGCAATAAAGAATGTAACTGTTTCCACATAACCCATAATAGATCTATAATAAATACGAAATTAAAATTCACATGCAAGAGAATAGACAACATACCCACAAAATGTGACACAAGATATACCCTGGGAAACCCTCATTGAGGGAAAAAACCCAGCCTCCAAAAGCATCCATCACCATGTATTATTCAGCAAAATAACCATTGCCATACAACCATGGAAGCCTTCATGGCCATAGCCACAACTGAGCAAACTATGTGAACAAGCATGAATCCACACATCCCATGCCATGCTTTCAACCTTCACAAATGCTCCTTTGGCTAACCTGTCAAGCCTTGTCCCGCTCGACTCTTGCCTTTTGTCTTCTTCTTGTCACTCTCTCTTTCTATCTTACAACAACTACCCTTGTGGCTGCTTATATAGTAGCAAGTCCTACAAAACCATTAAGTGGTATTACATAAACCATGTGCTAAAACCATGTGCTACCTAACCCACTGACCCCCCATTTAATATTGGGCATTTAATTCTTTTTTCTCCAATATTAAATAATTACATGAAATATTTTCACAATGTTACAATACAACTCATCAAGAATATTCCATGAGAATCTTTACATGTTGCACGTCCATCTAGGTACAACATTACATAAAAAATAAAATAACAATATTATGCAATGTGTGCAACACCCATTATCTCAACAAGAACGACACCTAACAAATTCATTATAAAATAGGGGAGTCGTTGAAATCAATGGAGATTTGATGGAGACATAGATTAAGTGTTGTGCCTAATACTTTAGGGCCCCATTATGTTGTTCAGTGTTGTTGATATATTAAGTTATAAGTCGATGATATATAATTGGTTGAACTTCCTATTGAGACAGTAACACTCCGGTTGAATTGAAAGACATAATATGCATGGGATAGTTTCTTTTAAGATTTTGAAAAACCACACAATTACCTGACTGGAAGAACAAGATAGTAATGCTCCTGTTGAAACTATCAAACCCAAGTACTGTTACAAAAGAAAATTTTAACTAATATGGTTGCCAGATGAATGACTAACTCTCTATCATGGTGCACAATGAGAGTTACAATACTAAGGAGATTGTCGATATCTTACGCCATGAATAGTTATGGGAAGACTAAATAGCGCTACTGGAGCAAAGGAACCGAATGCATAACTATTGTATGCGGTAAGTTCTTGAGGCCATTGTTAGTAGTTGGGAGTGGGACATTTATCCTGGTGAATTGAATAATTTGGCATTAAAGAACAAACTTAAGAAACACCATCGCACAAACAGGATGAAGGGAGTTACAATGTAGAATATTCCATGAAATCTGTTACAAGTACCAAAATTCCACTATAGATTTAAAAGTTGACACAAATTCCAATATCTCAACTAAAATCACAGTCGATGAAATCATACCTTCTTAGCTTCAAATTTCTAGATGAGAAATCTGGTAAGTTAGACATGCAATATTTGCATGAACATGCAAGCTTGAGCTCAAGCATTGGTTTGACTCCGAAGGCAGTAATTGATTTTTTGAGGCAATTGGAAGCAAGGTTTTTACTGTTGGTGGTGAAGTAGAATATGATACTACTTCAGGTTTATTCACTAAGAACAATGCAAGCATGTGCATTACAAAACCTGAATTCAATATTACTAGCATATTAGTGGACAAGGGTGAAACCTTGAAAGCATCATATCTACATGCATTCAATCCTCTTGAAAACACATCTATTGCTGTTGAGATTTCACGTAGGTTTTTGGAAAAAAAATACTTTCACTGTTGGTAGCTCCTATTCTCTTGACCCTATCATGATAGTGAAAACACAACTTAACAACCATGGGAAGCATGGTGCACTACTATAACATCAGTTCATGCCCAAATCTGTGCTTAAGTCTTTTTGGAGAGTTTGACACAAAGGCCCTTGATAAGTCTCCCAAGAGTGGATTGGCATTGGCATTAGAGCTCTGAGATTGCCTACTCTAGGCATACAAGGTATTTTTTTCTGGAAAATAGGTCGTCTAGATTTTTGCAAGAAGCATATGCCACTTCATTCTTTTTCAAATTGTTGTGAGGAAGTGAGTTGTTAACACAATATTGTTCGAAGTTTAGGAGTCGAGCTATATGATGTATTTTCAGAGTAGGTAGTTGTTGTAGTTCTAAATGTTCGATAGGAACATCTAAAGGACCATGGATGAGCAAAAAGCTTCTTGGGAATTCATTACGATTGGTAGAGGACAATTTGCTGTGAAGGAACACTGGTCTGTGTAGTCCGTATTAAACTTACACTTTGATGTCATTCCTTGATGATATAAATTGTTCAGGCAATTATAAAATTGTCCAATTGCAAGGAAACCATGTGTTTATAAAATTGATATCTCTAAAACTTTTGCTCTTGTATATGCATTTCCAATCTGTTCTGAAAGAAAAAGCACTTAACAAGTTGCAAGTAAATTTTTGACGAAGGGAGTCAAAACTTAGTTGGAAAAAGAAGTGGATCATTTCAGTGGTTAGAGAATTCCTGGTCAAGCAGAAATTTTAGGTTGAAAGCATGGAGAAACTACTTTCCCCATTGGTAATAAGTTTGTGAACAATTTTCCTTTTGAATAATACATGCAAATCTAAAGCAAATTTCAAACAACAAAATTATTCCCAATAAGGGAACTCAAAATTGAATTGAGTCCATTGGGCATTGGTATCTGGAATGTCTTATTGGACTAGTTGATATGATCTTCTCCTTCAGCTTGGACATGTTTAGACAACTACCTAAATTCATTGTCAAGGATAAGGAACAATTCCTTGAAAAAAATCTCTTCAATATAGAAAGGATACTCGCATATTTTCTTGAATCAAAGCATAGACTACTTGATGATTTGGATGCAATTGAGAGTTTTTAATCCACAATAGAGTAGCTAAGTTCTAAGAGTAAACAAGTGTGCATCCTTCTTGTTGTTATTCCTTTAGCTAAGCTACCATTGTTGAGACATCCGGATAGGGAGGTAAGACTTGCAGTCATGCAATGTATTGTTCATATTATGAGGATAGCAACACCACATGATTCTTATAAAAGGAAGATTATCAAGGAGGAATTCCAACTGGTTGTGGAAAGTTTTCAAGGATTGTGAAATATCAATTATTCATCCTTTGGTAAGATTATCAACATTAGAAATAGTGGCAAACTTCATGCTTCTGCAATTAACGTTGGAACTTAGTTGTGAAGATTTAATCCGGTTGCCATTAAAAGGGACCTACAGGAAAATGTTCTTATTTTTATGCAGTCCATTATGTCTTTGATCATTGAGGAAAGTGATGATTCTCAACATTTCTTATCTAACATTTTGGCTGATTTGAAACAAACACATGTTAAGTATTCTGATGCTTGTAGTTTAGTTATGAATGTCATCAAACAATGTGAGCAAAAACTAAAATTATTCTCACCAAGAGACAAGATTCAGAGAGGAAGCAAAGAAGATTTGTTTCAATAAGCTCAATCTTATGGGCAGCTTAGTACGGATGAAGGTGATAGTAATCTTAGGGACCACAAGGCTAAAAAATACACAAGGATGGATCAACTACTTGGGAATTCAAAAGAGTCTCCATGCATTATGGCTATTATGAAGTAAGTGGAAAATATTTGCTTGTTATTAACAAAGACTAGAAGACCAACATATACAAAAGAATAAAATGATGTTTCTTTAGGAAATGATCATAAATAATAGAAACATTCTATTCTAACAAAGAAAGCTAAAAAAGCTAAAGCTAACTAAAGCTAACTATATATTTACAATAGATTATCATCAACTAATAATAGACGATTATCTATTATCGTAATACCGTCCCTTAATGGTTAATCTATCTAGAACACCAAGTTGTCCACTGAATTTGACAAACTTATCAAGACCAAGAGGCTTGGTGAGAATGCCTACAGTTTGATCTGTGGTAAAAACATACTACAAATCTATAGTCCTATCTTCAACTAGTTGTATGTAATGACAATGAACATCCACATGCTTGGTTCATTCATGGAAGACTGGATTTTAGGCTAACTTGATAACATCTTCGTTATCAACAAACAGAGTAGTCAGTCTTGCTGGTGACATATGCATATCCCCAAGCATTTGACGAAGCCAAACAACTTCACATCCTACCTTAACAGTCCTTTTGTATTCAGCCTTTATAGAGGAGAGAGAAACTACCTACTACTTCTTATTGGTCCATGTGACTGCGCTAGATCCCAAACTAAGCACATATCCAAAAGTTGATTTTTTATCATCAACAAAGGCTGCCCAATCTGAATCTATGAACCCACTGAGTTTAGGATTAGAACTTTGAGAGTACAAAAGTCCATAATCTGAAGTACCCTTCACATAACGAAGCACATATTTTGCTGCCATCCAATGATCAACCTTAGGAGCTGTCATAAAGCGTGAAATATAGTTAACTGGGAAGCTGATATTAGGCCTAATAGCAGAGAGATAGATGAGGCTACCTACTAGTTACCTGCATGTAGTATCATCAACAGAAGGAGAATCAGATTTCTTTTTAACGAAATACACCCACATTTTTCTACTGAAATCATGAACAAACAATAGAAAATAGTTGGACTCAAGAATAGAAGAAGTGGCCATAGGGCCACAAATATCGACATGAGCAAGCTGTAGTACTTGAGAAGCTCACCATGAATTGCCACTGGTGAAAGGTGTGCGATGTCACTTCCTAGCCTGGCATGCATCACAAACTCCAAGTTGTTGAGTCCAAATCTATGGCAATCCAAGAACAAGCTTGTATCGAGCAAGTTGTGAGAGATAATGCACATTTAAGTGCCCATATTGTTGATGCCAAAGTGTGCTAATAGAAGACCACCAAGCAGCCATACCTAAGTCCCAAGAATCACCAAAATCAGTAAGTCTGAAAAGACCATGATCCTTAAGACCCACTGCAACAGTAGATTGACTTGCCCGATCAGTAATGGTGCACTGATGTGAACTGAAGGTGACATCCAAGTGTGTCGAATGTCGCAACAATTGATTGATTGACTGAGGGTAGATTTAGTTCCATCCCTGGAACATAGTGGACATCAAGGAAAATGAGATTCCTCCTAGTAGATCAAATCTAAATGTTGCCTTTGCTAACAACTATGTACTCTTCTCCACCACCAAAAGTAATAGAATCAGAATAAGGCTGGTAGTTAGTAAATCAGTCTCTACAATGTGTGAAATGATGAGAGGCACCTAAATCAATGTACTAGGCAAATGACTTCACATGATCTGTAGGTCTTTTAGCCATGAAGGCGTAAAAGGCAGACTTTGTCTGCTTAGTGTGCTTTGCACTATTCACTTTGGGCTGTGAACCTGATTCCTTAGATTGAGTAGCTAAGAATTTCCAATATTCAACCTTCATGTGTCCAAACTTGTGGTAGTAGTTGTATTGAATGTTCTTCTTTCAGGAACCATCTGATGCTACAGAAGAAGACTTCTACTCAGATAGCTGCTAAAACTTGGCTTTATCCTTCTGAAAGGATTTTGCACCAAAGGCTTGCTCTATAGAGGTAGAGTTGGAGCTGCTACCAAACTATTTTTTCCACCAATCTTGTTGAAGTAGAAGTGTGCAAAGATTAGTGAACTTCAAATCAACACCGGAAGATGTGATATTGAGAGTCTCAATAAAATGCTCATAGGACTTTGGTAAACTCTGAAGAGTGATAACCACAATATCCTCTTCCTCCATCTTGCGATCGATGGCAAGTAACTGATCGCAGATTTTTTAAATCCAATTCAAGTGTGCCTGGAGCAAGGTGCACTCATCCATTACAGTAGAAAATAGTGTTCTTCAAAAAGAAAGATCTTCTTTTGTTAGAAGTCTCATAGACCTTTGAGATGTGTCCAGATCTTGGCAGCTGTCTTGTCGGATGGAATCCTGAGAAAGCTGATCATCAACCATGGATAATTTGAGAAGCATCACTACCTCTCAATTATTCAGATCACATGTATCTTAATCAAGACCAGGAGAAGTCAGACACTTCATAACACCCAAAACAAGTTGATCAGTGTTCTAATATTCAAAAATTGCGATGATCCGCTACTTCCAAGTGCCATAATTTTGACTATTAAATTTGGAGTTGTGCTCAATCAGAATGTTTGTCAAAGATGCCATGGCATGTTTTTCAATGAAAAAGCATGAAAATCTATGAAGGCATGTTCTTCAAAGAAAAAAGTGGAAGACCCAAAAAATTTGGAGAGTGACGCAAAAGAGAGCTCGATAAACCCAGAAGGAATATGTTGTCATTTTCTAGATCCACTGGCTCAAAAATTGAGGCACCCAAAAAAACCTGCCAAGACTCTATGATCAAAATAAATTTCAAGGTAAAAAATTAGGGTTTCAAAAAAAACACAATTGACAGCCATGAAAGCTCAAATTTGTAGAAAAATGGAGTTTGTAGGTAGAAAATGACTAGTTTGTTTGTCACAGAGAACTTCTTGTGAACAAAGATGACTATTGAGTTGTAAAGAACTCACAAAAATGTAGACACAGATGCAAGAAAAATGATAGACCCATTTTTTGTTTTTAAAAACTTCACAAAAAATTGCAAATTCTAGGATTTGAGCGTGAGTAGACTCAACATGTTCATGGAGATTGAGATTAGATCGCATGCAAACCAAGATCACATGCAGACTGGGCTCAATTTTTTGCCACAATTTTATGCCTTTGATGCCATGATTTTGCATTCACTGAGCCAAAAAACCTAGCTGCAACCAATGTTTTAACAGAAGAATTTTTCTCAACTATGAAAACTCTATACAATTTTTTTGAGAAAAAAACATAGAAATGATTTCAAAAAATTTGAGCAAATAGTTTCAAAAGTCAAAAGAAATTATAGATTTTTCAAATTTTTTTGAAGTTTTGGCTTGGATACTATATTACAAAGTAATTGGAAAATATTTTCCTATTGTTAACAGAGACCTAAAGGTCAATATATACAAAAGAATAAAATGATTTTTCCTTAGGAAACAATCGTAAAGAATAGAAACATTCTATTCTAACAAAGAAAGCTAGAAAAGTTGAAGCTAACTGAAGCTAACTAGATATTTACAATAGATTACCATTAACTAATAAAAAGAAAGTATCTATTATCATAATAATGGCATCACATCCATTGGTTGATGACCATGATTGATGAAGCATCGTTTGGATTAGCTAACTGTGTAGCAACAACAAAGGATAGGCATGAGGATATCTATTCTTACGATGATAATACTTTCAACCAACATAATGTTTGATTGGATGAAGCATAGTAATTCATGTTGATGGGATATTGGAGAATCCACTATTTGAGTTTGATGATGGAACACATTTTGATATTGATCAAGAGTTACAAGTTGATGTTGATTGCAGGTAAGAAGTGACTGATTTTGTTACATTTGATAGAGGGGCAAACTATTGATTAAAAATCAACCTTGGATAGTAACTCGGCTAATAGTATGGCCAAGGAACATATATGGAGAAAAGATAGTGTTGATGGGTATTCGTTGATTGATTTTTATCTTCATTTATCTAGTGACTGCGGTTACTTTACCATCATAGATGTTGAGCATGATAATAGCACTTGGTTTGTTACACTTCATTTCATGGAGGAAGCAATATCTAGTTTGTTTCTTCGGTACAGTTATAGTTTCAGGATACATGTTAGAGGAGCAGTGTTGTGGCAGATGGATATTTTGGACATTCTATTCTTTTAGCATGAAGCAACAGAATATTCCAAACAAATGGAAAGGTGGATGACATTTTTGTTTGTGGGACCCAAGAGGATCAATCACATGTACATGGCATGTTGATTCAATAGATTATGCATATGGAGTTATCCAAGATCCTGATATTAGTATGACTTGTGCATTTGTTTTGGAGAATTGATGAGCAGCTTCACAATTTGAGACATGTTATTTGTATCAAAGTGGTATGACAGCTTGGTGGAGCAACTCCCTTGAGATTGATATGGGCTCTGGACATTTTAGTTATGGTGCACAAACATTGATTGCTTGAGGGAAAGTAATCTTTGGGAAGGGAGGATTTTAATGTCCCCTTTTCTAATCATTAACCTACAATGTGTTATTAGCCTTTTCCATCATAGTCTCATGGGCTAAACATGTCTTGTCAAGAGAGTTAGTATGAGTTTTGACATAGGCATGTTCATTTTCAGGCAGATCACAATCAAGATAGCAAGGGTTTCTAATACTTACTACTTATAGTAAGTCAATTAGGATTCGTATTTCCAAGTTTGCAATATTGGACTTTGCGTGTCTTGCTGAGAGCTTTCCGGCAAGCTATTATACATGGTTATATGAGCTTGATAGGATATTTATTTTAATGTCTTAAGACTTGTTTAAATAAAGTGACTTTAAAATTAAAAAGGGGGAATTAATAAGTCACTTCAGAATATAAGGTTATATTTTTCTCTTAAATGGAAAAGAGAATTAAAATGAAGAGACAAGCAAGGAATATGAAGAGTCATCTTCTTTTTCTTAAAAGGGGAAGAGGAGTCTCATTTTCAACATTATTGGATATTGATTTGGTTTTGATACTTCTTTTGGAGAAGAGGAAGCTTCAGCTTCTATTCAGAATCTGAGGATGAAAATCATCAGGTTATTCTTCGATGGATTGGACATAACCCTGATTCATCAATTGTGGTGAATTTGTGACAAAGTTCATGGTTGCTTTTCAAGTTCTTTTCTGACTATCCAATCTGATTGTTATCACTATTTTTATGGCTAGATTTTTATTGTATTGCTGATTTATAATGCAATAACAAATTGTAGAGTATTTGTTGGTTATTATTGGTTAAGATTATCCAAGGAGGATATTATAGAAAGGTGGTACTATCAGGATGTGTAAATACTAAAAATCCCTTGAGAAATCATAACACAAGACAAACATCTACTTCCAAAAATAGACAATTTCTCACAAACCCTCAGAGGGGCAACTATTATTTTTTTGGAAATTGGTCTCATAAGTAAATAGTGCTATTAATTTAGTAATTAGCAAATCAATGAAATGGGATACTTGTAAAGAAAGATCATTGAAAGAGATGTACAACATGAATTCTTAGTTATGCCCGCTTTACTAAATATAAATGTATAAATACAAACAAATGAAAGAAAACATAAATTGTGACAAGTTGCATAACATCACTAAGTAAATGAATGCAATACAAGGAATCCTTGTTATAAAGGTGTAGGCTTAATCAAATCTGATTTGCTTAACATTAAGTGATATATAAATTGTAATGGATCAACAGTTTTATCAAATTTATTAGAAATTGCTAAAAAAATGTTCAAACTATCTTTCCAAAGAGAGGAAATCCATATATCAGCCACAAAATCAAACAATATCAGCTACAAGAATAAGTAAAAATATAATTTCTACCCACCTCTTTGTAAGACTTGGCCTAGGATTCTTAAGAGGGCTCTTCAGTAGTCATAAGTTAGAATCTAGATTTATCACGACTGGATAGAATTCAAGAGTCAAGACTAAGGCAAACTTCTATTAGTGGATTGTTGAATGTTAAGAGTCAAGAAATTCATCCCAACTTATTAAGCTGCTATGTGCTGCAATATTCCAAACTCCAAGATTATTTTAAAGAAACTGTAGATAGCAAAAAAGAGGTTAAGAACAAGAAACAACTTAGAAAGTTTTTATACATGACCACCATAGCTATTCTATCTATGGAACAACAGATGTCAGAAAGCAATGAAGAGAATAAACTGGGGAAGATATACCCAGGTAAGAAGCTCTGTGAGTCAACTCCAATTAGGTGGACACCTATTTGTCTCTCAGCATTGTTGATTCTTAAGTTTTAGAGCATAGAGGGATGGCCGCTCCTTAAGCAACCTCAAAAAATAGCTAAAGCCCACACACCAACCTTTCAATTTCATAAAAAGGGTTTAGCAAGATATGATGGATAACTATAGAGGGCACCTCCCAATAGCAAAATCATGAGCTAGATTCCTAAAACATACAGTCCTAAACATGCAATTGACTTACATAAAATAAAATACTAAACCAACATATTCCTGATTTAATACAAAGTTAAGTTATAATGACCATATATAGCTCAGGACATGCAACTAGCAAGCACTCACAAAAGCACTCGCACTCACATATTACTCGCACTGATGCAGGTCTAAATAGAAAAACAATTAGCAAATTCAGAGAGAAATACGAGGTGTATAGGAAAGAACATATTAGCAAATTGCAAAGAAAAATAACCTGAAGATATTCGCAAACGGAGCTTCAGAGCATCAGAGGCACCCAAGTTCCTCTTAGCAACCGGCTATGGCTTCCTTGAGCTAAAACAAATTACACAACAAAAATTCAAAAATGAAGAAAAGGAACCGAAACAGTACGAGTATGGAAAACGCAATGCCTTTTGGAAAATTGAACCAAATCGGAGCCTTATCTTTATTTAAAAAGATATTCTCGAGAAACTTATGATTCTTGTTTTTACCAATACTCATCCACCCCGAGATAATGTCTAACAGGATACAGTTGATTATATTGCTTTCAACATCACGTTCATATAACCCAAACCATGAAAATGAACTTTAGGAGAATGTAGAAACCTTTTCACAACCAAGAATCGATGGGAGCTACCATATTTAAAAACTCCATGGAAGCAATTACGAAGGAGCAAAAATTAAATTGAACTCTAGGGCACAGTCTTCCCACTAAACTAAAACTAAACGCATGGATGCTATGCCTGCCATTGAACATTAATGTCACATACCTCTTACGCATGTGGTTTCTTTTTGGTAATTATAATGGAATCCAAGAGCTTCCAAGCTTCAATATTTCCTTCGAGACGCAAGGCATGCTTATTCAAAAGATCCAATTCATATCATCACCAATTCTGCCAGTGTCCTCTTTGTTTGCTTGATTCAAAATTCAGACAGCAACGACCCTTTCATTTCTGCAATTGAGCTGACGAGTATTAAAGCGGGCTACAATGCATGGATGCTCCACTCACAAAGTGTTTCTGGACAGAGTTTTCAGTAACTGCAAAATCCCTCTCAGAAGAATTGATTCAAATTTGTTTTATTTTGGTGACAGGCCTTCTACAGTGATAGTACGAGTATTGGTATATATTTTTAGTTGTGGAAAAAATTGACGCCTAACACATACAAAGCTTTGATGTTCCAATCATAATTCTTTTATTTTTCATTTTATTTCAAATAGAATAAGATGTTAATCTTCATTTCATTTTACCAACTTAAGTCTCAAATAGCATAGATATTAATCTTCATTTCACTCTTAGTATAAGATATCAATATATGGACAATAATTTTATAATTTTGTACATAGTTATATCTTATTTTGAAAAAAAATATTCCCAACTAATTATCATAAAATAAAAAAATTAACTATTCCCAAGTAATTAGCATCTTATAAATTAACACTTTAATTTATGCAACATTCTCATTAATATAGATATTTTAATATATATATTGCTAAATCTCTATCAAACAATTTTAATGTTACTCATTTATTATTTTTACATTGAAAGGAATTTCATGTCTTGTACATATTTTTTCTTCATTTATATATGATAATGAACTATAACTATCTATTTTTTATAATTGAGATCCGCTTTCATATTTTTACTTTATCCAATTTTGTCTAATAGGCATGACTACACAAATATTGTTGAAAGAATAGTAATACCAAAAGATTAAATCTCATAAATCCTCAAGAATTAGAGCATGTTTGAATGCTAAGGTGTCTCTCTAGTAAACGCTAATAAACCAAATAAAACTTAAGAGTTATGGTTTAATATGGCTCGTTATTAGACTTAGGGTTCAAACTAAAATTATAGTTATTTTTTTGATTAAAATAATAACTACAATAATAGAAAGTAGTGTTTAATTAGATTTAGGATTTAATTTTGTTTAAGTTTAGTGTGAGAGTTTAATTTGGTTTATGTTTACTATTTAATTGAGTATAGTTTTCAATTAAGGTATAGTTTGGAGTTAATATTTTTATTAGGTTGACATATTAAGGTTACAATCTACATATTTTTCTATTGATTTGCTTTTTGATGTATCTTGGCTCTATTCAATGAATTTCATTTTTGAGGAAAAAACTAAATAGAAAAACATAATATAATAATATAATACTTTTGATTTGTATGTACATATTTTATTCCTGAATGATTTTGATTTTGATATCTCTAATATTATTAGTTCATATTGTAGGTAGTAACTTATGGATTCATTTAGGTGCATATTTTCCTATTAGACTGGTCAAGCAACCAATGAAATGGAACTATTAAAATTTAATGGACAATTTTTTGGTTTCTACTTAATAGATTTAATAATACCATGGAAACAACAAATAAAATAATACCTAGGGATTAGCTACTTCACCTACCTTGTACATTGGGTATTTGGGTATGGACCAACTAACAAAGCATTGTTACTTTCTACTCTTTTGGCTTTGTTAAACAAAGATGGGTGAACCTATAAGGATTTGACAATTCATGTATAATATTTTATCTCACAAATCTCCTACACCTTATTTGGTCTTGAAACTTCTTGTAATTTCAATTTAATGACTAATTTATAGTAGCCAACAATATACTTGACAAAATATTGCAACAAGTGATGACCAATTTTATATCCCATTTTTTATAGCAATATTTAATGATTTTAATGTGTAAAATCTAATCCATGAAAAGCTAAGACTTATTTGCTTGATTCTTCAACTAAATGACTAGTGCCTTAATCCATTGTCACAATAGAGTCATATCAATCAATATTAATAGATTTATTTAGCTGACTTGCAATTAAATGTATCAAATGTTGGCTTCCAAATTCTCTACTTACAATATCCCTTTCACACTTGTAATGATCCTATCATCCCACAGAAGCTCTTACTTAATTCCTTGAATTAAAAGAAACAATGAAATGATATGCAACCCACTTGAATTGCATTTGAATGAATTGAAACCTTTTCATTCATTCTCAAAATCATAAAGCATGAAAATGGAGATGTAATTTTAAGACACAGATACCATAGAGCATTCTTTGTATCAATCTCCTTGAGAATTATACATATTTTTGATATGAGACTTAGCCCTTCATTTAACTTCAAACTTTCAAAAGAAACAAGCTAAAACATTATTGCCATGTTTTCAGTCCCCATATATTTTCCAAACTTCTAAGATTAGGATTGAGTCAATATAAAGTCATGTTTGTGTCTAGATTGCCTTTAAGGAACTTCTCTTCTCATCTATCCCTTTGTGTGCATCTAGGTGACCTATGTGGGCATTCAAAAGAAATCTAATGCATTCATTCATATTAAGTGATTAGGAAAGGGAGGGTAAGTCTATGCATTTCCAAGATGAGAGGGAAATTATTTAGAAAACCTAACTTTATGATCAAGTGTTTCATTGAAGGCATGATACATCTAAAGGGAGAGATCCCACTATATTCAAAGAAAATGATAACTGAAAGCATCAAGATTGGAGCTCAAGACCACTGGTGTAGATCATAGGAACATCATGGGAGCAAGATAAATTAGATTGAATGTATGAGAAGTAGAAAAATATTCAAAAATGGTGAAAGAAATCGGTCAAAGGTGGTATGACTCATTTTGAAACCCAATTGATGGCTTACACTTAATTTGCGGATCTACATTGCAAAGTTGACAAGTCAAATGGCTCAAGCATTAAGTCTAGATCATTAGATGAAGACCAGATTGATGAATGGTATTTTAAGATGAAATTGTAAGTATCCAACGATGCATCTTCTCAATCATTAGATCATAAATGATCCACACTTATTGCATGTTTGCTGGAAATTAAGTCAACCTTGAGTTAAGGTCATTAATGAGCGAAAACATGTATTCACATCTTTGCAAAGGGTTAATAGTAACCTATGGTTAAGGCTATGATGCAACAAAAAGATAAAGGTTACATTGTCGCTGGTAGTTTAAGTTGTCGTAAGTTTAGCATTGTGACAAAGCGAATGCATGCATCTTTGTAGGTTAAAAGGCATTCAATACATTTTAAGTTGTGAAGTAGTGAAAGCTAGTAATCACATTGTCATAGGTAATCGTGTAGTTAAAGCTTTTCAAGCTGCGAAACTATGTAGAATGCATGAAAATTAGAATCTCAGGCTATCACATCTTCACGAGGAGTTAAAGTTAATCTTGAGTTAAAGTGGTGAAGATTAGAGAAGTACTATACATCATAATTTAATGCTCCTATTTTATTATGCTTTATTTAGTTAGGCTTATTGTAACCCTAAAGAAGGATATATCATATAAGACAACTTAGGGTTAGGTATCAACATAACATGATGTATGCTGATCTAGGTTGTTCTTGTGGCAATATTGAGCTATAAGGGTTTGTACTATAATCATTGGATAATAAGAAAGGTTGGATGACTATGTAGGTGGACATAGCCTAGGTTTTTGGTGAACCACATTAAATTTGTGTGCTATCTTTTTTCTTATGACCTTTTTCTTCTTTAGTTTTTGCATTTAACTATTTATTCTTATATTGTTTCAGATCTGTAAATTCCTAACATTTTTAGCCATTCATGACATTTTGTCAATCTCTATAAAAGAAAATTATTCAAGCTTGTTCTATTTTTAGTTAATTATGTCTAGAGATGCTTTGCGAAGCAATCATCCAATGTAACTAACCATTTTGAAAATGACTATAAATGTAACCTATTATGATGTTAATAAGATTGACAATATTTAGTTTGGAAAACCCCTATAGATGAGACTACTATGTGTGACTCTTAGTCCATTTTAAGTTTTGTTATTCATTTTGTTTTAATATAGCACATGGAATGAATGTGAATGAACTTGGTTTTTTTTCCTTTTTTCAATAGATTGTGTGTCATACTCTCTTTAGAATAAGCACCCTTTTTTTTCTTTATGTTGTATGTCATAGTTTATATGTTTAGTATAGTTAGTTGCATGAGGAAGCTAGAAACCGATGTGTGGAGAAGCTGAGAGATAGAAAATATAGGTATTGTAAAAACATCAGCTAATTATATAGTCCAAGAATTACCTATTTTTTCATCTCTTCCTTTCTTCCTATTGTTATAACTGGCAATGCATGTTTCCATTAATTGCATTGTAGATCAAAACAAATTACATATTGTAAGTTTGTTCCCCCTTTTAATTTCCTAGGTTGTTTAAAGTGTTGACAAACTTGGTTTTTTGCTCTTCTTCTATTTAGCTAAGAGCATACCCCCAAACCCCAAATGACTAAATTCATTGCATATCTTGCAATCAAATGGGAGTTGTATCTTTCAATTCAAGTGTCCTTGATAGATCACCACATTGACCAACTTTTTTGTTAACTTCTTTGTCCTCCATAAGCCATTAGAAAAGTTAACAGTCAAGTTATAAACCAAAAGATAAGGAAGAAAAACTATTGACCAATAGTTTTTAGCCACCCTACTAGGGAAATAATCATATGTCATAAGTTCTATTATGAAATTCTATCTATGGCCTTATTGAGAAAATTAGATTATCTTTTTGGAACTCAAATAGTTGAGTCATGTATAACAACTCATAAGGAGAAGTAGTGTTGCCTCATGAGGGACAAATATCACTAGTTGAACCTACCTTTTGTTTCTAGGATGAACAAGAGGAAATAATAAATTACTTGACTACTCTCACTTGGAAAAGGTGAAATACCATTGACCGATATAGAAGAGTAAGCTTCACCCTTGAAAGAGAAGAAACAAATATTGAATATTGGGAGTGAGTTTTATAGGAGAGAAGATTAAGAAAAGTGAGATAAGATAGATCACCCTAGATTGTATATATACTCATAATTCTTGTGGTGAAGGGCAAGTTGACCCCGTGTTTAAAGAATTGTAGAAAGTTGAGTTCCTTATATCAGAAGATCTTGTAGGAAGAGGGAGAACCCACTCTCAAGATCCAGTATATCAATGTATCTATGGTGCTCTTTTTCTACCACCTCACCCTATTTCCTAGATATATAGCCATTCATCTTCACCTTCTACTTTCTTCACACAAATCCCATGTTTGTTGGAATCCCTCACTCTTCATAGAGTAGTTACCCCTATTCCTATAGATTACCACACTCTTGATAGATTACCACATTGACCAACTTTTTTGTTAACTTCTTTGTCCTCCATAAGCCATTAGAAAAGTTAAGAGTCAAGTTATAAACCAAAAGATAAGGAAGACAAACTATTGACCAATAGTCTTTAGCCACCCTACTACGGAAATAATCATATGTCATAAGTTCTATTATGAAATTATGTCTATGGCCTTATTGAGAAACTTAGAGATTATCTTTTTGGAACTCAAATAGTTGAGTCATGTATAACAACTCATTAGGAGAAGTAGTGTTGCCTCATGAGGGAAAAATATCACTAGTTGAACCTACCTTTTGTTTCTAGGATGAACAAGAGGAAATAATAAATTACTTGACTACCCTCACTTGGAAAAGGTGAAATACCATTGACCGATATAGAAGAGTAAGCTTCACCCTTGAAAGAGAGGAAACAAATATTGAATATTGGGAGTGAGTTTTATAGGAGAGAAGATTAAGAAAAGTGAGATAAGATAGATCACCCTAGATTGTATATATACTCATAGTGCTTGTGGTGAAGGGCAAGTTCACCCTGTGTTTGAAGAATTGTAGAAAGTTGAGTTCCTTATATTAGAAGATCTTATAGGAAGAGGGAGAACCCACTCTCAAGATCCAGTATATCAATGTATCTATGTTGCTCTTTTTCTACCACCTCACCCTATTTCCTAGATATATAGCCATTAATCTTCACCTTCTACTTTCTTCACACAAATCCCATCTTTGTTGGAATCCCTCACTCTTCATAGAGTAGTTACCCCTATTCCTATCACTTTTTAGGATAAAACAGTATTCCTCCCTACCTCAATGGTTGTTTCCTAGGGTAATGCTATTGGCCATGTGTGACTTGCTGCCAATAATAAACTCCTTAGAGCTTCTAGATAGAATTTTCCCAAGTTTAATAGTGATGGGAAGCTCTCTAATGATGAGAACATCATGAATTTCTTTGTTGCATGCAGTGTGATTTGTACTTGGCATGAGGATAAAGTATTGAGGATGTTTGTTGAAACCTTGTTTGACAATGCAACTGATTGCTTTTAGTACATTCCAAAAGGATGTATCAAAGCTTGGGATGATATGCAAAAAAAAATTGAAGTGTGCTATAAGAATTAAAAGGATGAGCACACTTTATTTATTCAACTTAACTAGATGAAGAAGGAACCCAATGTTCTTGAGAGAATCTTCATTGCAAAGTTGAATAAGTTGGTCAATAGGATCCTTGCTATAAGAAGACCTACTATAGACAAAAAAAAGATATTCTTCACTAGCTTCATGCCCCCTGACATATGTTTTTAAATTAGGCATGCACATGAGGCTAATTTTCTAGCTTCTTACAACTTGACAATAAAATTGGAGGATGATTTGATCATAGCCAAAAGATTAATGATCTGATAGCTTTGCCCCTAATGTAACTAAAAATATTGAATCAATGCTTCATAAGATATCCAAGGAAATTTCCATGAAGAGACAAATGGAAAATCCCATTTATTCTTTTCATCAGCCATATCAAGATGTTCCCAGAAGGCCACATGAAGGTAGATCATTGCAACTTTTGCTTGCTTAGGTAAAACTTATTACTGAGTCAACTCCAAAGAAGAAAAATATGTGCACTTTTCATCTAGAAGAAGATCATGATCATGATTCATTCCTAGAAATGAGTAGATATAAGAAATTTACTACTACTAATTAGCTAACCATTGAGTACCCCAGAAGTGAAGATGATTCTACTCCCCATCATGACTCTAGAACTTTCTTTTTGGAGTATGAATTGGAGTTGAAGGTTTATTGCCACTTCTTCACTACCTTAGATGAAATTTAAATAGGTGTGGCTACAAGAAGTAAAGAGAGAAGAAACTAGTGAAATTTGTTCCTTCCTAGAACAAGAACATTGGTCATTAACTAGTTGCAACTAGAGCATCCACTTTCTCATCCTAGAGGAAAGATCAGACAAGGTTTGAGCCAATTGGTAATCCTAAATCCACATTTGGCATAATAGAATACTATAAAAATGCTCATATCTATGTGTCTCCCATTGATTATCTCAAGACTAATCCTACCAAATTGCAAAAGCTAGTAGATTATTTTAAAAGTAATGCTAATGCCAAAACTCAGCCTAATATGAAATCTACCATTAGCAATGACCAACCTCAATTGGATAGGTACCACTAGCTAATGAAGAGCATGTTTTCCCTATTCTCTTCAAAAAGGAAGAAGCATTAGTTTCAGCTACCTCCTCTACTCAAAAGCCAAAACCATTATACATGTCCTTATACATAAATGCCCATAAGGTTAGTAACTACATAATTAATTCTGGAGCTTCTAACAATGGCATGCCCTCTATAGTTGCTCATGCCCTTGGCTTGAGCCCTACCAAAAAATTTTGATGTTGCTATTCCATGGATGAAAAGAAGGTCCCTCTAATAGTTCAAGTTAAAGATGCACAGGTATCATTGGCCTCTCATCCTTCAAAGAGAATGAAGCTAACCATCTTGGTAGTAGATATTTCAACTAGCTATGGTATACTTTTGAGTAGAAGCTTTTTTAGGGACATGGGAGTGGAGATTAAGATGGATTGGTCTCATGCCATCATTCTTGTTGGTGACAAGAAAACCAAGTTGGAAACTAAGAAGAAGGCCAAGTTCATGACCTTGAAGTCTGGAGATCCAAAGGAACATATCTTATATGAATAAATAGGGCTCGTAAATTACATGATAGTCTTTGACTTCAATTATTCTAAGGAACAACCACATCCTTCTAGCAACCTAAAGATTTGAAACCTAGAGTTCAATGATAGTTTCACTACCATCAGGTTTGGAGCTAGCATTATGCATGTATCTCTAGATGGAAATGTGACTCATCTTGCATACAAGCTGCAATTCAAAAACACAAATAACACAATAGAGTATGATGCTTTATTGTTAGGTATCATTGTTATAAAGTAGAGAAGAATGAAATTATTAAGAGCTCAAGGAGATGTGGATCTTATAATAAAACAAGTTTGAGCTTATTACAATGTAAAGAATGCTAGGCTCAAAAAATATAAAAATAGGGTCATAGATGAGATTGAGCACCTGGACACCCTTTAAATTCAAGTTTTACCAAGGGAGAAAAATGCAAGGGAAAACTTGTTAACCACATCATCCTTGCTACTATTCCCACATTTGGATTTCATGGATAATCAGTACAAGGTCTAAGTCTTTTTAAGAAACTATTTCCAGACAATGTTGAGACATGGTAAGTGTTCAACAATGATAAGTAGATCTAGTCTTTCTTGGAAGGATCTAAACCTTTCAATGACTAGTAATTTGAAGTTCATGAAAATACCTACAAATATTTCTCCCCTAACACCAAGAAAGAGTTGGATCTTGGTGTTGAACAACTCAAAGGTAACAAGATCCTTTGACATCTTATTTCCCTTGAGAAACTATTTGATAGGCATGATGTATTTATTAGAAGGGGGAGGAGAAGAAAAGGTGGATCTTCTTGACAATATAAAGGGATGAACCTTGGCACTGAATATAAACCCAAGATGGTTAATATTGGTAGTAGTTGTTTAAAAGAAGAAAGGGAAAAAGGAAAAGAATTGTTGTTGGGTGAAAGAACAAATTTGTGTCACCCTTTTATGAAGGAAAAAGCTAACACAAGTATAATTTTTCATCTTCAATGACATAAAACTAGTTGTATTTTTCATAATTTGATAATGAAGTAAAGTAATGAAATGTGTATAAATTGATATAGTTTAGGATTATAATTTTTAATAATTATTTGGAATAAAAATTGACATATTTTCCTAATTTTTAAAGACAACATTTTACTTGCTAAAAAATGTTGAAAATTAAGGGTCTAGTTCCCACCACAAAACTATATGGAAATAAACTTGTTTCCCTTCAATCTTAGATTATGTTATAGATAACATATATAGATAGAATAATAACAAATAAAAATTATCTTAGGACCTATATTTTATCTTTTATAACAATTCAAATTTCAATTCACTTGAAATCGATAGTTTTCATCTCCCACCACATTTTTCAAAACAAATTTACTTTTACCAAAAGAAAAAATTATACATTCCTGAAGAGGACTCTCTCCTCTAGAACGTCATGTGATTTTTAAATTTTTTTGATATGATTTAATATTGTTTCATTTCTCAAAGTTGACATCTTCTCGAGTGTTAAAATATGTACTTGTAGAATTTTTTAATTACACTATAATATATCTAATTAAAACACTATAAAATCTATATGAGAATAATCATGCCTTTTAGCTCTATAAAATGGTGTTTATATGTTACTAAAAAAATATCATAAAAAATAGTAAGAGTTATTGAAACGTTAGTTTTCTAAATTGATTTTATTTCTTTAGTAATTGGATACAAACTAGTATAAAACATGCATTTAATAGACATTTCCAATTGAGAAAGTGTGAGACCATACATAACTTAGCTAGAATAAATTTTTATAAATCATATATTTGAATAAAATTGATTTTTAGATAGAAATAATCAGTCTTTCTGATAAGTCAAACTAAAAGGTGACATAGCTTTGTACTTTTACCCTGTTAGAATACCAAGATGTACTTGCTTGGGGATATGAAGACCTAAAGACCTTTAGGAGTGGTGAGTTCAAGCAAAAAATTTCTCTCAAGCCTAAAGCCACTCCCTTTACAAAAAGGAAACATAACTACAACCCTATGGTCTCATATGCCATCTTTAGGGAAGTTCTATAAGTGTGCATTCATTATATTATTGACTAAGTTTACTTTCTTCATAAGGTGGGCGACACATTTGAAGTTCACTTTTTATTTTAGCATTTATTATATAGATATTTTTAATTTGTTGCTACATTTGTACTATATATAATTCCCAACTATTGGTTAATGAAACTAGGGTAACTAATTATTAAGTTATCTAGGTTTCTAGATAGGATACCAATTATATTCTCTCATTAATATTTTATTGAACTGTAATCTAGAGAAAAAGGTTTTTCCCTTTCCCATACATTTTCCAAAATGTGGGATGAGCTCCTACAACAAGGTGAATATTATGCACTTATGAATTGATACCAACTATTTTTTTTTTCTATCCTACATCCCAAGGTAACTTTTATATAATTGTTCTAAGATTATTGTGAGTAATTGGACATATTATATAGTCTAAAATAATTCTTTTATCCTTTGATCATTTACTCATTACAATATGTATGCATTTAACAAGAGAACATGCATATATCACTAATATGCAATAAAACTGAAATTATAATAACATTCCTTACTACTCTCCCATGATGATGAAATCCATTCTTTCTGTCTACATTGGGATGTAGGAGTACAATAACTAAAGGAACAAGTTAGTTTATCCTCATACAATATAGAAACTTTCTCCAATAATTTTTGAGATACACAAAAATAAGGTGGTATCACTATAACAGAATTACGCAAATGGAAATACCTTGCTAACATACTCAGATGTTTCCTCAATTCCTCTATTGCCAATTGAATATAAACAACACCAAACACCTTGATCACAAAAAGAAACACATATCAAGTTGGAGATTGCATCTCCATTATTAAACCAATTACAACATCATTCATTTCTTTTATGCAATGAAATCCTCTTAACCTCCAAGCATCCAAGACATCAAATAACTTGTAAATACAAAAAAAATATGGAACCATGGAGGCTCACCTCCAAACCTAGGCCTCAAGGAGACCACCCTCGTGCTAGGGGAAACAAGGTTCAACCAAGTTGCACTCAAACATCATCACAATAACAAAAAAAATAGGAACATCTCAGTTTAACATCACATTTACAACTCCCAACCAAGGCTTGCACAATGATTCACACATGGAATCATAAACATTGGGTGAAGGTGGGCTCACAATTAGGAGATTTTCCATATCCTATAAAATTTGTAACAACAATTTCCATGCCCTTTCAGGGCTTGATTGATCAATGATTTCCATGCCTTTTAGGCTTTCACAAAATAATAAGTTCATGCCCTTTCGAGGCTATTCACAAGCATTCTCCCTTCATACTACCATCAACTACAACCACCTTGAAAACCATACTTCATCAACCTTCTTACCACACCATCACTCTCCTTACTATCCATAACAAATTATGAAGGCATATGGCATACAATGGAGGCCATTCTCCAAGGTTCTCAACTATATCAAAAGCCCAACTAACCCCTTCACCCAAGGCTTGCTCTTCCCTCCCACGGGTGAGTGAAGCCTTCACACCCATGTACAATTCTAACACTCAAACAACACAAAAAAATCCAAGAAGAAACCCCAAGAAAATTCATGAAACAACATACACCTTCACAACACAACACAATACAAAACTCCAATGACAACACATGATTCCATACTACACTCATAGACCCTACGAGAAGCATTCTTACAATGTCTAACTTCAACTGTATGAAATGAAGAAACATGGCATGAAGCACTTACCTCCATCAAACTATGGCTCTAAAATGGTGAACCAAATATCTTCCTATTTTCCTTGGCTTCTAAACTTCTCCTCCATAACCATATGTGTCTCTACAATTAGAGAGTGGGTAAGCAACTACCAAGGTTAACACTGTAAGGAAACTTGGCAACAAAGAATATAACCGTTTCCACATAACCCATAATAGATCTGAAATAAACACGAAATTAAAAATCCACATGCAAGAGAATAGACAACATACCCATAAAATGTGACACAAGATATACCCTGGGAAACCCTCATTGAGGGAAAAACCCAGCCTCCAAAAGCATCCATCATCATGTATTATTCAGCAAAAAATACCATTGCCATACAACCATGGAAGCCTTCATGGCCATAGCCACAACCGAGCAAACTATGTGAACAAGCATGAATCCACACATCCCATGCCATGCTTTCAACCTTCACAAATGCTCCCTTGGCTAACCTGTCAAGCCTTGTCCCGCTAGACTCTTGCCTTTTGTCTTCTCCTTGTCACACTCTATCTTACTCTCTCAACAACAACTACCCTTGTGGCTGCTTATATAGTAGCAAGTCCCACAAAACCACTAAATGGTATTACATAAACCATGTGCTACCTAACCCACTGACCCCACATTTAATATTGGGCATTTAATTCTTTTCCCCAATATTAAATAATTACATCAAATATTATCACAATGTTACAATACAACTCATCAAGAATATTTCATGGGAATCTTTACATGTTGCACGTCCATCTAGGCACAACATTACATAATAAAAATAAAATAATAAAATATAACAATATTATGCAATGTGTGCAACACCCATTATCTCAACAATCTCCCACTTGTTGTATACATTGCATAGGGTCAATCCATAGCCACATAAATGAACAAGGGAACAATCCCTCCCAGCACATCCACCATCATGGATCAAAGTACATTAAGTGCTCCATCCTAGTACCCGCAACAAAATTAAAGTATCCAGCATCTCAAACATGAATGATCTCACCTCCTATTATGCCACTCCCACTGGACATACATAGAAGCCATCCAAAGAGAAAACCACCCAACCTGTCACATTAGAAGATCATAAAATCCTGTACCCACTAAAATTCCAAGCACAAATAACCTGATCCAAAGGTAATCACATGTATCCGTAGTTGTCAAAATATCCATAGCTAAAATAGCACCCACAGCAAGTGCCAAACCCATCCAACTATCCATACCTCTAAGGTATAACAAGTGAATCTCATATCACTGACATATCCAATCTGCAACATGCAATCACAAGCCTTAAGAGAAATACCTGCCACATATATACCAAGAAGCTCCCACTGCAAAGGATAATGTCAAATCTATAATCAATCCACTCAACACATCTCAAAGAAGTGAATCCATGTAGTATCAAGGACATCCACAATACATAAACTAATATCCTGCAAGAACAACTCTCGTAACAAGTCTCCAATAGTCTCCCAAATTCTCCACAACCAACAGAGGAAAGAGATAAAGGAATAACCATGTCATCTCTCACATGACATACATGAGCACAAACCAATGACCACAATCTCTAACCAATCTCAAATCCAATGTAGGCAAAACTGAACATCCAAGAAGATAACCAAGACCAGAGAAACCATGCAAATCATAACCTGTATCATGTCCTTCTACACACACCTCTAGATGTAAATTGTGCAAGTATGATCTCCTCCATAAAACCCCAACAAGAAGCCTCAACAACACCCAAACCATACCATATAACTAATCATGGATGTAAGCCTCTCACAAGAAGATCAAACTCAATAAACCATTCCTAAATCAAGGAATAACCATTCCTAATCCAAGGAAAATGTCTAATATAAAACCATCTCCCAAACTCAACCAGCATAACAACATATGCACATGGAGATAACCAATGCTTAACCATCTCTCAAATGAACCCTCCAGGACTAACTCATGTACCATAGCTCAAGATCCATTTCCATGAAAGACAAGCATAAATATAATGCAACTGAGAGAAAAAAAATGGGCTATACCTCTCAAGTAGCAAACCACCGAGTAGACCAAGAGTGGGGAATGAGAATGCTTATCAAGATACCCAAGTCTCCAACCAAGACTCATCTAAGAAAAATCTCCTCTCAAATCCATATCAGGTGACTGCCTCTCGAACTTCCTGCTGAAACCATCAACCGTCCCAACAAATACTTCTCTAGTCCAAGAGAAATCAGCGTCACCACCGTCTCTAAGTATCCATGAGCACCTGTAACCAATCAATCCATGCCAACTCCAAATGCAACATAGAAATATCATGAAGTATCCAGCTTATGATCAGTGTACTCAATACCAAGAAACTAAACCAAGATCAATGTCAAAGTTCCAACCATGGCCTCAGGAACATAAACATGACAACATGATCTTACCATCTCAACCAAAGAGATAACATGCTCCATATGAACACACTATAACATGTCACAACTCTAAACACGTATCAAGAGTATACCATGACATAATAATGAAACCATCCTCATACCAAGGATAACATGCCAAATAAAAATATAAACCACACCTTTGCCAAGAACCCTGTGAGTCCTCAAGATGCAACCATCTCCATACACCATGAAAAAAACCATCTCCACATACCAAGAAGAACCATCTCCATACACCATGAAGATAACAAGTGCACCATGCAAATGTCAAAGACGCTTTTGTAGCAACAGGAACTAAGACAAACCTCCAACATCTTCAAACACTCAATAAGTATATCAATGCCAACAACTCCCACTCAACTGTGGTACCAAGTCACCTATGGCATCATAAAATCCATCTCCTATATGAAGATCGAAATCAAACTAGGAACTAATCCTGCACTGTCACCCCATCACTGTCACAAGCTCCCACTAAACTTTGTATCCAAGCTATCCATGACAAATGATGAAAAAACCATCCTCTAACCATGAGAATCAACCAAGGCATCAAACCATCAAAGAACTCAAAGTGCACATCATGAGCTCCTCAAAAGAAAACCAAATAACCATGATACTCAACCAAGAAGATATACCACCATAACTGAATTAGAAATCCAAGCTAATGAACATCAAGGATGTACCTGTATATCCAATCATGTCATGCCAAAATCCATGACACCATGATCACATCCATGAACTGAGCATCTTTCTCTCAAAGTGTCCAACCTGTCAACATAGTCAACCACAATCCTCTGCCATGATTGTACCTGGTAACAACATCTCATCCCTTCTATATGAAGATAAAATCATGTGACTTAGGGCATAGGCAACCCAAATCCAAGCCACAAATCTGAATATGCATCAATAATGAAAGATCAATGGGCAAAGACAACCCATAACCAAGCCATAAATGCAACCTGTAAGTATAGACTGCTTACAACACTGCACAACTTGTAGACCCAACAAGTCATCATGCATATCCAAATCCAAACACTGATAACCATATCATCATGAGACCAAACTTGAGTATACAATGACATCAAAACTTAAATTTCCAATGCCATAAACTCACAAGTTACCATAGTCAAAATATATACCATAAATTGTTCAGATAAATATTTCAACAAATAAATCATGCCAAACCTGCACCAAATCTGAATCAATGTGTAGAGTTCTCCAAGAGCTTTCCGTTGACTACTCGAAGTCCAAAATCTGACTCTGTATGCCCAAGTTATGCCCTAATCCATGCTCAAATTAAGCAACATCTAACTTTAGGACTCTTGAAACCTAAAAATATTTCAAAATCATAGAACCAAACCTACACCATCTTGTAGTGCTTTGAATTAGCTTTCCAACGCCTGTAAGAAGTCTGAAATCCGATATTCTGAGAGAAAGTTATGGTTGTTTTACTAAAACTGTCTTTTTACCATTTTCAGTGTGATTTTTCATTTTTTTTTTCAGTGACAAAAATTCCAATGGGATTAAATTTGACGGCCATCATGAGCTGAAACCAAAAAACTCTTTCATTTCCTCTTAACATGGCCAAACTAGGGCATATTATATATCAAATTTTATGGAAATGTTGACCCGAATCCAATGGTGAGGTCTGTTTTTACCCAGGAGCTCATTTCTGCAAGCTATCCCCCAAAACCCTCATTTTAAGTGAAACATCCGAAAAATCTTTTTGTCCAACAATTTCACATGCCCAAATCTTTTAACATCCCATCATAATAGCAAACCCAAAACCCTTAGATCTGCAATAAATCATTCATATATCTTGCCCTTTTCTTTTATCCTCTCATGCATTCCCATGGATTCAATCTAGGGTTACAAATAATAAAACCATAGCTCTGATACCACTTGTAAGGAAACTTGGCAATAAAGAATATAACCATTTCCACATAACCCATAATAGATCTGAAATAAACACGAAATTAAAAATTCACATGCAAGAGAATAGACAACATACCCATAAAATATGACATAAGATATACCCTGGGAAACCCTCATTGAGGGAAAAACCCAGCCTCCAAAAGCATCCATCATCATGTATTATTCAGCAAAAAATACCATTGTCATACAACCATGGAAGCCTTCATGGCCATAGCCACAACCGAGCAAACTATGTGAACAAGCATGAATCCACACATCCCATGCCATGCTTTCAACCTTCACAAATGCTCCCTTGGCTAACCTGTCAAGCCTTGTCCCGCTCGACTCTTGCCTTTTGTCTTCTCCTTGTCACACTCTATCTTACTCTCTCAACAACAACTACCCTTGTGGCTGCTTATATAGTAGCAAATCCCACAAAACCACTAAGTGGTATTACATAAACTATGTGCTAAAACCATGTGCTACCTAACCCACTGACCCCACATTTAATATTGGGCATTTAATTCTTTTCCCCAATATTAAATAATTACATCAAATATTATCACAATGTTACAATACAACTCATCAAGAATATTTCATGGAAATCTTTACATGTTGCACGTTTATCTAGGCACAACATTACATAATAAAAATAAAATAATAAAATATAACAATATTATGCAATGTGTGCAACACCCATTATCTCAACAAGCACAAGCTCCCTATAAAGGCCTTCACTTTCCTCCTCACCTACCCCTCTTACCTTCTTGTATTTTCCACCAATAAGAACTGATCCAAGTGGTGTAATGAGGCAAGAAGTCATGTTACAATATGATTTTCGGATTGGCTTGGAAATGACTATTTTTGAGGGTCTCCTAGGTCCCCTAGACCAACTTATGTTTATATTTAAACCCCCAAACCATACTGTTACCATGTGAGTAACTTATTTTCACAAAATTAACACTTGGGAATCATTTTAGGCTCTCTAAAGTTCCTATCAACTTGTAACTTGATTTTCCATCATGAAGGTGACTCTTCCTAACACTCTCCAAGGTCAGTTAATTGATTTTGTCATGAGGATTAGGCTCAGGTTAACTAACATCATGCCAAAGAATCCTATTGGACATGTCATTTACACATAAAAATTACAAGTGTCAAATGACACCCACACACACATTAAAACACTTTACACTTCACAATGACATGTCTCTAATTAATCATACTTCCTTACTATAACACTCGTGCACAATCACATTACAAAATAAACACGATACAACAAGGTTTTGAATCTTCCAAAGATTCACCTTGGCTTTACTGTGTTCACATATGATTGAACCTTGTTTCCCCCATTTATCTCCATGGTTCAACTTTCCTGCACACTCAACTTAAACATTAGTAGCCCGATAAAATAATATACAAGACATACAGAGAAATGCAAAATAAATCCAATGTCACATAATACACATTAACATATACATTTAACTTCATCTAATCATTTCTGTTCTAACTACTATAAAAGAAGCATTGCACTATCATATCCATTTAACTTTCGTCTAAATACACATAGCATTAACTTTCATTTGATTCATATTCAAAACATTGCAATATCAACATATGGGTTTTAGCATAATAAATTACTATTCTAAGTACTATCACCATTCTTATAATCATTAAACAATCAAAACATATGAAATGGATTGTGGTACACATGTTTTAAGTGAAAATCACTATTATGCAGAATTATTAACTAGTATTTTTCCATCATGTTAAACATCTCGACATTTATCACATGATGATGGGTTGGTGAGTAAGTTTCTAGGGTTAATTCCTCAATCTATTAGCATGTTTTCAAAATTGTGTCATCATGCTTTAAACACAAGTTTCAAATGTAATCATATGTCTTATTTCTGTTTTAACCTACATTCATTGTTATCTCCTAGAAGAGAAAATGTTAATCCATCTGCCCTAATTTGGCTAGAGAATTGTTCTATAATTCTTTGATCAAGTCCTTAGATTGAACCTAGAGACTTTCATTTCCAGGTGATCTTAGTTATTCCTTCTAAAGTTATTTAAAGGTGATTACACTTATCATTGCTAGAGTCCACTTAGGCTCTAATAGGATCTTATAATTAATCATTAGTAACAAAAATGTTCATCATACACTAATTAATTCCTAATCACATTCATTTTATGAAATCTAAAATAGGATACTCATGCGGGTCTTATAGTCTCGTTGAATGAATCCAAATCACAAGAATTGATGAAATAAGAGTCAGAAACGTCCCATTAAAAAAATTATATTTGTAGAGATCCAATAAAAAAATTGATCATCATAACATTCAAACTCATAGGTGCAAAGTCTAAATGTTCATATTAAAATTTTATGAAATCTTACCTAGAAACACTTTTACGCTAGAAAAAAATCAATAGAGTAGATTGTTTTTTTTCCTGCATATGATTCATTTAACTAAGAAACAATGTATGTGAAAAAGTTATTTCACTAAACTTTTTTGCACTAACTACTCAGGTAGATCAGGCATAAAAAGCCTGATAAATTACTCAACAGTGGAAAATATATAAGCAAGTAATAGTAGAAAAATTTGCCCCCATTTAAAAGAATTAAATTTAAAAAATTAGTGCAAAAAAAGGTGCCCCCAAATGGGCATCCAAATGTCAAACCCAATTAAATTTTACTTTAGTTGAAATCCTCATTTTCAAAAAATGGGATTTAAAACAAGAATTCCAAATAACAAGTATTTTGAACGAATATGGAATCCTTGTTTTGGGGGTCAAATGGGGATACTGGATTCCACTTTTTCCCAATTCCAATTCTGATTGTGTGGACCCAAACAATGGATTAGAATTTTTTTAGAATTTCGAATGCCAATTCCATTCTAATTCCAGCTACCAAATGGGCCCTAACTTCTAAAACTTTACCAATTTCAATTCTTAATCCAATAAATCAATTAGCACTTAAATCATCACATTTGATCTAATTGCATGCATGACAAACTAAAAACATGAAAGCATCCATAACACTTGAACACAAAGATTTGGTGACCCAGAAACTTTCCAAATAGAAATTAAAATTGAGGTGGGGATGATACCCACAAACTTTAGTACTGTAGCATAAAGTTGGCTTGTTAAGACTTACATTGATCACTTATGATGATCTTCCCTATTAGGAGAAATTAGGACTACTAGGTCTACCTTGTGAGAGGATTTACAAACACACAATGAAGTATGTACTTGGTAAGGAGATTTATAAAAGACTATTAGGTCTACCTTGTTAAATGATTTTGACTGGTTCACCTATTATATTGAAGCAGTAGATCTTTGATTTGCAATTGAGTTTGCTGATAGAGATTCCTTAGTGTACTCATCACCTTTCTATGATAGATATGTCTCTGCTACTCCTTATACTATTATGGCCTTCACATTTCACTTTTTATCTATCGCATTCATATCTTAAACTTTCTGCATCCACATTCACAGTATAAAATATATTCTCACACATTCACATTCTTCTTCTTATTGGATATGATATAATACATTACATCTATACAAATCCAATTTACAAAATTAAAAAGGAATCAATGATAAAAGTTAGCACAAATACTACAAAGTTAGCCCATATGAAGATACTTGAGTTCTAAAGACTAACTTGGTGAGGTTTTGATACTTAACATCCACTATCAATGGTTGGCATCATCATACACTTGGTAGATATAGAAGCTTGATCCATACTGATCACTTTCAAGTAGTCTTGATCTCGGTCTGCATAGGTGACTCGGTAGATATTGTACAACTCGACAAACACTAAATTACTTGGTTGGCATAAAGTAGCTTGGTTAACATTGGCTTTGCATCACATGAACTATGAACTTGGTAGACATTGCAATTCTTAGTAACATAATAAACTCACTGCATACTAAAATGGATAGTTTGAACTACTAGAATTCAAACTGACTAAATTTTCTTGGTAACCATTGGGATTAGTACAAGACTCGATAGCAATTATAGAGCTCAATGGCTATTGAATTACATGGCAAGCACTATAGACTATTCAATGAGCTCGATAGCTATACAAAATCTAAATAAGTGTGCGTCACTAATAACAAACTTGATTGATATGTCAACAATCTCCCCCTTTGGCATTAGTGACAAAAACACTTATTGGCCCAAAACTAAATACCTTGTATTCATCACCACGTGATACAAGCTTGGTATATTTTTTCAATTTTTTAAAATTGATCTTTGTACGTATATACAATTTACGATGCATCTTTTGCTATATAAGTTTTCCACCATAGCATATTTCTCCCCCATACTATGTGTTCCTCTATGTACATGTCCGTCTTCCTCATAAAATATAACTTTTTTGCCATATACATGTAATAGTTCTCCAATGTAACCTTTCTCCCCCTTTTTGACAATAACGCCAAAGAGTTATTCTAACATATTTACATAGAGACATCAAAATGAGATAAGAATTTAGAATGTACCTTGAGGGTGATGGCCAAGGTTTTATCCCAATTTTCTTGCAAGACCTTGAATATATGAGTTGTAATTTGCAGTTCTATTGATAGTTCAATCATGTGATCCCCAATAGAGAAGTTATTATCATGGATCTAAGTTTTTGAATATACAATATGTTTCTACATAGAATCCATGACTAGAAGGATCATATTTTGTATGTCAATCAATGTTGAGCAGATCCTTGCTTCTTCTCTTAGCAATTTAGCTTGCATGTTTGACAAAAAATCTAATCTTCTTGAAATGTGCAGAGCTTGAACTAGGGTCAAGTTGTAACTGTTGAGCACTTTCTTTAAGATCTATATCAATTTTGGACAATTTTTCCTTTACTTCCTTTTTATACTTAGGGACATCACATAGTTTCCCAAAAAGTGATGACACATTTGAATAGGACACCTCAAGATTGACCAAAATTGTTGAAAGCTCAACTTGATAAATGGCTATTTATTGAGCAATGTGCTCGAGCACTTTATTGTTAAATATATTTTTAGCCTTTTCAACTAGCTTATCTTGACCTTTAGTATACTCATTGAATTTTTGGACTGCTTCTCCTAGATGATACAAAATAGGTTGAGAATAATCAACCTCAATTCCTATTGCCTTGGTCAAGATATTCTTGGCATCATAAATTATCTTATACTAGTTGTCTCTTTCCTTTCTTAATCTTTGTTGTTAGGCCTTTTTCTAGAGGAGTTCACCAAATATGTGCACTTAGTCTATAGAAATATTGCAAATATCCCATCTAGGAATTACCATTTCCTCAATTACTTCCTCTATCTCCTTTCCTTTCCCCAAAAATTTTGTCTTCGATTAAACCTTAGGCTCAACTATCCTTGCACTTATTTCTTTTATACCTAGAATGGAAACAATATACTTAGACATACTTGGACTTGCAATAAAAATTGATATTGCACTAACTAATGGAATATTTATAGAAATACTTCAAGAATCCAAAATTGATGAAGTCAAAATTGTAGAATCCAAAATTGAAGTAGACAAAACTGGAGAGATTACCATGGATGTACTGAAAATTGAAGAAGTAAAAATTAGAGAAGTATAGACTGAAGAACTCAACTTAGTAGATGAAGTAGTTTGTAGCTCAGTGGATGAAGTGGAAGTCACTTTTGTCAATGATATGTGAAGCTAAGTTGGGGCAAAGAGTGATTGGACATTTGATGTATTAGTAGTAGTCACAACCGAACTTGTTGAAGTTGTCTCCATACTTGATGTAGTTAATATTTTTCTTGGGGAGTGATGAAGCGAGACAATGACTATTGCGGCTATCTTGATTGGGTCAGTCTCCTCATCATATTTCTTTTCTTCCTCGGTAGCTTTTGGACCTTGATCATCTTCATCTTCTTCGTTATCAGAATGAGTCACTTCTTCAACATTTTCTTCCTCATCTTTCTCCTTATCTTCTTCATCATCAACATCCTTTACTTCAATTGGCAATTAACTTGGTTTATGAAGATGATAAAAAAATTTCCAAGTGTTTGTAGCATTTCTAACAACAACTCAATGTCTTTAATCAAAACCAAACAAGTATTAAACCTTAGAGTTAGTTTTTCTTAGTTTTTCTTTAATGAATCTTTCACCTCAACATCTAATATGCTTGGTAGTAACTACCTCATGGTTCGTGCATATATGTCTTCAATTGTTTGCATAGAAAAATCCCATCTTGGCTTTATCTTCTATAGTAATTCATAGGAGACTTGAGAAATGATCTAGTTTGGTGAATACTTCCACTTACCCATTTTTCTTAGCACTAGTTCTTCAACTTGCTTCTACTCTACCTTAGTCCTACTTTCATATTTAAAAGATTTAAAATTTTTTATAGTTTCTCCTTATTCCAATTTCTTCAACTTGTCTTGGAAGGTGGGTGGAGGTTTGTTGAATACAATGTCACTTCCTTTCTTTCGTGACCTCCTTATGAAGATTGCAGTGGATGCCTTTGAAGGCTTGGTGATGATCACCTTGCCCTTTTTCTTCAAATGTTCTTCTTTCTTAGATTCTTCCTCATCCTATGCTTGTTCCACATCCTCACCTTTTCCCTCGATTAATAAGAGAGGTGCACTTGATGTCAATTTTGCTAACCTTCTCTTCCCTTTGTTAACCACCTAAGGGACCTTTATTTCCAGCACTATTCTGGCCTTAGCTTCATCATAAGTTCCAAAATAAGGGGCCTTAGGATCAATAGGTTCATTAACAAGGGCTTCAATGATGTCCTTTTTCACATCAATATTCACCTCATAGGTAAGAGGTTTGACCCACACAACTCTAGGCTTAATTGCCTGGATATATACCTTGTCACTATCAACCATGAAGTATACATCATCCTTGTAGTCTTCAACTAACTGCTTTGGAATTTTGAACCTATTGTTCATTTTCTCTTTGAACACTTTGAATTATTTTTCCATGATGTTGGCATTGTTCTCACCTATTTCTACAATATATTCATTTATTTGGTAAAGTACAAACACATATTTTCTCCAAATTATAGTGCCTTTAGAAGGGAAGAACATCTAAACATAAAAGAATAGATAGGTTAATAGTGAACCAAATTTGCATGGGTTGTTCTTTGATATTCTAATACTTTCCATTTTTTTATTTAATTACCTCAACAATAAGTTGGCAATGTCATAAGATAGGTTGTTTCTAACTAGTTTATATGCCAAATCCATGGCTTCACATGACACATTGTTAAGATGGCTTGAACTGTATATCTTATGTGCAATAACATGAATTCCAAATTTCAATTTTGCATCTATAACACTACTAATTTTCATACCTCTATCATCCCATTTGGCTATGGTTTTCTTCTCCAACTCTACCTGACCTAGGGTTTTCTTTGTTTTGGCTTTCGCTAGCATGGGGAGGCCAATGATTTGATGAATCATCTTCTTTGTTATTAGACTTGGTTGCTCTAACCACAACTATCCATTATGCACCAGGCTAAGGATAAACCTAATCTATTTAATTTGAAATTCTTGGGGCATATGGGGAATATCTATCAATCCTTTTGGTTCTAGATGTTGATGCTTGGGTTTTAGGGTTTCATCAACATATAACTAACCTAGGGCGGGTAAAAGCACAAACCTGTGTCACCTTTTATAAAGAAATGTGATATCAGAATGTGACAGTTCAACATTAATGAAAAAAAAAATGGTATTTGTGTTTAAAATATTAAGATGATGTAAACTAATGAAATGTGTAGAATTGTATGAATTTTATGCCTATAATTTTTATAATTTTTTTGACTAAGAATTTATTCATTTTATTTTATTTTGAAGTCCCTTTTTTAACTGTAAAAAATTTAGGATGTAGTTCCCGTCAAACAAGTATGTGCAAATCACCTTTTTTTGTTCTAATTTGAAACTATTTTATAGATGACATGTATAGCTAGTGCACAAAAAAAGAAATAATTACTTTTGATGTATATTTTCTTTGTTATAAGTACTCAAGTTTGACCTTGTCAGAATCCAACAGTTTTTTCCTCTCGTCAAAACTTCCCTATCAAATCTATACCTTCTTGAAAATAAATTACATATTCATGAAGAGGATTCTCTCCTCTAGTGATAAATATTTATTTTTTATTTTTTTGATATGATTTACTATTTTTTATCATTTTTTGAGAGAGCATCTTCTGAAATGTTGAAATATCGACTTATAATATTTTGAGATTATAACATATTATAACTAATCAAAACACTCAAAAATTTATATAATGATGATATTGAATCTGAAGTCTATAAAAGGGTATTTTTAGTTTTTTCTTAAAATTAAGTTTTGATAGACAAATGAGATTTTACCAAACCAGGTTTTTGTATCACAAACAGTGACACAGATCTACGCTTTTACCCGGGCATCATCCATCTCTAGAGTACCAATTTCTTAAATAGCACATTTAAAATGAATATGAATGTTGTTAACAAGAAATACCTTGGGAGGGACTTGGTATTAAGCTTTGCTTGGGTCTAGGGTTTCAGCAATTACGGGCATGAGCTTGAAATTTGGCACTTTTCCTTCAACTCCTCAAATCAACATGTTAGACCCTCTTTTGACATTCCTACTGCTGGATGCAATTTTTGCTCAGTAGCTTGAGAGAACTTTTAAAAAAAATTGAAGGAAATTCATGCAAGTCGATTTGATCGCACTAAAAATAGCTCTTCGCAATAGCACTCAACAATTCAGGGTAAGAAATGAATTCAATTCCATGCCTTTTGTTAAAACTTCATTATTAATGCTCAATATGAAGGTAGATATGTTGATAGAATGTCATCCACTATATGGAATTGATTACTTGATGACATCTTTTTTATTTAATAACCATAAGTGCCTTTGTTACTCCCAACCTTGCTCGGTAGATTCTATGACCTAACCTTACTTGGTAGAGAAGGTAACTCGATAATAACTGATACCAATCTTGCTTAGTGATCCCTTTATATCTTGTATACAGATTTGGATCTTTGTCACCATTCAACTGGAACTGATTTAGATGTCTTCTTTCATAGCCTGGTTCTAGTTCTTCCTTGAGAAATTAAATAGAAATGTTTGAGTGACCCAATTCTTGAGTGACTTAACCATCATCATTACTTAGACTAGTATCCTCAGTAGACTTAGGAATTCATTGATGTCTCATCTTCTTTTAGATGTTATCAGCCTTTGCTTTCTTCTCATCTTCAATTCTACTAGTATTTATACAATTCTTGGTAGGATGACCAAATTTTGTACAAATAAAACATATTTTAGTGGTATCTCTTTCTCTCATATGCTATTTAACATAATTCATACCAATGTGTCCAAATTCTCCACAGTAATGACATCTACACCAGGTATCGTAGTTCCAACCAAATATTGCTTTCACAATTTGTTCTATAGGATTCAATGTCTTTGTTTTGCATTCTGATGCCTTGTGTCCATGTTTCTTACATTTATGACTGTTTCCTTCAAATCTTGGTTTCTCTTTACATTCATTATCCCTATGACCATGTTGATTGTAATTGTAGCATTTTCCATTGAATTTTTCTTTTCCATTAATCCAATATTCATTTAATGTATGACCTATCTTACCAAAATGATTGCAAGTAGGTCTTTGATTCTTTTGAGCACCTTGTTTGGAGGATTCACCTTTTTCTTTGTATCCAATTCCTTCTTTTCCCTTTTTTCTATAGAAGTTTTTCTCATTCAGTTGATCCATGTCTGCTTGAGATTTCATCACTCTCTCATTGATTTGCTTCTCAGAGTTTAGATAATTCCTCAATCATTCATTGATTTGTCTTTCAGATCTTAAATCATTTTTTATCCTTTCATCAATTTTCCTTTTAGAATTTAGATCCTTCCTTATTCTTTTATTTTCAAATTTTAGGATCATGATTTCCTTATTTTCATTTGAGAGCTGATCAATAAGGTCTACTTGCTAAAGGGATTAGTTCTAAATTTCATTGTTTCTTCCATCCATTTCTTCTTTTATCGTGTTTCTTTGTTCCAAGACTTCACATAAGCTTACTGACAAAATTTCTTGTTCTCTTTTCAGCTTTCTTACTTCTTCTTGCAATGAACAATTCTTCTCTAAGAGTTCTTTGATTGCATCATTTGCTTCATCTAAGTTGTTTGAAGGGTGAAAGTCTTCAATTATTTCTTCAATGTGATAATGAGCATTAATTTAATTTGAAAGTTCCTTTCTTCTTTTTAGGGATTGGGAAAGTTTCTCCTTAGCTTTCTTGAGTTGGGCAATGGCCATTTCTAGATCCAACTTTTCATTGTCAATAGCTTTGTCAAGTTTTAATATCTCCATTTCTTGATCTTTTCTCAAGTTGTTAAACTATCTCTCGACAACCACAAAGCTTTGATACCAATTGTTGGAAATATTCAAGACTATGCTAAGTTACTAAGAGGGGAGGGGTGAATCAGTAACATCTAAAACTTTACCAATTTCAAATCTTAATCCAATAAATCAATTAGCACTTAATTCATCACATCTGATCTAATTGCATGTATGAGAAACTAAAAACATGAAAGCATCCATAACACTTGAACACAAAGATTTGGTGACCCAGAAACCTTCCAAATAGAAAGTAAGACTGGGGTGGGGATGATACCCACAAAATTTAGTACTATAGCCTAAAGTTGGCTTATAAGGCTTACATTGATTACTTCTAATGATAAGATCCACCTTGTGAGAGGATTTACAAACACACAATGAAGTATGTACTTGGTAAGGAGATTTATAAAAGATTATTAGGTCTACCTTGTTAAAGGATTTTGACTAGTTCATTTGTTAGGATGAAGCAATAGATCTCTAATTTGCAACTGAATTTTCTTATATAGATTCCTTAGTGTGCTATTCACATTTCTATGATAGATATGTCTCTACTACTCCTTGTACTATTATGGCCTTCATAATTCTCTCTTTATCTGTTACATTCATATCTTGAACTTTTTGCGTCCACATTCACATTATAACATATATTCTCACACATTTGTATTGTTCTTCTCATTGGATATGATACAATACATTGCATATATAGACAAATCCAAATTACAAAATTAAAAAGTTAGACATGATACAAGTTAACACAAATATTACAAAATCAACCCATATGAAGATACTTGGGTTCTAAAGATTGACTTGATCAAGTTTTGATACTCAACATCCACTATCAATGCTTGGCATCATCATGCACTCGGTAGACATAGAAACTTGCTCCATATTGATCACTTTTAGGTAGTCTTGAACTCGGTCTACACTAGTGACTCGATAGATATTGTGCAATTCATAAAATACTAAATCGTTTGGTTGGAATAAGGTAGATTGGTTAACATTGGCTTTGCATCACATGAACTATGAACTTGGTACACACTGATATGCTCTATAACCATTGATAAACTCAATATATACTGAAATGCATGGTTTGAACTGCTAGACTTCACAGTGACTAAATCTACTTGGTAACCACTGGGATTAGTTCAAAAGACTCTGTAGCAATTGTAGAGCTCAGTGGCTACTGAATTACATGGCAAGTATTGTAGACTATTCAATGAGCTTCGTAGCTATACAGGATCTGAATAAATGCGTGTCACTAAGAACAAACATGACTGATATGTCAACAACATATTCAATCCTTAACTTGAGCTTATATTTATATCTTATACAATGTCAAGCCAGCTTGAATGCAACTTAGAATATGTAATTTTCATCTCTTTAGTAAGCTAGAACCAACAAACAAATCAATTGAACTCAATATACCAAAAGAAGAAATTTTTCATTAGCCAACCCTACTTGGTAGTTTCCTATGTTAACCAAGTGAATTTGGTTAACATTACATATTCACAAAGTTCCTTTGGTAACTGAGTGAGCTTAGTTAAAACTAGTTCCATCCAACATTTCCTTCATTATCCAAGTGAGGTTGGTTAACGCTCAACTTCTATGAACTTCTCTTTTTCACTTGAGTGAACTCAGTGGACAATGTCTTCTAAACTTGGGAAACTCTGGAATGCTCAACAGACATAGGAAACTATCATGAATGCCTGAGTGAGCTTAACATCCACATTCAGAAATCGACAAAACAAATGGCCCCCTTCAACATGACCATGTTGCATATAATGACTCTGGGTTTTTGTGATTAGAAATCATTGATTCTTTAATCCCTTGTAGTTTTTGCAAGGAAAATTGTACATTTATCAAATTTTCTTTAGAACTTAGACCACAATCTAGCAATTCTCTCATTATTTTTTTCTGGGTTCATATTGTCAAGCATGGTCTTTCTTCACAGGAAAATATTTCTACAAAATTATTAGACATGTTGTACTTAATATTTATATTTGCACATACGGTTTTGACAGAAAAATTTGGTTTAATTAATGTGTATATAAACAAAAATATTAGAGATGTTTTACATAATTTTAATATTTGTAGATATGGTTTTGAAAGAAAAAGTTGGTCTAATTAATGTGTATATCTATAAAAATATTGGACATGTTGTACTTAATGTTTATATTTTCACATATGGTTTTGAAAGAAAAATTTGGTCACCTCTCTCAAATTCACCCATATTATAATATCAACAACTTTCATTGACATAAATTCAACAACTTTCATTGATCCTTTCCATTACTCCTTGTTTGTCATGAGTTGTGGTCATTTAATAGTGAAAGTTTATATTCAATATAGAGTATGCACATATCATAGTTGTGACTATTTATTTTAGTAGCTCAGTATGATTCATTCTGGCAATTGTTTGGATTTCCTTGTGTACATATATAGCTTTGTTTTCAAGCACCCATAGTTAGATATTAACCCAAACATACTACTATTCTATTGATCAAATGTGGTGGTATCAATTTTTACATAAAATATGGACAAATTAGGTGTTTCCCCCATGTTTTAGATAGTGTTTATCATGAAATGCATAAATGTTGTGGTGGTAATTTTGGGACAAAAAATAACTCCACCTTGCATTAACTAACTCCTTAGAAATCCAAGCAGTAGGAGTAAAGATTAGATCTCTCAAGGAAAGACTTGTCACAGAAAAATTTATAGTGCGCATGGAAGATGTGACCTTCAAAACAATAAAAGGAACATCGTCAATGTCCAAGGTTCTAAATATGATGTAGAACAAGAATGTGCCCTCTAGAGGATTAATGATAAGAGATATTGACATCAAATTAGTCATGACTTCCCAAACAAATCAGAATTCATTAATCTTTTTTGCATGGCTTCTATAAAGGTCTATCATATTTTACAAATTGGATTTGGGAGCTCAAACTACTTCTCGTACAACATATGTATATTTTACACAAGGGATTATTGCTAGCTATATTAGGCATAACTGTGAAGATTTCTAAAATATTCAAAACAAATTGCTCACAAAATCAACATTAAATATATGTTTATAATAATTTGATAGAGCACTTTTTGATAGATATATTCTCCAAAGGCTTAGGCATTCCTTTCCATTTTTGAAGTTGGATGCATAGACCAATGTCTTTGTGATGATTCTAGCCATTATTGTATGACCAAGGAAAATTACATTTTCTAACTAAGTAATATTTGATAATGATTGTGAGTCTAATCTTCAACATCTCTTGAATCCTTAAACAATTACACACAATAGTTCTCATTAGTTTAGCAAGATCCTTGATGCATACTTTTTTTCTACATATCTCTCTTTTTGTTTAAATCTTATGATAGAAATATTCTTTTACCATTTTTGCACAATGTCATAGACCACATATTGTAATTAATTTTGTTCAAACTTTTGTGATTTCTTCATTTTTCTAAATTTTTGATGTTAGAATTGATACTAGAAAATACCTTAATTTTTATTGATCTAATTGTGTTTCTAACTTCAAGGAGAAAATGGAGATTGAGTTTTTGTTATTTCATAGATTAACTATTCTAGTTTTACATGTTTGAACTTGAAGATACTCAACCAATAGTAGTTTGTAGATTCATGGATTTGCAAACCTAAAAAAAATTGCAAGTCCTCCTATGGCTATAACTTCCATATCCAATTCAGAATCCATCATAAAGCACCTTTTCCATAAGCTAGTTGTGTCATCACCTATTTGATTTTTTAACACAAAGACATAAATTGTGGGAGACATAAATTGTACAAAAAAACTTATTTACTATTATTTTACTCTTGTTTATTTACACATCAAATATCTACTCACTACTATGTACCACCCAACCAAAAATGATACAAGGACATGAAGACTAGCTTCAAAGGCAAGTGAAATAAGGGGAAGTTGACTTCTAGAATATATTGCTCTATCTTAAACTTATAAGGAATCTTAAATAAAATATTTCATTTTCAAAGCAAGGAAAAGAATTGAGAACCTAGAATATGGTGACTATAGGCTAATGAAGAAGTGATAAACAAATAATTCTAGAGTTAGTACACCCCCACCTTGTCCAACTTCCTACAAACATAAGGTTACATATATTAGCCAATATTCCTATAAGATGTGTCAACAAACAAATAAAAATAGTTTGAAAAGATTATAAGTGCAATTTTCATAGAACAAGTTGGAAAAATAATAGAATATAATTTTCAAGTACCTCAATCTTCAAGAGAGATGTCGTGGGTGCATAAGTATCAATTTGATTAGATTTTCCTTCGACCAAAAAATAAAACTCTTTCTTATATTATGTTGAATTTTCAAAGATGGACATCACAAGTGTGAATGCAATTATCACAAATGTGGCTATGAAGTTACAAATGTCTAATGCATGAACTGTATTGGGTTTGTGCTAGGCATATATAGTTCACTTGATTATCTTACTATCATTGGTTTTTGGTATATAGAGTACATGTGCTATTCAAATAGCATAAAATTGCATGAATGGTATTAGATCCTTATTTATATAGATGTGAGGCCTTTCCCCGACCCATCGTAGCATAGTGCTACATAACTATTATTTTGATACTCACGACTCAAGATGTCGAGACATTATCAAATGCTTTGAAGATATTATATTATTTCATGCTATGTGATGTTATTTGTAGATATTTGATGTTTGTCATTTAATTTTTTATGTATATGTATGTTGATGAAATCAGTAAATGTAGGATTGATACTTTGATTTAAGAGATTTTAATGGTTAGGAAATGAAAGAAACCCTTATTGATGTATGTTTCAATTTATGTGAATTTCCGATACATATATACATATGTGCATGTGATTTTATGGGACTACTGATGTGTGTAATGAGTGCACAGATATTTTACCTAAGACAACCGATAGAGGAATAGAATTGATCTCTATGTGCTAATTTTGGAAACCTTGTTGTTCATAATTGAATTAATTGTGAGATGTATGTATGTATCTTTCTGTGATCAGTAAATGTTAATGTTTGTAACTATGTCCTTTTAGTGTCACTTGACACTCGTGAATTGTTTATGTTCTTCAATGTGCTAGTTAGGGTTACATGTGTAACCTTAGGACCTAAGTTGGATTAAGTTAGTGACCTTTTTGCTAATTTGGTTCTTAATCGAGTTTAGTCACCCTTAATCCAAATTAGTGCTTAATCTGCATTTTTAGAGTTGTTAGATGGACTTAAATATTTCCTAGCTTTTTTTTGGTTCCAAACCTATTCCTAAGGCTTTAAAACATGAAATATTTATGTCCAAAGGGTATGGGTATGGGTTGGGGGTCTTTTCCAACCCTTAAGCCCCTTTTACTGACTTTTGAGATCACTCAAAAAGTCTATTTTTTCCTTTGTGCGAAAATTGACTATGGCTACCATGAGTTTCCTCACCTCACCTCCACTTAGTGGTTAACCATAATGTGCATTGAGTTAGGAAATTCTAGATTTGTAGGTGGTTGGGAGAAGTTATTGCTCTATTTGGTGCTTGAGTTTGAGGCTTATTTAGAGGCCCTTCTTGGAGTAGTTTCGGTTGTTACCCAATCTCTACATTTAAAGAGGATTCTTGGAAGAGTGAAGGAAGGAATGGAAAAGCTCTACTCAAATTGTTCATTTTCCATTACCTCTTTGTGAACGTAGAAGTTCTTCATCTCCCTAATTCAGATTTTCATGCTTGATTCATGCTTATGCTTTGTTGTTGTTTGAATGCTTGTATGTATGTTGGGTATGTTGGGAAGATTTGAAAACCATATTTTTTGAATATTTTCCTTTCATGTTTATGTTTAAATTTTGAGGTTTTTTTGTATGGGTGTTTTGGTATTACTCACCCTTGGATAGGGTAGAAGTGACCAATTTTGGGAAAGGTCTTTTTAGTTGGACTACAACTAGTGTAGAGTCTCTTCTCAGGATGAGAAGAGGGAGAGAGGGTAGGGTGTTATGGGCCCCTACCTGTCAGCACACACCTCGTATGAGTTTGGCATGTTAAAATGCAAGAACAAAAGTTCTTGGTTATAGCCCCAATTGGGCATCTATTTTGGTGTTGTGTCAGACTTCTCCTATTGGAAGAATCTACCTTTCCCTATTTTTGATTCATTGTGAATCCTATTATGAAAATCTTGTATGAATATGCATGTTTGATTTATTTCTTGGTCATGCTTGTTGTCACCTAATCAGATTATGTTCTCTCCATGGTTCAAAGAAATGTGTTGCAGAAATTGATGTGAATCCCTTGATGAGGGTCATGAAGGAAATTTAATTAAATTGTTTTAATTTTGTGATTGGAATCCTATGTATTTTGTATTTCAAAACCTTTTTGTAATGGCAACGATGCTGGGTTTTCTTCCTGGTTCTTTCGCAGCTGAGCCTTTGAATCAAGATTTCCAATAAAAATGTTGATTGAGTATAATTTCTTATCATGTGATTTAATCATAATTTTCAATTAGATGGATGCACATCAAAAATAGGATGAAATGATGATGGTTTAATTAAGCAAAATTCTCAAGTTTCTTTACATGTTCAAAATGAAAATTATGTTAAGGAAAGAAAAATGGTTATGATTGATATTTCAATTCAAGTTGTTTGGGAGATAAATTAATCATGTATTATTGTGACACATTTATCAACTCCATGTTTTAAAACAATTCAAATAATATACCCTTAAAAAAAATATATACATTACCTTGTAAATCTATGCTTAGATAAAATTTTGACAAAAAAAAAATTCCATGAGAGTATAAACTCTCTGGTTTTTGTATGGAGAGAAAATCTAATTCTCCTCATGACAACAAAGAATCTTGAAAATATTATTTTTTATATGTTGATTGAAAAATATAAATTTCAATTAATCAAATTATGAATAAATATATCACTACAAAATAAACTTTTACCTTTTTAAACTACCCTAATATCTTTCCTAACTCCCTTATCCTTCTTCTCACCAAGAAAACTTTTTAAACCTTATGACTCCCCCTCCTTCCTAGGTGTTGATGGACAAGGTGTCATCATGATGTGATGACATCATCCTATCCTATCCCTCATGTTGGATGAGGCGTGTGTTGGCCAAGTGGTTGTTTCAACTTGCTTTATGTTTTTCTTCTCCTCACTTACCTTTTCCCTTGCATGGAGGTGCTGATTTTTCTTGGGCTTGTCTTGGTACTGCCCATGTACCTTGACCCAGTCTGACGGGACTGTGTTTGTGTAGACCTTGGACCACATGGGGCAGGTTTGGAATCCACCCAAGCTTGTTTGGGAAGGAAGTTTAGAGGATGGGTGGATTTTATAGGTGGGAAAGGAGGCCCCCTTGGCAAGTGGGCTAGGTTAGTAATGATGTTAGGTTAGTGATAGGTGTTAGTTTTTAGTAGTATTAGTTTTTGTTTTAGCATGTTAGTTATAAGTTAGTTTAAACTAAGTTAGTTTAAATTAAGTTAATTTAAGTTAGTTTAATTTCTTAAATTTTTAAGTTAGTTTATCATGTAATTAAGTTTTTAAGTTATGTTACTTTAAGATAGTTTTAGTACATGTTTTGTTATTTATTAATAATTTTAGTTAGTTAATAATTATGTTTGAATAATTATTAATTGTTTTAAGTTATTTGTTTAATGCTAATATATATTTAATAGTAATAGTCTATTTGTATGTATTAAAGTTGAGTTTTATTTAAAGTTTAGTCACATAATTTAGATTTAGTTAGTTTAGTTTTAAGTTAAATTAGTTAGTTGTTGGTTAATTGAATTTATTACAAGTTTAAGATTCACAATTATAACATTTAATTTAAATGTTGGTATTAGTGTTTTATTTTAATTGTTATAATTTTGTTAGTTTGTCCTATTTAAATAAAGTATGGAAAGGTTAATTTCCTATTTAAAATAAGTTTAAATGGGGGTTTTATTTGATTAGATTTTACAATTAATCTAGACCTGAACTCATTTAGATTGTTATTTAAATAATTTTCATATCTTGTTGAGAAGTTAATAAAATAACATGAGTAATGATCAATATCCATCTAATAACAAAAGTTCTGATCTCAACAATGTATTCCTCCACAAGTTTAAAAACATAAGATTATGTAGAGACACTTTACTTAAACAGTGATCACAACCTTATTGAACTTAGAGCATTTTAATTATATTTTTAAAAAAAAATTGTGTGTTTTTGCCTCATAGTTTGGGCATGACATTTTGGTATCAGAGCCCGTGTTTCAACACTAGGAACCTTAGACCATTGTGCTTCCTAACTTAACACAAACTTTTAATTGTGTAGATGCCCCCTGTTACTCGAAGCAATTAGCGAGCTAGAGGTCATAGGGCTAGGGGTGGTAGAGCAGGATAGGAGGATGGACCACCTCCAGTACCACCATCGAACTTGAACCAGGACATTATAGATGCACTTTAGACTTTGATCGGTGTAGTTCAGCAGAGAGTAGTACCTGTAGTTCAACCAGTTTAGCAAATTCTAGTAGTGGAAGCAGAGGGACCCAGGGGAGGTAGACCTGGAGCCAGAGAGAGGACTAGGAGTCCCCCGCTGAGACATACCTCCTAGACATATAGGAGATGACATCAGGGAATTGATTCAACTCAGGCCACCATTATATACTAGTTCCACTAAGGGAATAGTAGTAGAGGCATGGTTACAGAGCCTACAATGATGCTTTGGATTACGACCCAATGGGAGTAATCTAAAGGAACACCTAACAGTTCATCAGTTGAGAGGGGATGCCTCCAATTGGTGGCATCAGGAGGAGACCATAGGAGGAGTGAGGATGGACACCCTCACATGGGAATCATTCCTAGAAAGATCTTGAAAGAGGTACTTATCAAAGCATTTCTGATAGAAAAAAATAGAGGAGTTTCATTCTCTTTATCAGAGAGGTCTTACAGTGGCTCAGTACAAGAGCAAGTTTCTTGAGCTCCTTCCTTATGTGGAATACATGAAGGATGAGAAATTGCGAGTGCATCACTTTATCATGGGTCTGAATTTCTCACTTTAGGGCACAGTTCAGATGGCCTTCCCTACCACCTTCAGATAGGTAGTGGAGATAGCACTAGTTGCTGAGGATACTCGAGGTAGGCAGGAGTCATAGGATTAGTCTCAAAACTAAAACTCTTCCTAGCAAAAACCCCCTTGGAAAGGGAATCAGAACTATACAGCAAGGTCCTCTAAGGGCCAACAGTGTCAGTAGCCAAAACCACAGTAGTAGTAGCAACAAAAACCTTCTTAGGGTTATCAAGGCTCCAAGCCCAAGCAATGGTAATAACAGGGTCCCAGGTAGGATCAAAAAGTACAGGCCCCACAGTCATAGTTAGTGAAGACTCAGTAGTCTTCTACGGGTGGATATAGTAGATCTAGTAGGTCAAGAGGCCCATAGCAGTCTAGATCACAGGGTGCATGATCTTATACTCAAGGACCATGCTGCACTTGTGGTGGCATGGGTCATATAGCTAGGGAGTGTCCGCAAGGATAGGCATCCAGTGGTCAGAGTAGGGCTTTTTTAGAGCTGACAGTTGGTGACATGGGTAGATTCCATAAAGTTTTTACAGTAGTTGATAACTGCTAGGTTGAGCATTAGGCCATAGTTATTGAGGCTATTGGTATTATATAGGGCCATATGGTTGTAGTTTTATTTGATTTCGGAGCTACTAACTCTTTTATATCTTCATATGTGGTGGAGCATAGCGGGCTAGTGGCAGTTAGATAGGATGTTAGTTGGGAAGTAGAGTTAGCCTCAGGAGCCAAACTGCCAGTTAGTTCCATGGTGTAGAATTGTCAGATGCAGATTGGAGACATGTCCACAATGTCTGATCTACACATTACCCCTCTAGGTTCTTATGATGTTATTCTTGGCATGGATTGGCTTTATGCCCATAGTGCCAAGATGGATTATTGACAAAAGAGGGTGGAATGTGTGGATGATGATGGTATCTCTAGGGATATCTTTAGAGTGAAGAGACCTGTATCCCTTCATATGATTTTCGCTATAGAGAGGAAGATTTAGAGGGGGAGCCATCCCTCAATGATTTTCCAATCCTATAGGAGTTTGCAAATGTGTTTCCTTAAGAGCTTCTTGGTATGCCTCCACCTAGAGCAGTGGATTTTCACATAGACCTTGTGCTAAGAGCTGAGCCAGTTTCGAGAGCACCATATAGGATGACTAATCATGAGCTTAGTGAACTAAAGGCACAGTTGGAGGAACTCTTAGAGAAGGGGCATATTCAACCTAGTGTGTCACCTTGGGGTGCACCAGTGATCTTCATCAAGAAGAAGGATGAATCACTTAGGTTGTGTATTGATTATCGGCAATTGAACAAAGTGACCATCAAGAACTGATATCCTCTTCCTAGAATCGATGATCTCTTTGATTAGTTGCATGGTGCCTGAGTATTTTCAAAGATTGATCTAAAGTCGGGTTATCATCAGTTGAGGATTGTGGATAGTGATATCCCCAAGACTACTTTTCGTACTAGGTATGGTCACTATGAGTTCACCGTGGTATTATTTGGCCTCACAAATTCTCTAGCTATATTCATGAGCCTCATGAATAGGGTATTCTGTACCTTTTTGGATAAGTTTGTGGTTGTTTTTCTTGATGACATTTTGACTTATTCTCATGACGAGAAAGAGCATGAAGAGCACTTGAGGCAAGTATTGCAAAAGTTGAGAGAGAATCAATTGTTTGGCAGCTTGTCGAAGTGTGCATTCTTCAAACCTGAGATACATTATTTGGGTCATGTCATATCAAGTGATGGAGTCTCAATAGACCCATCAAAGATTAGGGCCATCATGGATTGGCCAACACCCACCAGTGTTACTAAAGTGAGGAGCTTTATGGGGCTAGCAAGATATTATCAACATTTCATTTCAGGATTTTCTAGATTGGCACACCCCATCACATCTCTTCAAAAAAAGGGGAAGAAGTATGAGTGGTCAGGGAAGTGTGATTGAGATTTTCAAGAGCTCAAGAGAGCCCTCACGAGTGCACCAATTCTTACAGTACTAGATCCTATTGTAGAATTTGTGGTGTGCATTGATGCATCTTTAGATGGTATAGGTGCAGTCCTTATGCAAGATGGACAAACTATTTCCTTTGAGTCTAGAAAGTTGAAGACTCATGAACTCAATTATCCTACTCATGACCTGTAACTTGCGGCAATGGTTCATGCCTTGGTGAGATGGCAACACTTCCTCCTGGGTCATAGATTTGAGCTTCATTCCGATCACCAAAGCTTGCAGTACATATTTTTGCAGTGAAACCTTAATGCTAGGAAAAGAAGGTGGATGGAGTTTCTATGTGAGTACGATTTTGATGTTCATTATATCAAGGGAAAAGAGAATGTGGTTGTAGATGCCTTGAGTAGAAGGCACCATGAGCTTTCATCTATTAGTACTTGCATTGATTTGAGAGAGAAAATCTTACAACACTTACCAGCCGATGAGCTGTATGTAGAAGTGAGTCAGTTAGTACATTCTCAGAGACTTTTGGAAGGGAAGTTTTTAGAGTATTCCTTGGAGTCTGATGGACTTTTGCATCATAGAGGATGTATGTATGTACCTTCCATTGGGGGTTTGTGTGAGCTCATTGTAAAAGAAGCTCACAGAGCACATTATGCAGTGCACCCTGGAGTTAAGAAGTTACATGCAGATTTGAGGTAGTTGTATCATTGGCTAGGCATGAGAGTATAGATTGCTAGCATAGTTGCAAGATGCCTTGAGTGCCAGAGGGTGAAGGCAGAGCACCATCATCCTGGTGGGCTTCTTCAACCGCATAAGATTGTAGAGTGGAAATGGGATACTATATCTATGGATTTCATTGTTGGTCTTCCTATGTCATCTCGTCGCCATGATGCCATTTTGTTGATAGTTGACACATTGACCAAGGTTTCCCATTTCTCACCTATGCATACTACATTCACAGCATGAGACATAGCTCAAGTGTTCTTGTGAGACATTATCAGACTTCATGGTGTTCCCTGTAAGATCATCTCTGATAGAGACTCATTGTTCACCTCTTCATTTTGGAGAAAGTTGCAGACAGCTTTGGGCACTAGGCTCAATTTTAGTATAGTGTACCATCCTCAGATCGATGGTCAAACTGAGCGATTGAATCAAGTTTTGGAGGACATGCTACATATGTACGTGATGGACCATCAAGTCAAATGGGAGGAATACCTACATCTTGTCGAGTTTACCTATAACAATGGGCACCATTCCTCCATAAGTATGCCACCTTATGAGGCCTTGTACAAAAGACTATACAAGATGCCCTTGAGTTGGGATAGGATCAAGGATCGAGTGTCTATTGGTCCCTAGTTGGTAAAGGAGATGGAGTAGCAGGTGACCCTGATTAGATAGCATTTGAGAGAGGCACAGGATAGGTAGAAGAAGTATGTTGATGCGAAGAGGATAGATCAAGAGTATCAAGTCAGTGATAGAGTGTTCTTGAGGGTGCGATCACACAAGAGTCTGATTTGATTTAGAAAGGGGTCTAAGTTGGCATCCCAATTTGTTGGGCAATTCGAGATCTTAGAGAGGATAGGACCTATTGCTTACCGTTTAGCTTTGCCACCTAGCCTGTCACGTATCCATGATGTGTTTTATATTTCTGTACTTAGAGGATACATTTATGATGAGTATCATATTATAGATTGGGATGTTTTATAGGTGGAGTCAGATAGACAGCTAGCAATGGAGCCTATCTGTATTATTTCCTGACGGACCCTAGCATTTCAAGGCTGAGAGCTGGACCAGGTTAGGGTCTAGTGGGATTGTTATGATGAGGTCACGGCTTCTTGGGAGGATGCAGTGCAGATGTGATCTTAGTACCCTTATCTTTTTGATGAATTCGAAGAGGAAGTTCATGCCTAGTAGTGGACGATGTGAGGCCTCACCCCAACCCATCGTAGCATAGTGCTACATTACTATTATTTTGATACTCATGACTCAAGATGTCAAGACAACATTAGATGCTTTAAACATATTATATTATTTCATGCTGTGAGATGTTATTTTTAGATATTTGATGTTTGTCATTTAATATTTTATGTACATGTATGTTTATGAAATCAGTAAATGTAGGATTGATACTTTGATCTAAGAGATTTTAATGGTTAGGAAATGAGAGAAATCCTAATTGACATATGTTTCAATTTATGTGAGTTTCTGCTACATATGTGCATGTGATTTTATGGGACTACTGATGTGTGCAATGAGTGTGCAGATATTTTAACTGAGACAACCAATGGAGGAACAAAACTGATCTCTATGTGCTAATTTTGGAAACCTTGTTGTTTGTAATTAAATTAATTGTGAGATGTATGTATGTATCTCTCTGTAATCAGTAAATGTTAATGTTTGTAACTATGTTCTTTTAGTGTCGCTTGACACTCGTGAATTGTTTATGTTCTTTAGCCTGCTAGTTAGGGTTAGCTATGTAACCTTAGGACCTAAGTCAGATTGAGTTAGTGTCCTTTTTGCTAATTTGGTTCTTAATCGAGTTTAGTCACCCTTAATTCAAATTAGTGCTTAATCTGCATTTTTAGAGTTGTTAGATGGACTTAAATATTTCCTAGCTTTTGTTTGGTTCCAAACCTATTCCTAAGGCTTTAAAACATGAAATATTTGTGCCCAAAGGGTATGGGTATGGGTTGGGGGTCTTTTCCAACCCCTAAGCCCCTTTTGTTGACTTTTGAGATCACTCAAAATGTCTATTTTTGCCTTTGTGCGAAAATTGACTGTGGCTACCATGAGTTGCCTCACCTCACCTACACTTAGTGGTTAACCATAGTGTGGGTTGAGTAAGGAACTTCTAGATTTGTAGGTGGGAGGGAGAAGTTATTGCTCTTTTTTGTGGTTGAGTTTGAGGCTTATTTAGAGGCCCTTCTTGGAGTAGTTTAGGTTGTTACCCAATCTGTACATTTAGAGAGGAGTCTTGGAAGAGTGAAGGAAGGAAGGGAAAAGCTCTACTCAAATTGTCCATTTTCCATTACCTCTTTGTGAACGTAGGAGTTCTTCATCTCCCTAATTTAGATTTTCATGCTTGATTCATGCTTATGCTTTGTTGTTGTTTGAATGCTTGTATGTATGTTGGGTATGTTGCGAAGATTTGAAAACCATGTTTTTTGAATGTTTTTCTTTCATGTTTATGTTTGAATTTTGAGGTTTTCTTGTATGGGTGTTTTGGTATTACTCACCCTTGGATAGGGCAGAAGTGACCAATTTTGGGAAAGGTCTTTTTAGTTGGACTACAACCAATGTAGAGTCTCTTCGTAGGATGAGAAGAGGGAGAGAGGGTAGGGTGTTATGGGCCCCTACCTATCAGCACACACCTTGTATGAGTTTGGCATGTTAAAATGGAAGAACAGAAGTACTTGGTTATAGCCTTGATTGCGCATGTATTTTGGTGTTGTGTCAGACTTCTCCTATTGGAAGAATCCACCTTTCCCTAGTTTTGATTCATTGTGAATCCTATTGTGAAAATATTCTATGCATATGCATGTTTGATTTATTTCTTGTTCATGCTTGTTGTCACCTGATCAGATTATTTTCTCTCCACAGTTCATAGAAATGTGTTGTAGAAATTGATGTGAATCCCTCGATGATGGTCATGAAGGAAATTTAATTATATTGTTGTAATTTTGGGATTGGAATCCTATGTATTTTTTATTTCAAAACCTTTTTGTAATGGCAACGATGCCAAGTTTTTTTCCTGGTTCTTTGTCGGCTGAGCCTTTGAATCAAGTTTTCCAATAAAAATGGTGATTGAGTATAATTGCTTATCATGTGATTTAATCATAATTTTCAATTAGATGGATGCACATCAAAAATAGGATAAAATGATGATGGTTTAATTAAGTAAAATTCTCAAGTTTCCTTACATGTTCAAAATGAAAATTATGTTAAGGAAAGAAAAATGGTTATGATTGATAGTTCAATTCAAGTTGTTTGGGAGATAAATTAATCATGTATTATTGTGACACAATTATTAACTCCATGTTTTAAAACCATTCAAATAATATACCCTTAAAAAAATAATATACATTACCTTGTAAATCTATACTTAGATAAAATTTTGACCAAAAAAAAATTCCAAGAGAGTATAAACTCTCTAGTTTTTGTATGGAGAGAAAATTTAATTCTCCTCATGACAACAGAGAATCTTGAAAAGATTCTTTTTTATATGTTGATTGAAAAATATAAATTTCAATTAATCAAATTATGAATAAATATATCACTGCAAAATAAACTTTTACCTTTTTAAACTACCCTAATATATTTCCTAACTCCCTTATCCTTCTCACCAAGAAAACTTTTTAAACCTTATGACTCCCCCTCCTTCCTAGGCATTGATGGACAAGGTGTCATCATGATGTGATGATGTCATCTTGTCATATCCCTCACGTTGGATGAGGCATATGTTGGCCAAGTGGCTATTTCAACTTGCTTTATGTTTTTCTTCTCCTCACTTACCTTTTTCCTTGCATGGAGGTGCTGATTTTTCTTGGGCTTGTCTTGGTACTGCCCACGTACCTTGACCCAGTTTGATGGGACTACACTTGTGCAGACCTTGGACCATGTGGGACAGGTTTGGAATCTGCCCAGGCTTGTTTGGGAAGGAAGTTTAGGGGATGCGTGGATTTTATAGGTGGGAAAGGAGACCCACTTGGCAAGTGGGCTAGGTTAGTAATGATGTTAGGTTAGTGTAGGTGTTAGTAGGGGTAAGATTAGTATAGGTTAGTAATGATGTTAGGTTAGTGATAGGTGTTAGTTTTTAGTAGTATTAGTTTTTGTTTTAGCATGTTAGTTATAAGTTAGTTTAAATTAAGTTAATTTAAGTTAGTTTAATTTCTTAAAATTTTAAGTTAGTTTATCATGTAATTAAGTTTTTAAGTTATTTTACTTTAAGATAGTTTTAGTACATGTTTTGTTATTTATTAATAATTTTAGTTAGTTAATAATTATGTTTGAATAATTGTTAATTGTTTTAAGTTATTTGTTTAATGCTAATATATATTTAATAGTAATAGTCTATTTGTATGTATTAAAGTTGAGTTTTATTTAAAGTTTAGTCACATAATTTAGATTTAGTTAGTTTAGTTTTAAGTTAAATTCGTTAGTTGTTAGTTAATTAAATTTATTACTAGTTTAAGATTCACAATTATAACATTTAATTTAAATGTTGGTATTACTGTTTTATTTTAATGTTATAATTGTGTTAGTTCGTCCTAATTAAATAAAGTATGGAAAGGTTAATTGCCTATTTAAAATAAGTTTAAATGGGGGTTTTATTTGATTAGATTTTACAATTAATCTAGACCTGAACTCATTTAGATTGTTATTTAAATAATTTTCATATCTTGTTGAGAATTTAATAAAATAACATGACTAATGATCGATATCCATCTAATAACGAAAGTTTTAATCTTAACAATGTATTCCTCCACAAGTTTAAAAACTTAAGATGTATGTAGAGACCCTTTACTTAAATAGTGATCACAACCTTATCGAACTTAGAGCATTTTAATTATATGTTTTTAAAAAAAATTGTGTGTTTTTGCCTCGTAGTTTTGGCATGACAATAGATCTCTTACTTTCACTTGGTGGTTGATGAGTTTTGTTTGTTTATTTTACGATCATTTCTCCTCAAGTTATTTTGGTTATGGAAAAAATAATAGTTCAAAAATGGATGTTTTATTTGGCGATTTCACTTGATTTAGTATGAAAAAATGACTACATAAGCTACTCCTTCAGCTTTAACACTATGCCAAAAAAGAAATTGTGTGAATAATACTTGCACTATTTTTTCCACTTCCTTTAGCCTATTGCTTGTCATGTAACCTTCTATAAATAAATTTGCCTATTCCACAATAGTATATAAATTTTAGTTCATTTATGTTTTATAATATATAAATATGGAAATTGAAGACTGGTAAATGAATTTTCCTATTATTTCATGTTAAAGCTTACTAAATATTGTTTCACAACCCCCAATTTCTCAAGCAAGGCTATTCTTGAATATGACAAGTTCTGCAAGCCATGGTTTGTGTATTCCTTCAAGAAATCTATGCAGTTGTTTTTCAAAACACATATAAAGTAGAACACATAAAACACAACAAATTTAATTCACATCAAAATACTTCCAAACTTGACACCAAAAAACTAGACAGAACCATTGAATTTATAATATAATGTATTTTCATTCTAGATCAATTCATTTATGAGGATAGGTAAGAAAAAATGCTCGATGGTGTTGAACATTTTACATGTGAAATCTGTGCACTTTGAAAAGGTACTTGGTGTGTGCTAACCATAGCATACTGCTAGTCTTTGAGCCCTAGATATTACTGATCATAGTGCATGAAAGTACAAATCATGAACATTTAGAGAGAGCATCCAAAGATTGTTGGGTAGTTTAGAGGATTTGGAAATTACTTACAAAGATCATCCAAATATTATTGGATAATTTAATGATTTCTATTGCTTAGTAATGCCAATGATGCCTACAAGAAAATTTAACTAAGAAGCTGATGTAATAATGTAGTTGTTTTATTTAAATAAAGAAATCCCAGATGCTCATCATCATGGAAAATTTCATTAGTTATAGTGATAAGGTTTTTATTCTCTTCTCAACAATTGAAAAGGTTTTTCTTCTCTTATAAGTAGCTAGCTTGTGATTGTTGTTATGGGTAGGGCTAAAATGAATAGCTACTTCAAATGATTTAACTCGCATATATCATTTGAATTAGATATATTCAGAGAAAAAAATAAGAAACTTTCCTATAAAGTGAGTACTTGTCACCTTAAAATCTCCATGTTATCACCTATCCCCTGTACATGATTTTATTCTTGTACTACATTTATTTTTTATGTTAACTTTAAGGATGCATAAGTTTAGTTCTATCTTCCATTGTAGTAGTGTAAAGATTAGTGTAGTTTCAGAGCAGTATATGGATCAGTATCCAAAGTAGGTTCTAGCTTCCATTATTCTGTATTCATCTAGATTTCTTAATATTTTTTAATTTCTACTTTAAATTTGATGTCTAGAAATATTTGATTATGTTCCATTCCAATTCTTGTTCCACTTTGTAAGATTATCAGATTTAAGTGGCTATGCCAACTTAGGAAGCCTTCCAGAGTCATTTGATGAACTCAAGTCTTTGAAATATCTTAACATTGGTGGTTACCAAAATTTGAGGATGTCCAATGGTGGTTTTGAGCCCTTAGATTCACTCATTGAACTAGATGCATAATATTGTGAATCATTAAATGAAGAGGCAATGGACATCTTAGTGATGTAAGTAAGAGGCACACACTCCAATGATATCCTACTATCCCTTCCTAAAACAAACTCAAAACTAGGGTAGAGGTGAAATAGTTTCACACACACACCATCACCACCCTCTCAAACTAACCTTATCTTCCAAGTAGTCTAACACCTTCCCCAAAGTACAAATCCACCCATACACCTCACTTCACCTACATCCTCCATGATCTTAAACTTCCATACACCCTAATACATCATTCGCCATTATTCCACCAATATTCTTAGCCAACTGATAGGTCTAGGGCTTCTTACTACACCAAAACCACAAGTTACACTAGGAAGCCTAAAAGAGGATCAATCCTAGTAGCTCTATTTTACAAAAACTAACTCTAAACTCCATAAACTTGAAAGAAACCTTCCAAAAAAAAATTATAATATATTATTACATGAAAAACCATATCAAAATTCCAAAGATGGTTTCTAGGTCTCAATTATAAGGCCCTTTTCTCTCAACCGCTAGTTTCTAGGATTTATGGCTTCAAAATGTAGTTTAGCCTTGTAGGCTTACAACCTCAATTCCAAAGGTGGATTTTATTTCTTCACAAACATTAACATAATCCTTACTTACCTTAGACCAAAATTCCAACCTCCAAGATTCATAAATGATCATTGTGCTATATTTTGTAGTGCATCAACATGTTAATAGTAGGAATAATAGTTCCAAACTATGGCTATTGCATCTCAGGCAGGTATAGAACACCAGAACCTTATCATGCATGTTTCTTACAAATAAAAACCTTCATTTTTACCAAAAACTAGGAATTTTCACTATGTATATTAAGAGAAATGCAAAATGTACATACAAACTCTTATCACAGTCTAGGGTAAACAATAGATAAGGAAAAATCTAAAACCAACTATTGCTTTACCAAATTAGAAAAAAATACCAATTACTTCATATAAGAGAAAAATTTAAACTTTCTAATAATGGATTTATTCACTTACTATTAGCTACAATCAGATATGGAAACATAATTGCTAACTATGTATAAATTCCCTCCTAAAAATTGTATATTAACATTCCAGATCCATACATATCACATTAACCTCTTCTAGGTGGAAGGTAAAAAATTTATATAACCTCCCCTTTGAACTTAAAACTTCATCTACTCATGTTTGATCCAAATGGAGTTCTTACTATTGGAATTTCAAAGTTTTGCAAGAAAAGTTGCATAATAACTTTTATTGCAATTTTTTGCAATTTTAAAAATTTTACATAATGTAATCACAAAAACTTCACAATGCCTACAAAACTACACCAAAACACTCAAAACATTTAAGAAATTTGAAAATGATTATTTTTAGTCAGCTCTCAATGTTTGGCCAATCATTGACCACCCTTTGAAAATGCTTCTAACCTTATTATAACATGAAATCAACTTGATCTCTCCAATCATCAGTTTTCACACTTGATAATACTTCCATTACCTCTTTCTAGGAAAAAATCATTAGGATAGTATCCCACTTTCACAAACCTAGGTGCAACTATGTGGACTCTCAAGCTTGTCTCAAAAAATGTGGCCCAAACTTAACTAAATTTATTTTATTTTTAAAATCTTCCTAACCCTAAAATGACCCAATATGTGGCCATTAAACATACATTGATTTCATTTTTACCTCTCATTTTGTTATCATTCCACCCATCAACATCTCGAAATGTGAACTAGTAACTGAGGATATTTATAATAATAGAAGCATGTAGATACTTACAAAGATCAATGACATATTATATGTGTGTGCACGCTTATAGTTTTACTTTATTCATGGACTTTTCTTTTAATATAGTTGCTAATATTATAAATATTTATCTCTACTCTTAATTTGGCTATGCTTCCTTAATTTTGTTTCTAATTTTTGTTAGGTAAATTGATGCCTTCTCCAAGATTAGATGTCCTTTTATAATATTCTTATAGAGATGAAGAGTCATGAGTCCATAGTAGTCCTCCACAAGAGATAAAACTCCTCCAAGTGAACCATCCCTTGATATTGATCACTGATTTTTATCAATCAATGTTTTCTTAAACTTTTTTTGTTAAGATACACATCCCTTTGGACAATAGCTCTCCATAATCTTGACTCCTCTTTGGTGTTTTCTATATTGGAGAAAATGATTTTGACTCTATGATCTAAGCCATTATGGCAGGGTCACATCACTTTATATGTCACTTTAGTTGTTTAAAAAAATTCTAAAGCCTACTTTTATTATCTTATACTTCATGAACAATGTTATGAGTTAAAATCTTTGTGTCTTTGTACCTAATATCCACCTATATTCAACATTTCAAAACAAAATGTATTTTTCCTTGTACTTATTGAACTTATAAACAATATGCACCTTCTATATAGGAATGTAGTAGGGAAAACAATTATTGATTTTCCATTAGCTATGCATTCTGAATAAAAAATTCAGCAAAGGTCCACATATTGATTCCTCCTCATCACTAAAAAAAATACAATATATTGGTTTTATGATAATACTTTCATGAAAATTAATAACTTGAGATGGTAGGGTTCTCGTACATAACTCTAACACTATACAAAACACTATGATTTTGATTGTGCTATTATTTTTTGTCCTACAACTCATAGTAGAGATCAAACATGACACACTCCTGTTCTTAATAGTTAATAATGTAGGCCAACAACAATGAATAGTCATATAGATATCTATTGTAATATATTCCATCCAATGAATGATTGTGACTATCTTTACTAGTAAATATTTAGTACTGTATAGTTGCTTATGATTCAAATGTGTCACAATTATTTCAATTCCTACTCCACACTATAGATCAAACATGGTACCCTTGCATTCTTAATGATGTAAGCCAGAAATAATGACTCTATTTATCTACATAATAGATTCATCCAACACATCCCTATGACCATATTTTCAAGTTATTAGAACCAATAGATAACTTTCTTCATACAAGATATTTTATAGATTTTTAGGTCCCTTGGCATTGCAAAATTGTCCCAAATCATAATTATTTAAACTTGAATGAGTGGAAGCGATATTTCATCAAATTTGAAAGTGAAGTTTTTCCAATCACATAAGAGGATTGAGATATTTTCTACTCACCAAGGAAAAATGTTGTAGCACTTGATGGAGACAAAATTCATTCAATTGAGTTTCTTGATTCAAAATGGGCAACAATTTATGTTTTGATTGTGTGAATTTTTTTGAATCAATGTTTTAGATCACATTGTGTAATCCATCATCAAGATTAAAAAAAGTAAGATTACTTTGGTTATCATTACAATGGATCATAGATCACTTTGGTTATACTGATGATGGATCATAGAGTGTGATTTGAAACGTTGATTCAAAAAAATTCACATAGTTGAAACCAGAGAAACTAGACATAAATTATTTAAAAGGAAACTTATAGTTCATAGTAAGTATACTAAATGTATAAATTATTTAATGGGAAAATTATATTTCATAATAAGGATCAATAGGCTTGCTTCACTATGATGTAAGGAAATGGCAATAAATGATTCTATTTATGTTTTACTTCCAACACAAAAGATTCACCCAATGCATCCCTATGACTATCTTTTCTAGTTTCTCTAAATCAATAGATGATTCACTTCTTCTATGATATTTTAGATTTGTAGGTCCCTTGACATTGCCAAGTGGTCTGGTCATTGATCATAATTATGTCTTTTTATGCTTGAATGGGTGGGAGAAATCCTTCATCAATATGAAAGGTAAGTTGTTCTAATCACATAAGGGAATTCTGACATGTTCTACTTAGAAAAAAAGATATCCTTGTACTAATAGAAACAAAAAACACATTCAATTGAATTTTTATCAATTTTTTTGGTAGTGTCAATGAAGTATAGATTTTATTGAATGAAATTTATTACTTCATGGAAATTGAACTGCTACTGCTAATCACCACTTGCAAGCCTAAACTCACATAGTTTACTCTCTAATCAGTTTGAAAAACTTATAAGAAGGAAGTTCCATGAATGTAATCTAAATTTATTTTCTAGAGCACAAACATACAAACTTCAAAATTTGGGATACTTAGCAAAGATGATCATTTTTCCATCTTGTGTTGTGATACTTTTGAGTAGACCAAAAATTGGAACATCATTATAAAAACATATTGACTAATTTTTAATCACAATTTAATAAACACTCCTATATTTATGAGTTACAACAACTCTTTTAGTAAACCTCCAACAAGAGTCATATGGTGAAGCAAGAATGTTCTTGACATAAATAAATATTCAATTAAGAAATCTATAGGATGAACCTAGTAATTTTTGTTATTGTTCTAAGTTATATGGAAACATCTAGCATATGTGTCTTCAGCAGTTCCATGATGTACTTGTCACTAAATTTCTCTCTTCCTATTCTCTAAATCATATGAATCTATCTCCCTATGTGTCATGGTTGTGACTCTTGCTATTTGTTTCTTTAAATGATGTAATTGGGTGACCAAAAAAAAAAAAGCATTAGCTCATAAGAGTAATGCCTTGAAAATTTCATGGCATATATCTGAAACACAAATTTCCATCCCACTAAGCATAGATAAACTTGTTCTATATATGCAGTTGTATTTCCGGGCCAAGATTGTGTATAAATTTTTAACCATCAACACCTCAGATCATACTATATTGAACCTATCATCCCACTAAGCATAGATGAACCTGTTATGTATAGACAAAGCTAGTCCTAAAATGTTTCATTAATCTATGTAGTCCATAATCTATACTCATTAGAACTAGACCATGCCAAAATAGAGACATTTGGTTTAGAAATTGAGAATGTTGCCATATACTTTCCACAGTATGCATACCATGTCGTAAAGTATCACAAGATTTAGAGAAACTTCGAAAGGATGATAACAAAATCTAACACCTAACAACTGCATTTGCTAAAAATTACCCAAGGCTTTCTAGCAAGGCCATACAAAAAATGGGCAAAAATAGTAGCTATCCACCATGCCACATTTAATGGGCATAAACCAACTTAAACCATAAATCCTTTGACAATTTAGAGTTTTTCTTTTCTTTTTTCTTTTTTCCCTTTTTCCTTTTTAATTGCTTCTTGCTCATTGAAGAAAAATTAAATTACTCATCATTACTATGATCAAAGTCTGACAGGAAATATAACATGTATTCTTGAAAAATAGACTATAAGAAAATCTAGACAATGAGAACAATCAAAATTTAATGCTAAGAAGATCTAGGACTTAACAAACAATAAACCCATTCAAAATCAATTAAGAACTCAAACCCACCTCCAAAAATTACAATCTACCTCCAAATTAACTACAAAGGTAAACCATCTAGCAAAATTGGGTATATGGATTAAAAAAACATAAAGAAACAAATGAGGAAGAGATTAGAAAGAGTAACAAGTGAGATAATACTTGCTCAAATGCCAAAAAATATTGAGATTGTGCAAGAACAACCTTGTATTGATTCTCTCCTCTAGATTTAGAAGAAGCTCTCCATCTAACTCTACTCTACATTCATCAAAGCATTTAGAAGGGCCTAAAAGAAGTGATAGGTGAGTTGACATAGGTAGAAATATAATCTATCATTAGAGAAACAACTAGTAATGATTGTCATAGAATTTGGTAGGTGTGACTGTGATTCAAAGTATGTTCTCATTTCTCCTCCTCATCATTGCCCACTCCTTCAAATATTATATACATAGATACATGATGTGGTCATTTAATGAGAAACTCAAAATGAAAACTTCTTGCCTCAAATGGCTCCCATACACACAAAGCACATCCAACCAACTCCTCCACCAAAAAGGAAAATGTGATTGCCACTTTTTTCTTTTTTGCTATTGAACCCGATTTGGTCAAAATTTTGACCAAATTGGGAAACTCTAATTTGGTGGGGAAAATTAAAAATTAAAAAAATCCATAGGCCAATATAGCCTTTTGTCAAAAATTTAGGTCATCAATTAAAGGGAAATGTACTAGTTTTGTGTGTTGTTAATTTTGGAGTTTTGGGAAATTGTTGTTTTTTGGTATGGAGTTAATTCTATATTAAAAAAAAGGGTTTTTATTGGAGTGGCTTGAGTTAGATAAATTAGTAAGCTACATAAGTATTTAATAATGTGATGCAATGACATGGTTGTCAATAAAAATGGAGTTCCATTTTAAGTAGGTTTTAGACTTTATATTTTAGTATTTTTAACTAAAGGGTAAAGGCACAAACCTGTGTCACCTTTTATAAAGGAGAAGTGATATCAGAATTTAAAGTCTTCAACTTTAACGAAATAAAACTAGCATTTGTGCTTAGAATTTGAAGATGATGTAAACTAATGAAATGTGTAAAATTGGATGAAGTTTATTTCTATAATTTGTTTAAAATAAATTGAGTGAAAATTTTATTTATATTTGAATTTTTAAGGTGTATTTTTTAATTTTTTTAAAATACTAAAAATATAGAGTTTTTTACCCGTCAAACAAATATATGCAAATATTCATATTTTGGTTTGATTTTGGAATATGTTAGAGTTAACATGTATATCTAGTGTACCGAAAAATAAAAATTGAAATTTGGCTAATATTTTTGAAGTTATAACTAGTCAAAGTCAAAGTTATCAGAAATAGATAGTTTTTTTCTTCTGTCAAACTTTTTCCATCAAATCTACATATTATTTAAAAAAAATTATATATTCTTGAAGAATACTCTCTCCTCTAGTGTAGCATAAAAAAATTTTAATTTTTTAACATGATTTACTATTTTTTTCTTTTTTTTGAATAGACATCTTCCTGAATCTTAAGATACCTACTTGTAATATTTTCAAATTATAACATATTATTCATAATCAAAATTTAAAAAACCATTATATGATCATAATCGTGACTCCAAGAAATACAAAAGTATATTTTTAGTTTTAAAAAAAAATTCAATTTAGTAGGTCAAATTGGCCTTCAAAGTGAGAGGTTTACAGAAGTTCTAATTTTTTCTTGTTTGGCTGCCACATAGACTATTTCAGCCGAAACTATTTCGGCCAGAATAGTTCTGACCGAAATAGTTCTGGCTGAAACACCTGTCGGCAAAGTAAACTGCCAGTGGTTAATGTGACTATTTGATATTAAAAAAATTGTTTTTTATTTTTAAAAAAATTAAATATATAGGGACAGCGAAAATTGGAAGAGGGTTTTCAAAAGACAATTAATTTTGAAGCAATTTTCAACAACTGTTCTGCAAATTTAATCAATATTGCAAAGGATCGAATATTTTGAAGGTGTTTTTTGTCTCCTCTAATTATTTTTATTTTTATGTATTATATATTGAACCATTAGCTAATATTTAGTGAAATTTAAATTTATTTATTTTTCTTTCTATAGATTGAAATATTCAATGGGTAGTAAAAGGAAAAGATCAAAGAAATATGATAGAAAAGGAGATGACAAAATGAAAGGCCATACAATACATGATCAAAACCAACCTACTAAAATTCCTAAACATGATGAGATTCATGAAGAAAATGAAAGTAATGAAGAGGAAGAAACTAGCAGTTCTATTGATAAAGACAAATTAGAAAGCATAAAAAATTTGATGGATTTGGATGAAGAACTACTTTTTAACCAAATTCCATCTAAAGATATGATAAATGATAACACTATCAGAAATCATTGTCAGAACATGTGGGATGAATATTTCAAGGATAAAAGTATATTTGGACAAGCACAATTATTTGTCAAGTTATTTAGGAGAAAAGATATGAGACCTATTTTAGAGTAAATAGACCAAGCTATATGGCTCTGAGATCCTGAGTAGGGGGGGTGCTATAGGGTCCTGAGTAGGTGGGGCTGGTGCTGTAGCTTGGGCCTATGTAGTAGTAGGAGTAGTAGAAGGTGCAAGAATGTCCTCCTGCCTCTGTGAATCCTCTGGGATTGCTATATGTGACAAAATATGTCTAATCTAAGAGCTCATGTCACGAAGTGGAATCCCTGAGAGTGTAGATAATGCTCGATATGCATCTAAAAGATCAGATGCTAAATATGATGCCAAACATGCAATGCATCCACCTCTAAGACTGCAAAAATATAGAAGGTATGTTTGCAACTCCATAATCATCATCAACAGGTGTGCTAGATGATGCAGTTGTAGGAGCAGTACCTCGAGATCATAGCATATATCTACCACATCGATCAGAAGAAATCTCATGTAGCTGTGTGGCGACAGTGGCGATGCTCAAAAAAATTTGTGTCCTAATTGTGTCATCAGGAACACTCTCACCTACAGTAGCCATCTGTGGACCTCTCAGCATAACAAAATCGTTTGGACCCACCATTGCTTGTTTGTTAACAGGCGTAGGAGTGTCTGCGGGTCTAAATCTGTCAGAAAGTCTCCCCTGACCCTACCCAACATGCCCTGGATAATATTTATAGTCAACATCATAGTGTAAATGAAATTTTGCAAACAATTGTTTGCAGAAATATAGGGGGAACTCATCCTTCTGTGGCCATCTATGATGAGTAGCTAACCAATGAGGATACATCAATGGTGTGACGAGTGGATCTGTACACTTCATCGCAGAGTAGCCTCTGACTCTGCAATGATCTGCATAATATGGAAACATGGATTTCACCATGCCAATGGAAACCTCAGTGTTAATCTGTGTGTACTTCACAGTGCCAATGACACTATGAGATAAAGAAGAATAAAATGTCTCAATGCTCATATCATCAAAAGGGTTGTATGATTCAACTATCTGAATCATACGAAATAACTCCTCTTGCATCGCTGTGACCTTCTCCCTATTAGGGAGGGTGGTAAAAGAGGAAAGTGAGGTATCCAAAACCTACATAGCACAAGATAATCTTGCAACTGTATCTCTAAATAACTGTTGTCTATCATGAGTGGAGGAGGTTGATCTACGTGCTGTACCAGACTCAACACTCTGACCCCCACCACGAACACTACCATCCCCTGAGGATGCAGGAGCACGATCCATAGAACCGGATGCCATAATGTATATATGAAAATAAATGAGGATATGAATGTGAAGCTACAAGAGTGATAAATATCTAGAGATCTAAACATGCATATATATACAAATATAAGCATACAAGTGTACTTAAATTAAAATAATTAAAAGTTAAATTTAATTTGAAACACATGTACATATAAATACACAACATTAAATGTATGGTGCTAAATTCAATCATGTAACATACATATGTATTTTTAAAAAAATTATCTTAGAGACCATATCTAATGTACATTGTAACGTGCTCATGCAAATGTGAAAAATAAATATTCGGACATCTACATGTATATGCAATAAAAATAAAATAAATTTTTTTGATTAAATGGTAACGAAGTGTACACATGTATACATACAATAAAAATATATAATTCTTGACTAAAATCTAGATTTTGATGTAAATGCTTTGATGATTATGGGGAGTGTAGATGAGAGTTAGGACATAGGGACAGAAAAATTTGTTACTAGATAAGTAAATGAGTTTAGTTAGCAAATGTTAGTTTACAATTTAGAACTCATGACTTAATTTAGTAGTTTGAATTAGAGTTAAGAATGTTAATAAAGTAAATGGGATATAGTTTTATTAAGGTTGATAGTAAGGTCAGTCTATTATGTGCTAGTAAACATATGAATACCTATTACAACCTATAACAAACGTAATGACCTAGTAGGAGTCCTTAGGTCCCCTTAACATATATATGGATAAAAATACCTAGAAATGTATCATAAGAGGTCGTTATGTGTCATTTGGTAATGTAAGAATAATCATTACCTAATAAGACCTATTATATCCTAATAATGCATATTAAGACTTATTAGAACCTATAAAAAATAGTATGACCTATTACGACTCCTATGTCCCCTTAAGACACACATGTATGGATAACGTACTGAAAAATGCAGTTGACATAAGTGATCTTAATGTGTTTTTTGGTAATGTAAGACTCATTATTACCTGACAATACCTATTATGTGCTATTAAACATATGAATACCTATTACAACCTATAATAGATGTAATGACCTAGTAAGAGTCCCTAGGTCCCCTTAACATATATATGGATAAAAATACCTAGAAATGTATCATGAGGTCATTATGTGTCATTTGGTAATGTAAGAATCATCATTACATAATAAGACCTATTATATCCTAATAATACATATTAAGACTTATTAGAACCTATAAAAAATAGTATGACCTATTACGACACCTCTATCCCCTTAAGTCATAGATGCATGGATAACGTACCTAAAAACATATCATTTAACTGATCTTAATGTGTTGTTTGGTAATGTAAGACTCAGTATTACCTAACAATAACTAGTTGTTAAAATGATCATCATCAATATCTAAGCGTGGTTCATTCGGTTAGTAGAGGGCCTATGTGATGGTTAGAATGTGGTATGGGTTATGATTGTAGTTAATATAGGGTTATGTTAGAAGGTGTATTTAATGTCAAAATTAATTTCACCATAAGATATTATTGTTTCACCTCTAGATCCATCACGTTATGTTAGAAACTGAATAATGTCCCCTAAAGGTTTGCTACATTTTTTACTAATGTTTTTCTACATGTTTACCTCATGTTTTTCTATATTTTTAAACTAAATTTTTTTGACATTTTAACCTAATGTTTTTTCTATATTTTAACCTACAACGTTTTTCTACACTTTTAACTAATATTTTTCTATATTTTAACCTAATATTTTTCCTAATATTTTTCTATATTTTAACTTAATGTTTTTCTACACTTTTAACTAATTTTTTTCTACGGTTTTATCTCATGTTTAACTACATTTTTGCTAACAAATTAATTTAAATACCATTCTAAAACAATCTAAAATAATTTAAATAATTCAATTTTAAGTATTTCACTCACAAAATACATCAAAAACAACTACTTTAAGTACAATTAACATCTATTAATCAAAAAATATGTTTAAAAACTATTTTAAAATGGGGAGGAAAAAACCACTAACTAGTTACAGCCGAAACACTTGACCTGCTCTCTAGAAACTGCAACAGTAACAATGATAGCCATTAGAGGTTTATAGCGGCTTTATTACGGTTTGGGGTTTCGGCCGTAACAGTTTCAGCCGAAAGAGTTTCGTTCGGAATGGTACGAGCCATGTAGGTGCATGCAAATGCCACATATGTTCGATCGTACCCATTTCGGCCGAAACAATTATGGCTGAAAGTCTTCTAGCTGAAACGGTTAAAGATATCACGAAAGGTGACATAGGTTTGTGCTTTTACCCTAAATATTTCTAAGTTTATTTAAATAGTTTTAGTTTTTATATTATTCTTTTAGTTTAGGTTATGATCTTGTTTTGGATTAAGGTTTAATATTTGGGTTATGGTAGGGTTAGAATGGGGATTGGGGTTAGGGTTATCATTAAGGTTTAATAGTTATGATTAAAGAATTAACCTACCTTACTTCTAAAAATATCTCTTCGACATACCTATCGCACCTTACTAAGGTGCAATTTCTAGTTTATTAAGTGCTCTATGGATAACCAGTTAAACCACATGTACTACATAAAATTATGAAACAAAAATCAGCTATATATGCCTCTTTGGTGTACCTATTGCACACTAAGGTGTGATTGCTACTATTTATCTCTCTATGCTATCAATATCATGCTATGGTGCCCATGTGAGTTCTATACATTATTTCTCTTGGGAATAATGTTCATTTTTTTATAATCTATTTTATTTTATTTAGGGACAACCATCAACTTTTTAAGTGAACATCAATTCACCTAATAACCTATGTAATTAACTTTTTAAGTTAGTTTTTGTATAGTAATGTATATAATTCACCTAATACATATTTATCTAAAATATAGATTAAAAGTAAAATTATAATATTTTAAAAATAAATTTAAATTCAAATTTATATGTTAATAACTTAGTTATATTTTGATATCATTTTTAAATTTTTATTTTATTTTAATGTTTTATTTAATATTCTACTTCTTAAATATTCTTAATATTTTTTTATAAAAATGTATATCAATTCTATAATTATTTTGAGATAAATATTAAATGTGTATTGAAATAAGTATTAAATATGTATTGAAAGTAAAAATAATTTATTAGTAAGCAAGTTTACTTTTCAATTAATATTATCATATAATATTTTGAAAATTTAAAGTGTATATATTATTTGAAATATATTAATTTTTTAAAATTAAATAAATTTTAAATTTATATATTCAATCAATTTTCAAAGCTACCCATTCCATATTATATTTATAATCAAAATTATTATTATGTGTAAATATTTTCAATTCAATTTTACGGATTTATATTAAGATTACTTTTAAATTTCTTTTGTGATTTCTTATTTTCTTATATAGATATGAGAATAATGTTATTTTTTTTAATATCTTTTTGTGATGAAGTTGCATACCTTATACTTTTCAGTATTTATTTTGAACACAAGCTAAACTATCTCTTAAGTAACAATATAAAACATGTATTATTTCATTATTATATGGTTTTCTTTGAATTTTCTACATTGGTTTTTTCAATATAAGTAATAATTTTGATCTAGTGTAATATTACACATCTTTTTTATGTATAAATATTTTTAATTCAATTTGATAGATTTATGTTAAGATTATTAGTAATTTTCTTTTGTTGTTTCTGATTTTCTTAGATAGATGTGAGATTAATGTGAAATTAGTTTCTAATATATATTTTTATATCTATTTGTAATGATCAATGTTTTTGAAGTATTTGATAGTAGCCATAAGAAACCAAGGCTCACCTTGGAGTACAAAAAGCACTGAACAAAAATAGTTGGGTGTTACCACCTACATATCTAACTAATACCAATTTTAAACATTAAAAAAAACATAGAAAAACTCCAAAATAGAGTAGTTCTTACAGTTAGCCCTATTCCTAGCAAGCATATAAAAAGAAATAATATACTAGTAGCTAATAGACTTATTGTTTCTATCATTCCAATACTTGATCAAATGCATACATAAGAAAACCTCGTAAGGCACCAAGTTCACCCAAAACATAAAAACAACAACATAAAATAGAACTAGGGCTAGTTGCCTACTTTCTTTCTACCTTCCTTGTTCCTCTTCTCCTCAGGCTCTTCCCTATTTATGTCTACCCCTTCCTCTTTGATAGGTTTCTCAAGGAGAGTTTTGAGCCAATCCTTCACTAGGGAGCCATAAATGGAGCCAATGGCTTCTCTCTCCTTATCTAGATCCTTCTCATCCTTGTTCATCTGCTAGAAATAAAGAGTGGTGGCAATAGATTGCATGACCTTTTTGGAGAATTCCACCAAGGTTTCAAATTTTTTATAGATTCCAATGTGGTTATCAATGAGCTCTTTCGTAGAATTCTTCAACCTGTCTAGCCTCACCTTGCTATGGCTCTCACCATGGCTATGTTTCCCTTTTTCTCCCCACCTTTGGGAGTGCCTTTTATGGGAGAGTTGATGTCCTCCTCACCACTATTGTTTGGGGAAGCAATAGCTTCTAGGGTATCTAAGATGTGTGAGGGGTAAGTAGGGCTAGAGACAACCTTCTTTCTGCTATCCTAGTGAGGCCTCTACCTCTTGATGGGTTTCTTCTCACTCTTAGTTGACTAAGAGTTGAAGTCCTATTTAGAGGGGGACTTGAATTTCTCCATTTGGACTCCATTTGGAGTTGGTTTCTAGTATTCCAAGTGGCTTTCTTGTTCTTCCCTATGTCAATGGTAGACTCAATAAGGCTAATTTTTACCTCTGAGCCATGGATTTTCTTAAATTTTCTATGGCTTGAGTCAGGGGTAGGGTCTATGGATATTTGGGGGGTAGAAATAGCCAATAGGTTGAGCATAAGTGATGGGTTTAAGGTAACATGGTGTTTTTTAAATTTGTGCATGAAACACTGATGGATAATATAAAAAGGTCAACCCTCTTCTCTCTTTTTCCTAGCCTTTAAGACACAGTCCTCTATGGAATATAGAAAGAGGTACGCAAAATAAATTAGATCATGGTTCTTAAAATGGTTGAGCATGGGGAAATGATAGTAATATAGCACCTGGTATCAATCTTCAAGGGTAATATTCCTCATAATGTGATAGTAGATCACATCCTAGGGTGTCGAAAGATAATCCTTGGAAAACCCACCACGTGTGTGAATCGACTCCTCATTAGGTCTAGAAAACTTTCTTAGACTAGTTTCATCGGCCACCCTAGCCTAGTTATGCCAATTCTTTCCTTCCATGGGAAACCCAACAATCCTAGCAACCAAATCCTCCATGATTTCAAACTGCATTTCATTAATGTTAATGTTCCTATCATTCCAAGAATTTATAAATTTCATTGAGATGTGCTCATCATTTTTTTCCAGACCTTCGATAAATGGAAGTAGGCTTCCTTTCCAAAGATAAAAGCAAAGTAGCCTCACTCTTCCTAATTTAGTCCTCGATCTCTACTGGTTCAATGCAGTTAATGACACCCATTTATTGACCAAGCTCAACCACCAGTTTCTCAAAGTTTTTTGACATCCCCTTTGTACAAACTAGATTTTGGTAGCCAAGATAGAATAAATAAATAACACTCAAGATAAAATTGTTAATGTAGTGGATACCCATCATAAGATCACAAGGTTTCCCCAAATACAAGAAACCATTCTCTATGGTGCATGTGATCAATAACTTTCCCTCTGAATTTAATTGTCATTAGTTGTAGTTGAAGTGGGGTTCGAAAAAAGTCTCCTTGTCATCCCTCTTTTGTAGTTCACCACAATTGAACATAATGATGCCACTCATAATATTTTTGAAATAATTAAAGCTCACGGTGGGGGGATCATAAAAGAAAATCCTCATGCAATCTTGCCAAAATTTGACTTTATGAGAACAAATCCACTAGCCTTCTCACCCATACAACTTCATAAAGGCGCACCACCTTTTTAAATGACTCATACTTCCTTTTGTGGAACATATGCTCACATTCCATCATCACTTGAGTTGATGATGGAAGTAGGCTAACATCCTCCCATTTGACAATTTGCATGGCATTATGCCTAAATTTTTCCAACTCATCTGCCACCCCATTTCCTTTGTGGTAAATGTGGCCCATGTGGATCTCTTGGCACCCTTCCATCAACTTGTGAATTTACTTTATTATTATTTTGATCTTCTAACTACTCCAAACCTCTCTTTTAATCACTCTAATAATTAATATTGAGTCCCCCTTGATTGCTAATCTATTAATTCGATTGACTCTCACAATTGTCAATCATCATAGAAGGGTCAGGGCTTCCAGTTTATTGTTTGAACCCCCTCTGTAGTTCCCAATGTAAGTGACCACTAGCTCCCCTATACTATTCCAAAGGACACCCCCTACTACAATGCTTCCAACCATGGCTAACCCATTGAAATTCAATTTTATCCAACTTTTTGGGAGGGGGATGTCACACTGTTCTACGATTGGCCATAACTTTGTGTTATCAAACTATAACACCATTCTGCCTAAGATCCAAGTGGATGCCCACTTCATATCAAGTCTTCCCAGGGAGTTTGAGGGGGGGTCTTCCATCACTAGATCCCACTATATTCCTTTAAGAGTCTAATAATATGTTGGGTCACCACCAAACTGGTAGTACCTATCCCTAAAGATTTAATTATTATGATCCTTCCAAATTTTCCATGAGACATATGGGGGGATAATACGCCATTGAGTTTTGAGAGAAAGGTGATCTGATGGCCTATCCCAATGAACAAATTGGTGTAAGTTCTCATTTTCACACCACTAGACTTCCCATAGCACAACGAATCCCCTTTGAACCTTGGATGCAAAAGGGGAGTGGATGAGAAGGTGTGGGATACATTCCACTTCTTTGTACATAAAACACATAGTTAGCTAACTAACACCCTCTCCTTTGAAGATTGTCAATAATGAGTATAATCTTGTGTAAGGCCATCTACCAAAAGAAATTTATCTTTGGTAGGATCCATGGGTGCTAAACCTTCTTCCAAGACCCTAGGGCCTCATCCCCCCCAAGAAAAAAGAGATTAGTAGATTTCATGGTGAAGTCTCCCAAGGGGGTAAGTCTCTGAACCAAAGAGTCACCAATGGAGGTTGACGGAATCCTATAACTCTGAAGAATATTTTGTAATGATCAAAGTTACATACCTTATACTTTTTAATATTTATTTCAACACAACTTAAACTGTCTATTATATAACTTATATAACACATTGCATATAAAATCATATAATTTGATTGGTTATTTATTTCTATTTATAATTAATTTGATCTAGAAATGTATCTATGCAAATGACTTATTTATGACTTAAATTCAATTTTGTGTTTTCTTATTTAAGATATGTACAACTATGAAAAACAAAAACAATTGAACTATAACTGAAAAATGGGAATAATAACTTTAACTTATCATAGAGAGTTTATAATACTAAAATACAATTATTTAAATAATAAAATAGGAATAATAAAAATATAATTTATATTATAATTATTTGATACTACAATATAATTATTTTAAATTCTAAAGATTAAAATAATCTTTAAAACTTTGTATTCACTTATTTAAAATATTATGGTTTATTAAAATATATTTGAACTTTTATTATGGATTAATTTTTGAAAACACAATACAATTGAAAATTGGCATAAATTCTTTAGTGTCAGATTGAAATATTTTATAAATAATCTTTATTCTAAATTTTTTAGAATAATTTTGTGATGTTTTTAAAAATTGAAATAATTTCGGTTAAAATTTCTTAAGTTAAATTGTGGCATATGGTCCGTAAAGTAAGAGGTGACACAAATTTTGAAATAGTTAAATAATTTTATAATATTCTAGCTACTTGTGATTTGACCTCTGCATGGATGACATAGACTCGATGGTCACCATGGCATATGACAATAATGGCATGGGGTATGAGCGGCATCCAACCCAAAAAAAAAAAAAAAGTGATTGGATTGTCGCTGCCATCACCATTCTATAACAAACAATGCCTACTACCCATAATGTCATGGGTACCCAACCTAGGATCAATTGTAGTAAGCTTGAGTTAATAAAATGGTCGAGAGGAATTTGTTCATCTCATCAATATGAGGAAGTGGGCTTTTAGCTTAAGTTGAGAGGAATCTATTGATTCTATTAGGCTTTTAGGTTAATTTATTTTTTAACATTTTTAATCTAGGTATTGTCTATGGGGTTATAAGACTATCGCATTTTGTAGTGTATTTTATAAAATTTGTAAAATATGTTATAAGGATGATATTGTAAAATAAACTATAGGGTTATTCATTTTAGTGATATCATAGTCATGGTGGTTGATCCTAGGACTTGTTTCAACCCAATTTGTATTAAATTGGGGTGAAGGGGACACCCCTAGATAAAAAAAAAACCATGCTTATATAGCTACCAAATTGTATGGTACTATAGCATATTATATAATTGTAAAATAATAAAATATGCTATGGGGTTGTGCATTATGTGGCCCTATAAACACTTCCATCAACCCTGACAACATCTACGTGTGTTATACCAGTCTTTGGATTTGATTGCATTTTTTTTAATCAACATTTTAGATCAGACTACATGATCACTCATGAAGATGCAAGAGAGAAAGGGAGCATAGAAAGGAACATACTGTGTGATTCAGCATGAGGATGCAAGTGAACAAAAGGTGAAAACTAGGTGATTGATCATCACAATGCAATAGAGAAAAAGGAGCATAAATCATTGCATATTAATGATGGATCATGTACTGTGATTTGAAATATTGATGACAAAAGGAATTACACATTTTAATCTAACAAGCAATCTAGCATTTGTATGGATTGTGGAAGTCTAATAGTTTGAACATGAATTATGGGACTACCAAAATGCACAAAGCCATGGATAGTGTATTTTACAAGTTTAAACTTGTAAAATACACTATGTGGTTTGCATTCTAGTTACCTTATTGTCATGGTAGTTGACCCTATTAGACTTGTCTCACTCCATCTTGCCCCAAATTAGGGTAATAAGATGCTAGAATGTGAAGTCATACAACTAATCATCTAGTTGTAGTTGAGTCATCCAAATGCTCATGTAGTGTGTCAATAGATGTCACCCCATAGGCACAAATTATTTTGAGACTTACTATAAATAGTAACTAAATGTATGAGTCATCTTAGTATAAATATTAACTCACATAGGTGGCTTGTCTTTAATAGCAATTTCAATGAGTGTTTACCATGTAGTTGTACAAGTCAAAGTTACTAAATTTAGTAAGTGGTCTTTGATTCAAACTCTAAAACTTGGTTGTTATCTAGAACTCAAAGGAAAAAAAATTCATATGTTTTGGACACTTCTATAACTGTGAAAATTCTTGAGCAATATAAAATTTAAGAGAATGGCCTATAGTTTTTGCCAGTATATTTTTACAAGGTTTTTCCACGTAAATACTATGTTATGTGTGTTTGCTCAATTCTACAATTTTTCTACACTAAGTTATTTTTCATTAAAGGGGACACCCTCACATGGAATGTCAAGGCTATGATGCCACCAAAATATAGAATCCCATAATGTATTTTACAAGTTTGTAAGCCCAAATAATCTTTTCAATAGGAAAACTCAGTTAACAATAGTTGAACCTTGGACCTATGTGAGAAAAAACCAAAACCTTGGTACAACTAAACATTTGATCTAATAGATAAACCTTTAGAACAATGTATGGATATTTCAAATTTTGAAAATAAAAAGAGAAAGAATTTAAGAAAATAATTTAATAAGGTTAGGTAATTATATCGATATATTGTATATCTATATGTGCAACTTGACTTTCATTGTTTCAATTTTACTTTTTTTGTATAACCTTTTATATATTTACTTTGATTGTCTTATTTATATTTATTTTTACATCCACCTAACTTATTGGTTAACATTTCTATATATTCACTTATTATTCTTAGATCTTACTCATAAGGGTTGATATTATTTATTCATTCACATTTCTATATATTCACTCATGATTCTTAGATCTTATATCTATTGCCATGGGTATTTTTAACAAAGGTGATAGTAGTTTCATACAACATAAATAAAATTTGTAATTTAAAAGTTAGAAATTATTAACTCCTTGTATTTTCTCATTAGTCATTAAGAGTTGATTTGGTACATGTTTGTGTGACAAAGTATTATCACTATATTTAGAGACATCTATTTAAACATCAATTCATTTTATCCTCAAACCATTTTAATTTAAGTGTGCTGAAGGTATATGAATTATATAAGTTTTTTATTTGGATCTTTAAAAATTATTTAATTTGTATAGAAGAAACATATAGAGTATTGACATATTGCATACAATTATTGTCTTTGATTATTTTTATCAACATAAAATAGATCTTATCAAGTGTATTAATCTTTAAAAACTCAACCCATGATTGAAATTTTTTAATATTATTGAAATTAAGGAAAGCTCAACACACAACTCCCAAGAATCACTTACATGAAAACACCTACCACAGAAAGAGATAAGAAAAGGTATGGAGACTTGAATTCAAAGCTCCACAAGAGATGAGACATTCTTGATGTACAAAAGATAAATTACAAATTGTATTGAATGAATGAATGTTACAAAGAGATATCCATCCTTATAAAGGATATCAAAATAGGTTATAAGGTAACTAACCTATCTTGCATGATAATAATTAATAAAAAAATTAATTATTACATGTCTAAAGCTTAGCTTAATAAAACTATAGATAATAAGTGACTTAATGATTTAACCAATACAAAAAAACACCTTGTTACTCTAACACGCCCTCCCCCCACAAGATAAATTTAGAGAAAAGCTAAAAACATAGAAATTATTGTTGTGAGGTGCCCAATCACAACCAAATCTCTATAAAGAGAAAACCACATGGGAAAAACCCTACTCCAAAAAGAGATGGAAATAATGTCCCAAAAGATAGGAACAAAAGGATGATCATGAAGAATACTGTTGAAGCATGAAGCTACAAACACTATCAAGATTTGAAGAACCTCCATTGAATAGAACATGACTAGGTAGATAAAAATAAGTATGAAGAGCTAATAAATTAAATATGAAAGATATCTCCAGGACATCCAAAAATAGTAATGAAAGAGTTTCCATACAATAAATGATCCATCTCAATGAAATGCATATGTAGCCAACTATTGCATCTATCTTATACATAAGAGAAAATATTGACTACACATGTTACTCCATCAAACTAATGAAGTATTATAACCAGAAAAATCCTCATATAATTCATAGAGGTAAGACATTTACATTGAAACATAATGCATAATCTTCTGCAGAAATAAGAACGGTGATTATTGAGACTACATAAGAAGTATAGGCACTTATAAAGGCACATATCATCAATACATCATGAGGCTAATTTCATGGAAGGAACACTCACTTGAAAAAAGAAGATGGAAAAAATGGCCAACATGCAACCCCCCAAGGAACTTTTTAATGTAGCATGAGTGCAGCAAGACACATAGATGTGCATGATCTTGAAATGAAATAGAGTAACAATTTATCTTAGTGCATTTTCATAAAAATGCTACAAAAGATGTCAAAAAAGATCATAAGAGATATAATGTTGGTTCTATAGAAAGTATAGTCCAAGATGAGTCATCCCAAGACATAGAAATAATCCTCAGACCTAAAATAAATAAGATATCCACTAGAGTGAAAAAAATGTAAAAAACTAAATAGAATATACCTTTAGTACAATCGATAAAAAAAAATTAGCATCGATGAAAAGAGAACAAAATAAGCTTTCCAATGATATAAAGTTTTCTCAAATCAGAGATTAGATGCATATGACTCTCACAGTGCAAAAGAGAACACCTAACTTTGACAACCAAAAAAACTATCAATAAAAGAAAAAATAGTAAATCAGACCCACGCCAATATGATTGGCTTAGAATAATCTTTTCAATGGTATCTTATTTGTGAAAAATGAAGTCTAGATGAGCATGCAACTACCAAAAAACTACAAGTCGGTCAAAAGGGGCCAGAAGGGCATAAATGTCCTCATATAGTGATGATGTCAGTATTCTCTTGCACTAAATTTTATGTCCACATAAATGGTATAAAAAGAGATCAATCTCTATAAAGGAGACCAAAACCCTAAAAGGTAACTAACCTAGGTTGCATGATAATAATTAATAAAAGAATTAATTATTATATGCCTAAAGTTTAGCTTAAGAAAACTAGAGTTAATAAGTTAATTAATGATTAAATAAAAATGATTTAAATAGCAAGAAAAAAACTTATTACTCTAATAAATACTTTAAAGGATTGATTTAGAAGGATGGCAGCATTCATAATTTATCCTCATATCAAGAGTTGGGTGTCTAATCCTTTCATAGTTGATATCTTGCTCCTAACATTATGATAACTATCACCATCTTGGACTTAGTGAGTCACATTGGTGTTTGGATAGACAAAAGGTGATAACTAATACTTAGCACCACAAAGACTTGAAGTGTTACCATTAACTGACAACTGGTTGATGAAGGATGGACCATTGTAATACAATATAACCACTAGTAAACTGGCCTATCGGTTAAGACACAAAGAATGATATAGTCAAAGATACAACTAGAAAATAGACACAAAAGATAATATATTATGATTATACATGAACAGTCACCAAATATGTGACATGAGGAAAAGGTTAATCAGAGAGTGATGTGACATGAACATAGGTTGAAGTGAAGGAAAGATGCAAGGATGAGAGTCTAGATGTAATTTGAAGAAAGATAGATAGGCCTATGAATAGGCACCAATGTATAGATAGTTGTAGGTATTATGTGATAAGCTCATCTGTGGAATTTGAATTTTGAATTCATGATTTTCATAGGATATTTTTAGGGTTTTGATGCCCAGATGAAGATAATGTATATTTTGAACAAAATTCATTTTGAAGTGTTCTTTTTGTTTCTGATTGGAAAGGGATAGAGAGTAGTGAAAAGCAAAGAGCTAAAAGAGAGAGTAGAACAACAAACCAGTACATAAGAACAAAGAAGAAAAAAGTACATTAGGATAGTTCATAGGTTCAAGCCAAAAAAAAAGGAGAATATCAAGAAATGTTTGAGGTAAACACATAGGATCTACAAGGAGAGGTTTGTCACACTTTAGATCCAAATTTTAGTCTGCTTTCTCATAATTACAACTATTATAGGCCTTTAACAAGGCATACTTGTATCTAGCAAGGTATCTCTCAAAAAGAGATCATAAATATTCTAAAAAGTTAGTTTCGACAAGCTTTTACAATCCTAGCATATTATGTGCATTCCTTACAAGATGTGTTCTTAGAAAGAATAATTGCAACCTTTAATAGAGCACCCTTTTACTTGCAAGAAATGTTAGTGTGCATATTACTCTGACCATGGCTTTTATCCTCACATAAAGGGTTTCTACATATAAATACTATTGGAAAAATTAATGGAAAACAAGATACTAAGAGGGGAGGGCGAGGATTGGTGGGTGAATCAAGATCTATAAAACTTTTCACTTATAAAACAATTAACTATATTCACACCTAGCCCATCTTAGATTTTATAGCATATAAACATAAACATGTAATGCTGAAATGAAATATATTTAAGAATGAAATCCATGTAAAACATCCACAAATAACACAATAATTTTGGTTACCTAGAAACACTTCAATTTGAAGGTAAAATTGTGGTGGGGATGAAACCTACAGATCTTTATTACTACAACAACAAAGTTTTCTTGTTAGGGCTATAATTTGATCATATTAGATGATCTGAGGGGTCTTCTCTACTAAGAGCATTTAATACTATTAGGTCTTACCCTATTAAATGATTCAACACTTACAATAAAGTAAGGACTCTGTTATGAGATTTGAAATAGGTATGTTAAAACCACTTTGTTAAGAGACTTTCCCTAACTCAATCTATTAAAATTAATTTAGTACTCAACCCTTTAGTTTTCTCTGAAATCATATTACAAATCTCCTCTCTTTAAAATCTCAATCTAATCTCCTTATCTGATATCTCCATTTTGTCCTTCACTGCTCTAGTTGCTCTATTTGATCTCCTTTCAGAATGGGTCTTCCTTCACTCTATACTTAGCTTGTTCACTCCTTCACTTCACTTCACATCACACACTACAAACTAATCCTAGGGTAGGAATCCTTCTTAAATAGATAATTGTAAAAAGTTCTAGATTAGGATCAACGATCCTTATTTCATCCTTTTTTTAGTTTACCCTTCTAATTTTTTGATTTGTTAATATGTGTTTCTAGGGATTAATTCCAGATGAAAAAATGTGTAATCTCCTCCTTAATTTTCTCTCTAATATTTAAATATCATGTACAAGTTGGCTAAAAATGATTTACATAAGTGTTTGTGCAATTACAAACTCATATGTCAAAAATGGTTGCTCAGAACTTGAATGTTTTGATGCTAGGTCATAACTAACATTCATGATGTCACTTAGTTTCTATACACTTGGCATATACTACCTCACTCAGCATTAACTAACTTCCCAAATGCTTAGTCTCTTCTATGTTACTCGACTTGTATGTTGACTAGGTCTCTACTAGGGTGGTTGACAACCTCTAACTTTCTTGGTTTATGATGAAATATACACAAGTCCTTTGTAGCTTGGCCTTCTTTGGATAGCTCGATTCTAGTGATGACTATCCAACACTACCTTGGAAATGACTAAGTGTTAGACACTAATAGGAAAATTAAGCTTAGAGCTTAATAATCTCCCCCTTTGACATTAGTAGAAAAAACACTTTTTAATGACTTATCTTTCCATGTAAAACTTTGATGTTGTTTCATCTGATAATGATGTCTCTAAGTTATGTCATCTTCCTTGTTATTCAAAATGCAAATATTTTCCCTTTTATCTAGGAATATATTTCCCCCTTTTTCTTATGTTGTATAGATGTTTTCCCCTTGTTTGTGTCACTTATGGCTTTGGGTTTGATGGGGTTAACTTGCACTTATTAAAACATATTTGATGACTACCCAAATTTATTCAAGTCCTTTATTCTATCTGTCTCTTGCAAATCATATAACTTGAGTATGTATCTCTATGTGACAATTAAACACTCCATAGATGAAAGATGTGAATATTTATTTATTAAATTCTGAGCTATATATAATTCCCTTTGGATTGTCTCCAAATATGGTAGTAGCATGAATTTAATAGAAATAATTTTTTTCATGATGCCACTATCTCTAGCCATTAAATTCGCTAACATCTTTTGATCAAATGTTAAATTATTATATGAAGGTGAGCTTGAACTTGTGTTCTTACTCGATGAATGTGTACATAGCTTCATATCCTCTTCAATCATATCAATAGATTATTTAATCTCCAATGTGAAGAACTCAACATCACAAAGTTTCATGTACAAAGAAAGAATTATTTTCAAAATTCCTTCTAACTGAGTGGTAGTGTTAGAAATTTTAACTTACCTATTTGCAATTTTTATTGAAACTTTCTACAAAAATTTATGCTCAAGCTTCTTCTCAGACCATCTCATTAATTTATCATTGGTCTCTATATCCTTACTCTGACCTTTATCAAATATGTACACTAATTGCACCCAAATTGGATGTTGTATATGAGAATCATAAATTTCAAATGCAGCAACAAATATATCCTTTATACTATGCAATACCTATTTCTTTTTCTATTCTCTCCTAAACTATTCTTCCTTGATCTTGTGATGTAGCAAGGTTTTTAATTCTTCCATCTTCTCCAATGTCATGTTGTTTAAGTCATAAATAGGCAATGTGATGACTTCATCTAAACTCATTGTTTCCTCTATTGTATTCTCTATATGTGCTTTTATTTGAGATTAAGGGGTGCTATCACTATGTAGTGACATCTACAATTATTTTCACTTTGTACTCCATCCAGGTAAAAATTGAATAAGAATTTGGATAGCCTCTTGTTCTTTGGGTTTCTCTTGCTCTACCATCTCTTTCTCCTCTTCTACCTTGTTCTCATCTAGTTTGACATCAATGACATGGGTGAATTGTGGAAACACAATTATACCCTTGCCTTGTTTCTCAACACTCATGTCAGAAACTGCTATAACTGATGTAAAATTAAAACCTTTAGTACTAGCCCTCATAATCCTTGGATAATTCTATACTTATAGTAACATTGGATTGGTGTGTGGTAGAAATGTATCTAATTCAACATCTTTTAGATCTCCCTCGGTCAATACATTCTGATTCTATGAGGATGGATCAAGAATGTCCTCAATTATGATAACATCTTTTGTTGACTCCTTTCTGCCAATTTTTTGATTTCCTCTATAACTTTAGCCACTTGGTTCATATCATCCTCTTCTTCCTTTACTTCTTCACCTTTCTCTCTTCTTCTTCTACATCTTCTTTATTAGCTGATGGAATAAGCAACCCAAATGCTTCCTTCCATATTATGATACTCTCTTTCTCAAATTCATAAGCCTTATTCATTAAAATTTTATAAGCCCTATTTTTAGGCATGAATCTCTTCACAAAATATTTCAAGGCTATAGACATATGTGTCTTCCCTAAATCTAGCATAGATTGTGGTAATGTGTTCTCCCTAATATGTCTATTGGTGGATAATGTGCACTTCTACATAGCATCAAATTTATTATACAAACGTTTAGGAATGCCTTGACCTAACTCTACAGGTGTAGATTTGAATTGTATCATCATGACTATCATATCTTTTTCAAGAATCTCTTGGTATTCTTTATTCAAAGAATCAAAATTAATGTCTTTAAATCCTGCCAAACTTTCCAATTCACTAATCTTTTGACATACCATTTCCACAATCATTACAGGTGATCTAGGTACAATCCAAAGTTTACTCAACTCATAAGACTCTATTTCTTCAACATTGTTCTCCTCCTATGTCACAACCAATTTTCTCCTCGCCCTCTTAGGTAGATTTTTCTTTGGTGTTCTAGTTGACTTCCTCTTTACTAGGGTATCTTTTTCTTTTACAATTGGGGGATGAGATGCTACTGACCTTCTAATTATTTTTGGCTTAGGCTTAGGTTATAATGCCCCACTAGGGAACCTAAAAAAAATTAACCTAAAGTTTCACTAAGTTTACCAAACATTTTTATTAAGATAATAATTAAACAACAACATATAATATAGCAAAAGCAATAAGTAACATACATATAAAAAATCCATAGCTAGATTATATCTGATAAGTAGGAGATAATTTCCACAGCTAGTCAAATTGTGATATGAATATCAGGATTTAACTGTGTGATTTTGAGTCAAACTCGATGACCCACATTCATAAAGGTTTTGTGATGTTGAATCACATTCATAAGTTTTATTAATACTAAATTCGATACATAACAATTTCACATTGTAGAATAACTACAAGTATGAATCTAATTAAATAATATACAATAATATAAGATGTCACTTGGTAAAACCAGAATGCATAATCATCTGCTATACAAGTCATAGGGTATGAAATCTCAAAGAATATACAACATGAATAAAATATAACATCTCATAAGATCTTTGAAATCAAATATAGTACAACTGGAGTATAATTATTTATTATAAAACACAAGATCAGAATGAAAGGAATCACTACACAAGGACATCTAGCAATGACATCCAGTTGTCAAATCTCAATGGTATAAGAAAAACCACTCCAACCCAACCTCAAGGAACCTAAATGACCCACTCCATGTTGAGGAGGTAGTCTTAAGTCCCAAATGGATAAAAATCCCAAAAGTCATAACCAACATCTAGGTCAAGGAAAACTTAATATTAATCTATCTCAAGGGTACCAAGACACAAATGACATATAAACCTAGAGGCAAAAAAGACATGTAGAAAATCTACAATCTAAGTGGGCAAGTATCATCACACGAGTGAACTCTAAGTTTACCCTAGTGGCATTAGTATCCTTTTGTATTGACAAGGCATACTAATGAGGCAAGGTCACAACCAAGCATCCTCTCTATTCCCATCCTAGCTTGAACTAGCAATTGAGGCAAGGGTGAAGAAAACCACTAACTATTTTTAATTTATTTTAAACCCATTTAATGAATATTATCACTTATTAAAACAAGTTGGTTACCCATGCAGCCTCTTTAGGGCTTTGACATCCATTGTAAGCCACTTCCCAACAAACATAAAGACAACTTGCCCCAAGCTCAAATTAGAAGAAAGTCTCATAAGATCCAAATAACATATATCAGTTCGTATATAAGCTTCTGGAAAGCACCAAATGATAATGAATTGAAACTCATAGATTTCACCCATCAAAATTTCCATATAAATACTGGTCCATGACGCAAAGATCACATCACAAAATCATGATATCACATAAACATCGTGAAACAATAACTCCCTCACCTCTGGTAAACATCCAAAACTAGTCAACACACTAAGTCAACCCGAAACCCAAGCCAGTTAACCAAATCTCACATCAAATATATAACAAATATAATTTCCTAGTTTATCCGGTTATGAAATTACAAAGGTTCAATTTTCAAAATTAGGTTTCAAGTTTTCATTCTTCATTTAAAAATATACCCTCAAAAGTCCTTTACTAATAATTTACAAGTCCCCCCCTCTATAGATAAATGATCATTTAATTAAATCATTATTAGATTTTAAAAACAATTAAATATACCTTGTTGAATTAAAACAAAAATCAATTTCCAAATATTGTAATTAATTAAACTAAGTATGTTTTTAATAAATATTTTTAATATTAAATAATTATCATAATAATTATTAATCATTCATAAAATAATATTAATATTTATTAATAATAATAATTATCAATTTAATAATTTAATAAAAGTTATTAATAATTATTAATAATATTTAATATTAATCATATTAATTAATATTTAGAACAAACTATATTATTAAACTTTAATTAATATATATTTTTAGTAATAACAATAATAATTCAAAAAACCAAATCGCAAATGCATTACATTTTACGGCCAGTCTTTCAAATGGGATCCCATATGCCAATGTAGTTTTGAGAAGATCAAGAAACATCTAGAAGATCCACCCATTTTGGTTCCATCAATTGTAGGATACCCTTTAATTTTGTATATATCAGCTACTCCAATGGCACTAGGGGCACTCTTGGCTCAACTTGATAACAATGGAATTGAAAGGACCATCTACTATATCAATCGTACCCTTGTTAGCTATGAGCTTAAATATATTCCAATGGAAAAAGCCTATTTTGCAGTGTGTTTTTCACTCAAAAGTTTCACCACTACATGTTTAGTCACATAGTTAAGCTCATATAAAAGATTGATCCTCTAAAATACATGCTCTCATGAACAACACTCATTGGTTGTCTAGAAAAATGGATCATGTTGCTCCATGAGTTTGACATCTAGTATGTAGATAGAAAAGAACTGAAAGCACAAGTTATTGCAAATCAGTTGTCTGATGCACCTTTGGTCAATTCTTGTCCTTTAGTTATAAATTTTCTAGATGAATATCTTTGCATGATAGAAGAGAAGGCTCCTTGGAAATTATACTCTGATGGATCATACACACCTCATGGATTAGGAGCTGGGATACTACTAGTCACCCCTCAAGGTGACTACATTCCAAAATCCTTCAAGTTAAGGTTTCAATGCACCAACAATATATCAAAGTATGAGGCCCTCATCGCAGGACTCAAAATAACTATTGAGTGGAATATAATAGAACTAAAGGTCCTTGGTGACTCATAATTGATCATCAAACAATCTTCAATGAGTACTAAACCAAGGATGACAAGCTTCTACATTACAAGGAATTAGTTGATCAATTGAAAGAACACTTTCTTAGATCCAATTCACACAAGTTCCAAGACTACAAAATAAGGTTATAGAAACAATGGCTTCTATTGGCTCACTCCTTGAAATTCTAAAAGAAGCTTCACAATAAAAATTCTTAGTTGAGTAACTACACACATCTGCTTATGAAAAAATGAATCAATACAAGTATATATCTTGGTTGGTCCCCAATCCTCATGGTAGCACAAAATTCATGCTTACCTAAAACATGGTACCATATCCCCCCATCTCACATGAAACCAATGCCAAAACCTTATTCATAAAGAATCCCACTACACTCACAGTCTATACCCTCTATCATCAAGGTTATCTTGATACTCTCTCTAGATGTTTAGACCAAAGTGAGGCTGCAATGGCACTAAAAGATGTACACCAAGGTTATCTAAGAAAATCTTATGAATTAGATAATACTGGCCTACTATTGAACACAACACCTATGAGTTTTTCAAGAGGTGCTTACCATATAAACTAGATGTGAATTTGATATTCCTCCAGCACAAGATCTATGACCTATAGCACCACCATCATCATTTTCATACTAGGGATTTGACCTTGATAGTGTTATTACACCCTTATCTTTAGAAGGACACAAATAGATCATCACAACCACAGATTTTTTTTAAAGTAGGTTGAAGCAATTATTTTTGTCAATGCCATGGGAATCTAGGTATCTAAGTTCATCCTCTACCACATTATTTATCACTTTGGTATCCCTCCCACCATCTTTACAGACCACAAAGGAAACTTTGAGAATCTTGATATGGGCAAGTTGTGCTCCTCTCTTTACATCCACCATCATTTGTCTACCCCATATTTCCCATAAGGTAATGGTGAGGTGGAGGAAACCAACAAAACCCTACTCAAAATCCTCAAAAAGGTTGTCAATGATTCTAGGTATGATTGGCATTTGCAAATTAACCCTTCCCCATGGGCCTACTGCACATTATTTTGAACATCTACAAGAACAACACCATACTTCCTGGTCTATGGTGTTGAAGCTACACTACCAATTGAGGTTGAACTCCTTTTCTTATGCATATTTTTACAAGGACAAATATTAGATGAAGACTATAGAGTTGCTAGACTTACTCAACTATATTGGCTTGATAAAAAACACAACATGCCTATAACCACCTCATGATCTATAAAAATAACCTAAAAATAAAATTTTCATCCTTGGCACTTTCAAGTGGGTGACATGGTACTAAAAGAGAACATGAAATTCTAAGCCGATTGAGAGAAGAAGGGAAAATTTGAGCCCACTTGTCTAGGCTTATATGTTGTTACAACATATTTTGGCTTACGAGCACATCAACTATCAAAACTAGAAGGTGAACCTCTAGATGATCCCACCAATATCATCCATCTCAAGAAGTTCTACGCTTGAGCCACTTAGTATATCTTTGTAGCCCTAAAAGAAGAAGAAAATGTTCCTAAAAAATCATCACCAAAGTGAAAACCTAGCAATTTAGGTTGGTGAAAAACAAAATAATAATAAATAAACAAAATTTTAAGAGGGGTAAAATTTGAATGTTCCTCAAATCTAAATTGGAATTCAATGGATTGAGTTCTATATGGACCTAGTATTCAAACAAAAATCAGTGTTTTTGAGTCCAAATAGGTGAATATGAGAAGGAAAATGCAGTTCAATATCATATCATATTTTAGAAGTGATAATCAATATCATATTCAACTTAGTGCAGGATGAGAGGGAAAGGAATCAAGTAGTTCTAGTTTGCAAGAAATGGTAGGAGCTAGTGCACATAAGCATAAGTAATTTGTACTTGGTGCCATTTTACTTCCAAGAAATAATGAATCTAGACCTATTATAGATTTCACCATGGGATTATCCTATTTTAGATATCTCCTCCCTAACTAATTAGGAATCTTTAAGAGCACACCCTTCCTGACAAGTAGAAAATCATAACCTATGCTCGTAATGCCTAGAATATTGACATGCTTGCAAAATTACAACCAAAAATTTGCTATCTCTACAAAATACAAGTGTTTCTACCATTTCTTGTCAATTATGAATTGCTTCACACTCCAAACCTCCCTAAGTTCTTTTGTTGGACTTAACATATTGTCTATAACCCTCCTATGAATCTCTCATCTCTCAAGGTTCTCAAGCTTTCTACTAAGCTAAAGTATTAAAAGAGCAGTTAAAAAATCTAAAAAAATCCAAATAAATCTTTAAAACATCTTAAAAAATAAAAAAACATCCAAATCAAAAAATAAAATAAAATTCCAAACATTTGTATGAATTATTTAAATTTATATTTTGAAATCTAATGATCTATCAATTTCATGTCAAGCTAATGTTCATCTATAGTTATTGCCCCTTCGGGACAAGTTTGCATATGATGATTAGTTTTATATAGAATCAATGGTGATGCCTTCTATTGAATATGTTTAAATATTTTAATAAGATCTTTGTACCTTTGAACAAATATATCAATACTATCTTGAATGACCTTATGACCAATTCCACACATCTCAAAAATCCTTCTCCTAGTATCTCTAAACAAAGATGTCAATAGCATCCCTACAGACCACAAGATTAAGAAGAATGTCATTGTGTCTTGAAACATGCTTCTAAGCTTGGAAAAATTTGGCACAATGGAGATAGTGGAAATAAGGTTGCCTAAGCCCACTATCATCCTTTTCTCTTTAATTAATGTGAATCAAGATGGATTTTGAGACTTATTTATGTTTTAAATGCCACAATTAACCAATTTTATTCAACAAATATATCAATTCTCTCCTACAAGGCCTCATAACCCAAAAGCCAATGCTTGGGAATTTCACATAATTGTAGGCTTTGGAAAATTAAGCACCACTCAGATTACTGTAGAGATATGTCACACTCTTTTCTTGTCATCCAAATAGGCCATAATTTTGCATACACAACAACAATACTACTAGCAATCTACAAGGCTAGACCAATTACTGATCACAAGAAATAAAATATGAGGAAAAATGTGGGGAGGAGTTGAACCATTAACTCTAGGTAACAGTGGAGCTCCAAAATAAGTAAGTGTTGAGTTTGAGAGGCTGAATTAATTTCCAATCATAGATTTAGGCCTCCCAAATTGTCTTTTTAGGTCCAAACACCTTTTATTAGGCCCACAATAGCCTTTTTAAGCCCAAGTGCCCATTTTCAATCTTGCTCACCTTTCTCAGCCCCCAAGTGTCCTTTTTCAGGCCCTCTAATGACTTTTTCAAGGCCCTTTCACCTTTTTGTGAGCCTTTCACTTTTTTTCAAGCTCTCTAGTGGCTTTGCAAAGGCTCAATCCCATTTTCAAGCCCTACCACACCATTTTTATACCTAAGAACACCTTTTACAACTCAACCAACAAAATTCAAAAAAACCATATATCTAAAAAATTTCAAAAAATTCATATATCCAACAAAATCCATAAAAATCCATATATCCAACGAAATCCAAAAAAATCCATTTATCTAGTCAAAAAAATTTAAAAACTATCTTCATTTTCTATCATCACATTTAATGTTGTGAATACTCAATCTGATGATCCTTTGTTTTCATATTGTCCCATTGTCCATTTATAATTACTGTTCCTTTGGGATGAGTTTGCATACCTCAACCAAGTTCATATGAAAAAAATGGTGAGGTCCCATATTGATGAATTCTTAAACAAGTCAAAATATCTTTAATACTTGATGGAAATAGGAAATAATGTTCAAGAAACAAAACAAAAACATAGTTTTATTTATTAATAAGCATCACTTACACCCATGCACAATACATAACACACATCACAATGTTTTTTAAGATCCTCATGGAGCTTGGGCACTTTGGTTTGTAGTAGGAGACCCAGATTGAATTCATATTATAGGAATATGGTCACATCTTAACAAATTATTTATCTAAATCATTTACTACCTATCTAAGTGTCTTTCATCCCTCCTTTTCCCCATAGGGACTGCCTAATGGTAGAATCCTAGGTAGTATGCCACCTCCCAAGAAAGGTTGACAAATCTTTCATTGATTTCTTTGACATCAACCAATAATTTCTTTTATTCCAAGTATGGTTTTCGCCTATTGAGAAATATTGTGCTCAAATTGATAGGTGTTTGCTAGCTATTTCTAGCTCTCTTTGTCATGCTTCAGGACATTTATCTAATTCTTATACCTAGTAATCCTTGCATTACTTGCATTCAGCTACTCTTGGGATTTGAATGCTATGGTTTTGGTATTTGACATGGTTTCCCTATAAGCCTCCACCTCAGTTCAAAGAAACACAAGTTCATTGTGGATTCTCTCCACAGAAGCTTGCTCTATCTCTAATGAAGTCTCTGAAGTCCCATCCTAAGCTCCTTCTTCCAACATTAGAGCCTCTAGATACTTAGTTTCTTTTTGTACCTCATCCTCTCAAGCCCTTTCAATTAAACCCTAGAAGAACTCAACATCTTTCTCTTTATTGTCTACATGCTCTATCTTAGTTGTAAGCGCTTTCTTTAGCTCAAACTACATAGCCACCACAACATCATGAGTTGGTTGCTAAACAAAATCAAACTATGTTCCTTGATATGCTTGGAAGGAAAGCAACACAAGACCACTTGATTGTTCTTCATTAGGCAATATAATGACAGTAGGATGATTTTCCCCCATCATAGTTATGCCTTCAAGGATCTCAAACATTTTACCCAAAATAATTTTTCCTCCCTCCATGAAAATGCAACGAGCTTCACCATAGGCTCTAGGCCTATGTCTTTGGTAGTATCCTCTACACATGTTTGATCTTTAGCCTAACTATCCATATAACAAAGGGGTGAGTCTATATCCTCTAGTTGTACCCTCTTACTTGGAGATCCTATCTCCTCTACTTGATCATCTTGTCTCGCAAGTCATGTCACACTCTCTAATACCCTTTATAGTAGTGTAGAATCCTCTATGTCACCCTCAGTTTGATGCTAGGTTAGATCAACTTGCCCCACCTCCATCATCTTCTAAATTCCTCTCTATACATCATGATGAGATTATTTATTCCCTAATTCTTATTGCATACAATTTTCTCTCTTCTTCTATGTCCTCCACCTTCCATCAACAAAGCTTTCGCCATCCTCTTCTTCCCATCCTTCTCCACCCTCTTAGATACTTGTTGTGAGTGATCTTGAGAATTGACCATGACTTTTGTCTTTTATTGACTCCTTCAAGATTTATCTTGAAAATTTTGAATACATTTTCTAAAAAAATCTGACTTATTTCTACATTTCATGATTGTCTATTTATGAAAATATCTATAGAAAAATATAGTTTAAAGGTCACCTTAATTTTTGACATATTAGCTCTTAATATTAGTAAAAATTAGGATAGTTAGGGAAACCACTAAGCTTTCAATCTGGTTAGCTAAACAATCCCATCAAGCCTACAATCAAAACCTACCTCTACTACCACTTGTGAGATCTTTTGTCATCAAAGTGTTGTCGAAAAGGTTCTTATTACTTATCTCATCATAGTCCCAGATATAACTACTAATAGATCTTTTTAGGATGCATCCTTCCTCTCATTTGATCTCGATCTGTTAGTATCCATTCCTACTGATCTCTTTGGAAAATAGTCACCTTTTTCATCAATTTACATTTTCTTTTGATTTATTTTCTTTTTTAGGATTTTAATTTTAGTTCTATAATTATCTTTTCCAAGTAATTTGGTTGTTCCCTCCTCAAAGTTTCATGATCTTTTATATCATGATGTGCATCCAATGGGGCAATTTGAGAGAAAGGTCTTGACCAAGTCTTTCATTTTTATTTCTACTTGTGAGTCATTCAGATGTGACCCTCACATAGTCCAAAAAAGTGATCACTTGTAATTCATGGTGCACTTTGGAAATATCTTTTTTGTGTGGGTTACCTAGTGTCATTTCCACTCTAAGTCTTTTAGAATTCTTGTGTGATGCCGAGGAAATCCTTACATGTTTTTTTTGAGTCAATCCTATGTAATGTTAGTGATAAGGCCTTGATGTTTTTCATAACCTTGGCGAGTCTCCAATAGTCCTATATCAAACTAAGTGCTCAACTACATGGTGGTGCTCCCCTTAGGAGTACCCCACACTCAAGCCTTAATGGATTTCACTCACCCCATCCCCCACTATTTATCCCCTGTAAATGCAATCCTTTTTTTAGAATCCCACAAAATCTAACTGAATTAGTTTATCCAAGTAATCCTCTCAAAAATTACCAATCAAATTAGTCCTATAAGAATGATCTTATAAATCTTATAGTCTAATCATATCCAAAGTTTTTCCACAATCATGGCCTTAAGGATTCATTTTAAAAGACACTCCCCGTTCCCCCACAAACCTGACTTCTCAACCCATGGTTAAAATTGTGCAAATGGTTTCACTTTATCTTATACTCCAGCAGTGAGTGTATGATTCCCTTTTAACCATCTCTTAGGCTCCTAAGTCCCCCTACTCACCCTAGTTTCTCATACTCTTCAAGAAGTTACTGAGCCTCATCTTCTCTCCCTGCCACGTTTTGGAGGGGCATCAAACCATCTAGTATCTCTTCTTTGTTTTCAAGAATAGGGAAACTTTGTTTATTTGAAAATCTTCTTTGTGTCATCTCTATTTAAACTTCTTTCAAATAGTGTTATCCCAACAAGTTATACCAAAGAGGGGAAAAATATACACACCTAAATCTGATTACACCATTTAAGTAATCCTATTTAATCATCTCCTAAGGTATTATTGATTAATTATTTAATATTTTATTAATTTATTTTATCCTCTAGTTAATTAATCTAATTAATTATAGTCTAGTTTATTAATTAAACCCCCCTTCTTCTATTAAAATTAATAAATTAAATGACAACCAATACTCTGATTTATTAATTAAACCCCCTTCTTTTAATAAACTAAATACTTACACTATACCTATTTAATTTAATTCCAAATCTCCCTTTTATTTAATAACCCATTTAATAAAACCCTCAACTGTAAACTAACCCTTAGCCCATTCCTAACTCTTGTGTTCTAATTTAAACCAACCCTTTCACCCATGCTACTATTATTTAATTAAATAATTAAACTCATTTAATTAAATGCTCTACTTGAATTTGTCTAACATGTCCACTTGCCTCCTAACCCCCCTCTTATATAAGAATAACCTTATCCTAATCATTTGCACAACTCTAAGCATGAGGATTAAGAAATCCTAATCCAAACCTAAACCTAAACCTTATCTTATCCACCCACTCACAAGAAAAAAATCCCTTACATGTTCCATTTCCTCTATTACACATCCCTTACATATTCCTTACACTACTTATGCATCCCTTACACCTCTTACACATCCCTTACATATTCCCTTACACTCCTTGTAGATCACTTACATATTCCCTTACACCTCTTACATATCCCTTACATATTCCCTTACATCCCTTACTTATTCCCTTGCATATTACTTACACCCTCATCCCCTTCACATTCTCCCAAATGAGTTTTATATTCATCTTAACCCTACCCTCCAAAAAGCTTGGTAATCCCTGAACCTTACCCCAACCCTTGGAAAAATCCAATAAATAGAGCCCTCTACCCAAAACAAATCATCTACCACTTGAGTATTGTTATCATGCTAATTTTCCATCCAATCCATTAGAAGCAAAATCGTTATGCATAAATATTTCCACTATATTGAATCTTGAGCATCCAATATTTGAGCACATGTTCCATCTTTTGGACACATCTATGCATCAAAGGGAAGATTTCTTGGCTTAAGAGGTTTGCATATTCTTAGGCTATTTGGTATTTGAGTTCTATTTTATCCAATCATATGTGTGGGTTAACTCTCTTGTTTTGAATGCTTTGTTTATTCATTGTATTCCTTTTAAACACTAGTTTTATCACTTACAATAGTTAGAATAGTGAACAAAGTAGCTATACTAACCATTTTAAAAGTTCATATTGATTCACACCCCACACCCCCCAAGTTAGTATTGGTTGGGATTGGGACTAGATACCATGTTAAATTAGAATCATTTTAATTTATGATCATTTAGCTTATATTTAGTTTCATTTCACAATTTCACTTTTAATACACACTTTTCCTCTTTCCTCTTCTCTCTCCTAGTTGAAATAGAGGTAAGGCCTAATAAGTCCTCCTTGATTTCCCTTTCTCTCACACATTAGTCATAGTAGAATCTAATTTCTAAGCATCATCCTCCTTCTAGGCCTCATATCTAAAATCTAGTCTTGAATTATCAAATTTTGATACACATTACACTCTTAACCTCTGTAGTCTTCAAAGTTGGAACACTAGAACCTAGAAATTTGGCCTTATAAAGAAGAGGTTGACCAATTCTTGGAGGATCTTGTGAAGTTGGGCCTAGATATATTTTAATCTTCCAGTTAAATTCCACTAATTGTAGTCGGCTCTCATGGGGTAATCTTGGAAAATCTTTACAAGTCAACATCAAAACTCTCATTTGCACATGAAGGAAGAAAGAGGTAAGCATACATGGAGACCCCAATCAAACAGAGGGAAATTGTAAGGTGAAATCAAATGACTAGCTTATCATTCTTTTTTTCCAAGTGATATTATCATTCTAGATTAAGCATGCAAGCATAACATATCACCATGGAGATGCAAGAGGATCATGAAAATGGTTAGAGTACTATAGCCTTGGGGACTAAGTATGATCTCCATACTATATTCAGATCTGATTCTTTACACCTTAATACTCTTTATATATATTTACACATATGCACATTTACATGCTAGGGTTTTGCTCATAGAGTGTATTTTTAGCATTCTTATTACTTTTTCATTTTAGATCTACAATATAGGATACACAAAAACTACATAAACATGTAACATATTTCCCAAGAACTATTCATAGAGTTCAAAATCACCAAAGTGGGGGGTTGGATAAGGAAACCCCCTTTATAGCCACCTACACACAATATATTTGTAATAAGGTTACACGATATCAAATTGGCAGTTTTAGATATGTAAACTAATCCTTGGGACCTTTCTAGAGAAGCCAGGTCAACATTCATACAATGCCTTGGGAAGATGGTGATTTTGCAGAAATCCTTCTCAAAGGATTTATGCAAAGTTGACCTATTATCTATTCCTCATCTAGAAAATTGGGGTAAAAGTACAAACTTGTGTCACCCTTTTGCGAACGAAAAGGCTAACAAAAGTATAATTGTTCACCTTCAATGACATAAAATTGTTATTATTACTTTGAATTTGAAAATGAAGTGAACTAATAAAATGTTTAGAAATGGATGAAGTTTATGATTATTATTTCTAATCATTATTGGAATAAGAATTGATATATTTTCTTAATTTTTATAGACAATTTTTTAGCTACTAAAAAATGTTGAAAATTAGGGGTCTAGTTCCCACCACAACACTATATGGAAATAAACTTATTTCCCTTTGATCTCAGATTCTGTTATAGATAACATATATATAGCTAGAACAATAAAAAAAAGAAGAAGCTTTAGACCTTTTTTTTTTTTCTTTTTTAATGATTCAAATTTAAACTCACTGAAATCAATAGTTTTCATCTCCCACCAACTTTTTAAAAACAAATCTATTCTAACTAGGAGAAAAATTATGCATTCTACAAGAGGACTCTCTCCTCTAGAGCATCATATAATTTTTTTTTTAAATTGATATGATTTAATATTTTTTTATTTCTCAAAACTGACATCTTTTCGAGTGTTAAAATACATACTTGTAGAATTTTTTTAATTGCAATATACTATATCTAATTAAAACACTATAAACTATGTATGAGAATATTCTTGACTCTGAGCTCTATAAAATGGTGTTTATATGTTATTAAAAAAAATATCATAAAGATAGTAAGAGTTATTGAAACACCACTTTTCTAAAATAATTTTATTGCTTTAGTAATTGGATACAAACTAGTATAAAACATGTACTTAATAGATATTTTCAATTTAAAACGTGTGAAACTATATATAAATTAACTAGAATGAATTAATCTAGGTCATATGTTTGAACAAAATTGATTTTTAGATAGAAATACTAAAATTCAGTTGTTTTTATAAGTCGGCCTGAAACATGACATAGCTTTGTACTTTAACCCATCAATTACTCATTTTTTTGGGTTTTTCATTTCATTCAAAATCTACAATCATATATTCAAAAATAGGTCCAAATCTATTATTTTGAGAGTGAAAAATCACACTTTTGAGCACATTTCAAGGTGATTCCTTCATCCATTATTTCATATTTTTGTATTTATCTATTATCATATCTATATTGGGTTGTTTGTGTATATTTGAGATAAATAGCTATCTTTCATACCTCATTTAGTTTATTAGTGCTTCTTATTGAACATATAACATTATGTGAAAGAGGCCTTACTAGTTTGATAAGTCTTTAGTTTTTGTATTGGTATCCCTTTATTACACTTGGGTTTTGCTAACCAAACCTAGACCTTGTTGAGAGTTATGCATGGAAGCCCTAGACCTTGTTGAGAGTTATGCATGGAAGCCCCTTGATGGGGACACAACCCAAACATAGAATGGACACAACAGGGAAAGGGAAATTGAATTAACTATGAAAATAAGCTAGTACATTCAGTACAGAGAAAATAGACTTCAAAACATGCCCTAAGGGCTTACAATAACATAAATCTGGAGATAATTCTCCTTTCTGTACCTCCTCTCAAACTCCACTTTGAACTACATTTTACAATGCCAGAAATGTCCTTAAATAGACCCCAGAGGGTTAAGGACTAGGATAACATTCTAGAAAGTTCTAGTAGGCATCCACCGACCAAATAGAAGGCTCTAGAAGTTGCGTTACAAGTCGACACAAATCTAGAAGAATACAGAAACGGTAACCAAAATTTTGGGAGGCATATCTTTTGAACTGTAGCTCTGATTGACGAACAGTTTACATTTTTAGAAAGCTCTCGAAGCTCTCTATAGCCCTATGGACCAGCTTCACTCGTCCCCCATTTTTTGGCACTTTTTGAGGTCATTTAATACCTCAAACCTGACTTTGAAGCATTCTTAGGTCTCCAAAACTCGAAAAACTATGATAACTTTCAAACTATGGGGCCTTTTGACCTAATTCTTTTTCTAGAATGCTCTAAATTACAATTACATTCATCTAGCCAATTTACACCTCCTAGTTCACCAAAATGATGGCTCAATTACATAATCCTAGTTTTTTGACATTTACACGTACCCCAAGGTGTTCAAATACTCTATCCTAGAACACTGATAGTGGAACTGTGAGAGTTGGAACCTTTATTTGACCCAAATGGGTATCCAAAAATGAAAACACATGAAATAGAAACTAACTCTAAGTATATTTTTTTTGGGTGACACAGGATTGCCCTTATACCTCTGGATGCTCCTGCATCAGACACCTAGGGTAGATTGAAAAATGACCCTGTCACTTTATGAATGGTAGAGGAAATCCGAAATGGGAAACCTCAGCTTTTGAAATCCAAGTTGAGTCCTCGATCGACTATCCTTTCCACTTGACCAAGTACTCTTCATACTACCTATTTTTGGTACTTCTACCCACATGATGATCTAGAATGTATTCTATCTCCTCCTTCTTAGAAGCAAGAATTGGACATTGCTCTAACACCAGCTCCTCATCTACACCATCATCATGATACTTTATTAAGTCTGCAATGTTGAAAATAGGAGAAATGTGAACACCATCTAGTAGCTCCACCTCATATGCATTTCTTGAGTCATGTTTCTTCAAAATTTTGCAGGGACCAAATTTCTTCATTTTTAGCTTGTTGTAAGTACCAACTAGAAATCTTTCTTTTCGTAAGTGCACCATGACTAGATCCCCTACTTGGAATTCCTTATGTCTTCTCCTTTGATCAGCCCTAGCTTTATACTCTTGATTCATCTTGGTAATGTGTGCTTAAACCTCCTCATGTAGATACTTGATATGTTCAGCAAATTCTTTAGCTTTAGAACTTGTCCTTTCCCCTTGCTCTATCTTCCTCAATTCTGGTGCAGTCCTTGGGCTACTTCCATATACAATTTGGAGTAGTGATTTTCTAGTACTCCTATTTCTAGAGTTATTGTAAGCAAACTCTGCTTGTGGTAGAATCAAATCCCATCCCTTGGGCTTATCCTCAACTAAACATCTCAGCAAATTGCCCAGACTTCTATTTACCACTTTTGTTTGGCCGTCAGTCTATGGGTGATGCGTGGAACTAAATTTCAAGTCTGTTCTCAACTTTTTCCACAATGTCCTCCAGAAATACCCCACAAATTTAGTATCTCTTTCAAAAACTATACTCCTTGGAAGACCATGTAGTCTTACCACCTCTCTGAAAAACAAGTCTGCAATATGGATAGCATCATGAGTCTTGTGGCATGGAATGAAATGTGCCATTTTGGAGAACCTATCAACCACCACAAATACTGAGTCATTACCCCTTTGTGTCCTTGGCAATCCACAAACAAAATCCATACCTATGTCCTCCCATGGCCTTGATGCAACAGGAAATGGCTGATATAGTCCAGTATTTGTGACTGGATCCCTTGGCAACTTGACAAACTTGGCAACTCTGTACAAACTTCTTCACATCCTGTGAAATTTGAGGCCAAAAATAATGTTCTCTAAGAATGGAAATAGTCTTATCTTGACCAAAATGTCCTACCATCCCTCCACTGTGTTTCTCCTTAATCAAATTTTCCCTCATGGAACTCCTTAGAATGCACAATTGGTTGGCCTTGAATAACATACCATCCTGAATCAAATAGTCTAACCACTTGGTTCTATCTACCGCAACAGGATCTTTACAAGCTTTCCATGCTTTAGCAAAATCAGGATCCTCAAGGTACAAATTCCTAACTACTTCAACCTACATAACTGTAAGTAATAACTATCTCCTACTTAGTGCATTTGTAACCCTATTAGATTTTCTACTTCTATGCTTCAACACAAATGTATAACTCTGCAAGAACTCTACCCACTTCATATGCCTCTAATTCAATTTACCTTGGCTATTTAGGTACTATAATGCTTGATGATCAGTATACAAAACAAATTCCTTTGGAAACAAATAATGCCTTCATTTCTTTAAGGCCTGAACTATTGCATAGAACTCTTGATCATAAACAGAATACTTCTTCTTTGCATCATTCAATTTTTCACTAAATCATGCAATAGGCTTACCTTCTTGGCTTATTACAGCCCTAATATCACTGCCACTAGCATCACAATCCACCTGGAACACCTTTATAAAATCTGAAAGTGCCAACACAAGTTGTTCTATTACCTTCTTCATCAACAATTCAAAATTTCTCGTAGCTGTTGTAGTCCATTTGAACTCTTTTCTATCCCCCCTCATTGTGTCAGTAAGGGGTGCACATATGCCACTAAAATTCTTAATAAACTTCTTGGAAAACCTAACCAAATCATGAAATGATCTTACATCAGTAGAAGACCTTGGAGTAGGCCATTCCAAGATGGCTTTTACCTTCTCTTGATCCATTTTGAGACCTTCAAGTGATATAACAAACCCCAAATAGACTAACTCCCTTTTTGCAAAGATACACTTCTTCAAATTAATTAACAGTTTCTCTTCCCTTAACCTTTCAAGGACACTACGAATATGCAATAAATGTTCTTCCAAAGTCTTGCTAAAAATTAAAATATCATCCAAATAGACAATAACAAATTTTCCCAAGAACTTCTTAAGTACCTCATTCATAAATCACATGAAGGTGCTTGGGGCGTTTGTCAATCCAAAGGGCATGACTAACCACTCATAAAGACCCTCTTTAGTTTTGAAGGGAATTTTCCACTCATCTCTTTCTCAAATATGTATTTGGTGATAACCACTCTTGAGATCTATCTTTGTGAAGTACTGAGCTCCACTTAAGCAGTCCATAAGATCATCCATTCTTGGCAAAGGAAATTGGTACTTGATGGTTATCCTATTTATAGCTTGAGAATCTGTACACATCCTCCACTCTCCATCCTTCTTTAGTGCAAGTACTGCTAGTACTGCACATGGACTTAGGCTCTCATAAATCAAGCCCTTCCTTAATAGCTCTTGAACCTGTTTGTTTAGCTCCTCTATTTTAGTAGGAGTCATCCTATTAGCAGCCTTGTTAGGCAAACTTGCTCCTAGAATTAGATCTATCTAATGACTAATTTGCCTTACTAGTGGCAATCCTTGTGGAACATTATCAGAGATAACATCTCCAAATTCACCTAGTAAATCTGAAACTTCAAGTGGTATTTCACTACTACCTTCTTTATCTTTCCTAGGAATCAAAGCATAGCACATACGCTGATGTTTCATTCCATCTAAAAACTTCCTTCCATCAACAAGACAAATCTTAGCATTGCTACATACCTTTTCACCTTCCTTTTTCATGGGCTTTAGTTTGTGGCGAACTCCATCCTTTGTTAGAGAGTATGTGTTTGCATGACCATCATGTACTGAATGTCCATTAAACTGCCATGGTCTACCAAACAATAGATGGAAAACATCCATCGGAATAACATCATAGAGAACTTCATCATGGTAACTCCCAATTTTGAATTTCACTAAACATTGTTCACTTACCAAGACCTTATGATTATCTTTTACCCAATCGATCCGATAGGGCTGGGGATGTTTCTCCCTCTTGAGCTTTATCTTAGAGACCATCTCTTCTGACACCAAGTTGTCAGTGCTACCACCATCAATGATCACATCACAACATTTTTCCTCACATTCGCACCTGGTATGAAACAAACTCCTCCTTTGTCCTAGTTCAATCTCACCAATTAGTAGGACCCTTTCATTCACCAAGGTCTCTCCTCTTTCTACATCCTCTAAACATGATGATTGTGCATCCTCATCCACATGAGCAACCCTAGCTTGGCCCTCAGCTCCCCTATTTTTCCTTCCTTGTCGTTGAGGGCATTCAAAGGCACGATGACCTTCTTCATTGCAATGGAAATAGGTACCACAGAAGCCTCCTCTTCCTTGTCCACATCCTCTATCTCTTCCTCTCTAATTTCCAAAGTCTTGATCATGGGAGCGATTGAAACCCTCATTCCTCTGGTTCCTGCTAATACCCACATCTTCATTTTTCTTTTAGGTTTCATTTCGACCTCTAGATGACCTACCACTTCCAATTCCTCCTTGACCATGCCCTCTTTGTCTCCCTTCAAACCTCTTATTTAGCTTCTCTTCAACTTATAGGGCAAACTGGTATGCCTCTTCAATGTTGGTCATTCTTACCAGGCTTAATTCCTCCTGGATGCTAGGTCCCAATCCAATGATATAACGAGCAACCTTCTCCTTATTTTCTTCTGCATGCCCTGCTCTAATCAAAATTTGATAAACTCCTCTATATATTCTTGGACTGATCTTCCTGCTTGCTTTAGCCCATGCATTTTCTTAAATAAATCAAGCTCGTAGTCCACAAGAAAGAACTGCTTCTTTAATCTGTCCACCACGTGATCCCACCTTGTGATCTTCTCCTTTCCTCTTCTATTTCTTTCTGATTGAACCTCTTTCCACCAGATTTTGGCATGGCCTTTTAGTTTGGCCTTTCCAAACTTAACCCTATCTAGGTCCCTGATATCCTCATACTCAAAGTATTCTTCCAGTTCATTCATCCAGTCGATCAACTCATCTAGTTTAAGATTTCCTGAAAATACACTCACATCAATTGTAGGTCCTTTCCCAAATTTAGTAATGGCCCTAAAAAGCCTTTCCTCTGCCTAATTCAGAACTTCCCTGTCAAATTCCCCTTCTGGTCCAATTTCTTCTTCTTCATTTTCATCCTCACTGTCGTCACTTGCGGCAACATTTGTTCCTCTACGGAGCTCCTCCTCCAATGCTTGTACCTACCTTTTGAGGGCTCTAACCTCCTCAGCATTAACAGCTCTGGCCCTTCCACCATGCTCTCTTCATGGAGGCATCTTCTTAACTCAAACCCACAACCACACAGTCCTTGTGCAAACTGCCTCCAAGTCGGTGCTCTATCTACACACTCAGGAAAACTTGCTCTGATACCACTTGATGGGAACACAACCCAAACACAGAATGAACACAACAGGGAAAGGGAAATTGTATTAACTATGAAAATAATCTAGTACATTTAGTACAGAGAAAATAGACTTCAAAACATGCCCTAAGGGCTTACAATAACATAAATCTGGAGATAATTCTCCTTTCAGTACCTCCTCTCAAACTCCACTCCAAACTAGTTTTTACAATGCCAGAAATGTCCTTAAATAGACCCCAAAGGGTTAAGGACTAGGAATACATTCTAGAAAGTGCTAGTATGCATCCACTAACCAAATAGAAGGCTCTATAAGCTATGTTAGAAGTTGACACAAATTTAGAAGAATCCAGAAACGGTAATCGAACTTTTGAGAGGCATATCTTTTGAACCGTAGCTCCGATTGACGAACTGTTTACATTTTTGGAAAGTTCTCAAAGTGCTCTATAGCCCTATGGACTAGATTCACTCTTCCCCCATTTTTTTAGCCCTTTTTAAGGTCATTTAATGCTCCTAACCTGACTTTGAAGCATTCCTAGGAGGTCTCTAAAAATCAAAAAATTGTGATAACTTTCAAACCATGGGGCCTTTTGACCTGATTCATTTTTAGGAATGCACTAAATTAAAATTACATTCATTTGGCCAATTTACACCTCCTAGTTTACCAAAATGATGGCTCAATTACATACTCCTATTTTTTTGGCATTTACATGTATCCCAAGGTGTTCAAATACTCTATCCTAGAACACTAATAGTGGAACTGAGAGTTGGAACCTTTATTTGACCCAAATGGGTATCCAAAAATGAAAACACATGAAACAGAAACTAACTCTAAGTACATTTTTTTTTGGGTGACACATGATTGCCCTCATGCCTCTGGATGCTCCTGCATCAGACACCTAGGGTAGATTGAAAAGTGACCCTGTCACTTTATGAATGGTAGAGGAAATCCCAAATGGGAAACCTTAAATCCAAGTTGAGTCCTCGATCGACCGTCCTTTCCACTTGACCAAGTACTCTTCATATTGCCTATTTCTGGTACTTCTACCCACACAATGATCTAGAATGTCTTCTATCTCCTCCTTCTTAGAAGTAGGAATTGGACATTTCTCTAGCACCAGCTCCTCATCTGCACCATCATCATGATACTCTATTAAGTCTGCAATGTTGAAAATAAGAGAAATGTGAACACCATCTGGCAACTCCACCTCATATGCATTTCCTGAGTCACGTTTCTTCAAAATTTTGCAAGGACCAAATTTCTTTATTTTCAGCTTATTGCAAGTACCGGCTGGAAATCTTTCTTTTCGTAAGTGCACCATGAGTAGATCCCCTACTTGGAATTCCTTATGTCTTCTCCTTTGATCAGCCCTAGCTTTATACTCTTGATGCATCTTGGTAATGTGTGCTTGAACCTCCTAATGTAGACGCTTCATATGTTGGGCAAATTCTTCAGCTTCAGCACTTGTCCTTTCCCCTTGCTCTATCTTCCTCAATTCTGGTGCAATCCTTGGACTACTTCCATATACAATTTGGAATGTTGATTTTCTAGTACTCGTATTTATAGAGTTATTGGAAGAAAACTTTGCTTGTAGTAGAATCAAATCCCATCCCTTGGGTTTATCCCCAACTAAACATCTCAGCAAATTGCCCAGACTTCTGTTTACCACTTCTATTTGGCCGTTAGTCTATGGGTGATGCGTGGAACTGAATTTCAAGTCTATTCTCAACTTTTTCCACAATGTCCTTCAGAAATACCCCACAAATTTAGTATCTCTATCAGAAACTATACTCCTTGGAAGACCATGTAGTCTTACCACCTCTCTTAAAAACAAGTCTACAATATGGACAACATCATGAGTCTTGTGGCATGGAATGAAATGTACCATTTTGGAGAACCTATCAACCACCACAAATACTGAGTCATTACCCTTTTGTGTCCTTGGCAATCCACAAATAGAATCCATACTTATGTCCTCCCATGGCCTTGATGGAATAGGCAATGGCTGATATAGTCCATAATTATGACTAAATCCCTTGGCATCTTTACAAACCTGGCAACTCTGTACAAACTTCTTCACATCTTGTGAAATCTGAGGCCAAAAATAATGTTCTCTAAGAATGGAAATGGTCTTATCTCGACCAAAATGTCCTGCCATCCCTCTGATGTGTTTCTCCTTAATCAGATTTTCCCTCATGGAACTCCTTGGAATGCAACAGGCAATGGCTGATATAGTCCAGTATTGTGACTAAATCCCTTGGCAACTTGACAAACCTGGAAACTTTGTACAAAATTCTTCACATCTTGTGAAATCTGAGGCCAAAAATAATGTTCTCTAAGAATGTCAATGGTCTTATCTTGACATAAATGTCCTGCCATCCCTCCGATGTGTTTCTCCTTAATCAGATTTTCCCTCATTGAACTCCTTTCCCCTTGCTCTATCTTCCTCAATTCTGGTGCAGTCCTTGGGCTACTTCCATATACAATTTGGAATGGTGATTTTCTAGTACTCCTATTTATAGATTTATTATAAGAAAACTTTTCTTGTAGTAGAATCAAATCCCATCCCTTGGGTTTATCCCCAACTAAACATCTCAGCAAATTGCCCAGACTTCTATTTACCACTTCTGTTTGGCCGTCAGTCTGTGGGTGATGTGTGGAACTAAATTTCAAGTCTGTTCTCAACTTTTTCCACAATGTCCTTGAGAAATAGGTCTCACAAATTTAGTATCTCTATTAGAAACTATACTCCTTGGAAGACCATGTAGTCTTACCAACTCTCTAAAAAACAAGTCTACAATATGAACAGCATCATGTGTCTTGTGGCATGGAATGAAATGTGCCATTTTGAAGAACCTATCAACCACCACAAATACTAAGTCATTACCCCTTTGTGTCCTTGGAAATCCATGAACAAAATCCATACTTATGTCCTCCCATGGCCTTGATGGAATAGGCAATGGCTGATATAGTCCACTATTGTGACTAAATCCCTTGGCAACTTGACAAACCTGGCAACTCTGTACAAACTTCTTCACATCTTGTGAAATCTGAGGCCAAAAATAATGTTCTCTAAGAATGGAAATGGTCTTATCTCGACCAAAATGTCCTGCTATCCCTCTGATTTGTTTCTCCTTAATCAAATTTTCCCTCATGGAACTCCTTGGAATGCACAATTGGCTGCCCTTGAATAACATACCATCCTGAATCAAATATTCTAACCACTTGGTTCTATCTATAGCAACAGGCTCTTTACAAGCTTTCCATGCATTAGAAAAATTAGGATCCTCAGGGTACAAGTTCCTAACTACTTCAACCTGCATTACTATAAGCAACAACTATCTCCTACTTAGTGCATCTGCAATCCTATTAGATTTTCCACTTCTATGCTTCAACACAAATGTATAATTCTACAAGAAATCTACCCACTTCATATGCCTCTGATTCAATTTACCTTGGCTATTTAGGTACTATAATTCCTGATGATCAATATAGAAAACAAATTCCTTTGGAAACAAATAATGCCTCCATTTCTTTAAGGCATGAACTATTGCATAGAATTCTTGATCATAAATAGAATACTTCTTCTTTGCATCATTCAATTTTTCACTAAAATATGCAATAGGCTTACCTTTTTGGCTTATTACAGCCCCAATAGCACTGCCACTAGCATCACAATCCACCTGGAACACCTTTCTAAAATTTGGAAGTGCCAACATAGGTTGTTCTATTACCTTCTTCTTCAGCAATTCAAAACTTCTCATAGTTGTTGTAGTCCATTTGAACTCTTTTCTATCCCCTCTTATTGTGTCAGTAAGGGGTGCACATATGCCACTAATATTCTTAATAAACTTCTTATAAAAACTAACCAGACCATGAAATGATCTTACCTCAGTAGTAGACCTTGGAGTAGGCCATTCCAAGATGACTTTTACCTTCTCTAGATCCATTTTGAGACCTTCAGGTGATATAACAAACACCAAATAGACTAACTCCCTTTTTGCAAAGATACACTTCTTCAAATTAATTAACAATTTCTCTTCCCTTAACCTTTCAAGGACACTACGAATATGCAATAAATTTTCTTCCAAAGTCTTGTTGAAAATTAAAATATCATCCAAATAGACAATAACAAATTTTACCAAGAACTTCTTAAGTACCTCATTCATAAGCCACATGAAGGTGCTTGGGGTGTTTATCAATCCACAGGGCATGACTAACCACTCATAAAGACCCTCCTTGGTCTTGAAGGCCATTTTTCAGTCATCTCCTTCTCGAATCCATATCTAGTGATAACCACTCTTGAGATCTATCTTTGTGAAGTACTGAGCTCCACTCAAGCAGTCCATAAGATCATCCGTTCTTGGCAAAGGAAACTAGTACTTGATGGTTATCCTATTTATAGCTTGAGAATCTGTACACATCCTCCACTCTCCATCATTCTTTGGTCTGAGTACTACTGGTACTCCACATGGACTTAGGCTCTCCCGAATCAAGCCCTTCCTTAACAGCTCCTGAACCTGTCTGTTTAGCTCCTCTATTTCAGTAGGAATCATCCTATGTGCAGCCTTGTTAGGCAAACTTGCTCCTGGAATTAGATCTATCTGATGACTGATTTGCCTTACTGGTGGCAATCCTTCTGGAACATTATTAGAGATAACATCTCCAAATTCACCTAGTAAATTTGAAACTTCAAGTGGTATTTCACTACTACCTTCTTTATCTTTCCTAGGAATCAAAGCATAGCACATACGCTAATGTTTCATTCCATCTAAAAACTTCCTTCCATCAACAAGACAAATCCTAGCATTGCTACATACCTTTTCACCTTCCTTTTTCATGGGCTTCAGTTTGTGGCGAACTCCATCCTTTGTTAGAGAGTATGTGTTTGCATGAACATCATGTACTACATGTCTATCAAACTACCATGGTCTACCCAACAATATATGGATAAAATCCATCGAAATAACATCACAGAGAACTTCATCATGGTAACTCCCAATTTTGAATTTCACTAAACATTGTTCACCTACTATGACCTTATGATCATCTTTTACCCAAGCGATCTGATAGGGCTGGCGATGTTTCTCCCTCTTGAGCTTTAGCTTAGAGACCATCTCTTCTGACACCAAGTTGTCAGTGCTACCACCATTAATGATCACATCACAACATTTTTCCTCACATTTGCACCTAGTATGAAAAAAAATCCTCCTTTTTCCTAATTCAATCTCACCACTTAGTAGGACCCTTTCATTCACCAAGGTCTCTCCTCTTTCTACATCCTCTGAATGTGATGATTGTGCATCCTCATCCACATGAGCAACCCTAGCTTGGCCCTCAGCTCTCCTATCTGTCCTTCCTTGTTGTTGAGGGCATTCAAAGGCACGATGACCTTCTTCATTGCAATGGAAATAGGTACCACAGAAGCCTCCTCTTCCTTGTCCATTTCCTCTACCTCTTCCTCTCTTATTTCCAAAGTCTTGATCATGGGAGTGGTTGAAACCCTCATTTCTCTGGTTCCTGCTAGTACCCACATCTTCATTTTTCTTTTGGGTTTCATTTGGACCTCCAAATGACCTACCACTTCCCCTTCCTCCTTGACCACACCCTCTTTGTCTCCCTTCAAACCTCTTATTCGGCTTCTCTTCAACTCATAGGGCAAACTGGTATGCCTCTTGAACGCTGGTCATTCTTACCAGACTTAATTCCTCTTGGATGCTAGGTCGCAATCCACTGATATAATGAGTAACCTTCTTCTTATTTGCTTTTGCATGCCCTACTCTAGTCAAAAGTCGATAAAACTCCTCTGTATATTCTTGGACTGATCTTCCTACTTGTTTTAGCCCATGCATCTTCTTAAACAAATCAAGCTCGTAGTCCATAGGAATGAACTGCTTCTTCAATTTGTCCACCATGCGATCCCACCTTGTGATCTTCTACTTTCCTCTTCTATTTCTTTCCAATTGAACCTCTTGCCACTAGATTTTGGCATAGCCTTTCAGTTTGGCCTTTGCAAATTTAACCCTATCTGGGTCCCTGATATCCTCATAGTCAAAGTATTCTTCCAGTTCATTGATCTAGTCGATCAACTCATTTGGTTTCAGATTTCCTGAAAATACACCCACATCAATTGTAGGTCTTTTACCAAATTTATTAATGGTGCTAAAAAGCATTTCCTCTAACTGATTCAGAACTTCCCCATCAAATTCCCCTTCTGGTCCAATTTCTTCTTCTTCATTGTCATCCTCACTATCGTCACCTGCGGCAACATTTGTTCCTCTACAGAGCTCCTCCTACAATGCTTGTACCTACCTTTGGAGGGCCCTATCCTCCTCAAGATTAATAGCTCTAACCCTTCCACCACACTCTCTTCATGGAGGCATCTTCTTAACTCAAACCCACAACCACACAGTCCTGGTGCAAACTGCCTCACAGTCGGTGCTCTGTATACACAATCAGGAAAACTTGCTCTGATACCACTTGATGGGAACACAACCCAAACATAGAATGGACACACCAGGGAAAGGGAAATTGTATTAACTGTGAAAATAAGCTAGTACATTCAGTACAGAGAAAATAGACTTCAAAACATGCCCTAAGGGCTTACAATAACATAAATCTAGAGATAATTCTCCTTTCAGTACCTCCTCTCAAACTCCACTCTGAACTCCTTTTTACAATGCCACAAATGTCCTTAAACAGACCCCGAAGGGTTAAGGACTAGGAATACATTCTAGAAAGTTCTATTAGGCATCCACCGACCAAATAGAAGGCTCTAGAAGCTGCATTAGAAGTTGACGCAAATCTAGAAGAATTCAGAAACGGTAATCAAACTTCCGAGAGGCATATCTTTTGAACCATAGCTCCGATTGATGAACCGTTTACATTTCCAAAATGCTCTCAAAGTGCTCTATAGCGCTTTGGATCAAGTTTTCTCATACCCCATTTTTTGGCCCTTTTTGAGGTCATTTAATAACCCTAACCTAACTTTGAAGCATTCTTAGGAGGTCTCCAAAACTCGAAAAACTGCGATAACTTTCAAACCATGGGGCCTTTTGACCTGATTCTTTTTTTGGAATGCTCTAAATTACAATTATATTCATCTAACCAATTTACACCTCCTAGTTTACCAAAATTATTGCTCAATTAGATACCCCTATTTTTTTTGGCATTTACATGTATCCCAAGGTGTTCAAATACTCTATCCTAAAACAATGATAGTGGAACTGTGAGAGTTGGAACCTTTATTTGACCCAAATGGGTATCCAGAAATGAAAACACATGAAACAGAAACTAACTCTAAGTACTTTTTTTTTTGGGTGACATAGGATTGCCCTTATACCTTTGGATGCTCCTGCATCAGCCCTCTTTCTCTTGTATTGAATGGCTTAAGGAGAAAGTGTCAAACTTATTACATCTAGCTTGCATTATTACCATTGATGTCATTTTCAACCTAAATATTTTGGTGAACCCAATATGAACTATCGTTTTTGATCTTGGTAGTTAGATCTCTCTTTTACATGCATTTCAGTTATAAATATTAAAAAAATAAAGAATTTTACATTATTAGGTTTGGATTTCACAATATTTGGTTAAAATGAAAATATAAAAATTTTGTAATTCATTTTATTTTGAGTAGTTCATTTTACTTTCAAGATGTATGATTTATTTCATGATTATTTTGATTATGTGTTTGTTAGTGGGTCTCTAAAGGTGTTTAGTAGCGAAGGTTTAGATGAAAAATATCAGATCTTTGTTGAACGCGCTCCTTTAATATCTTCCTCTACATATTTCAAAATAAACCTTTATGATATGTTTTTATCATGGATTCCTTTGTGTGATGTTGTTTGTAATATTGAACCTCTTAGGTATTCACAACCTATAATCACTCTCAAAGGATATTCACCTCAACAACTTATTATCACTCTTAAGGGTTTTTCTCAAGACATTAAGCCTCTTATAATTATTAAGGGAAAATATGATTACACTTCAGTTTCTCATACTTATCAAACATGAAATAATCTTTATCCTACTATTTTGGGTAAATATAGTATAGAGATCATACTAATCCCCCAAGGCTACAATACTCTAATAATTTTCATGATCCCCTTGCATCTCCATGGTGATATGTCATGCTTGAATGTTTCATGTAGAATGATAATATCACTTTGAAATGAAGAATGAGAAACTATCCCTTTGATTTCACCTTACAATTGGCTTATGTTAGATTGGGGTGTCCAAGTGTGCTTGCCTCTTTCTTCCTTCATGTGCAAATGAGAGGTTTGATGTTCTTATGAGGCCTCGCCCTGACCCATCCTAGCATTGATGATACATTATTATTTTGATACTCATGACTCGATATGTCAGAACATTATTTGATGCACTGAACATTATAATGCTATTTATGATGTGTGATGCTTTACTTTTATATATTTTATTTCATCATTTAATGCTTTATGAACATGTGCGATGATGAAGTAAATGAATGCAAAACTAACATTTTGATTATGCAATTTTAACAGTCGAAAATATGAGTAGAACTAGATAAATAATTGATTACTAGAAAAATGGACGTTTTAATTTATATGATTTTTTTTTTGATACGTAAATTACCTAATGCATGTGATTTCTTGAACCTACTGATGTGTGCAATGAGTGTGCAGGATATGTAGCTGAGAAACCTAATGGAAAGATGGAACTAAAACCCCTAGTTAAGTTGTGCTATCTTTGCATTATCTTCTTTGAAGGTTGTTAATTGGTCTTAAAAAATTTCTAGCTTTTGTTTGGTTCATATTAAGTCTTTAAAGCCTAAAAACATTAAATTTAAGTGCCCTAGGGGTAAGGGTATGGGTGGGGAGTACTTTCCTCCCCCTTAGCCTCTTTGTTTGACTTTTAGGGTCACTCAAAAACCCTACTTTTGGTTGATTGCGAAAATGGATTGTCATCTACTTGAGTTGGACTCAAACTCCATCTTGAGTTTTCTTGAAGTCTAGTTGAGTTAAGGATCATACTTAGAGGCATTTTGGACTAGTTTTGGGGTTGTTACCCAATCTCTAGTTTTAGAGAAAGTTTGAAGATTGAAGGGAGAAAAGGGAAAAGTTCTTCTCAACTTACCATCTTACCATAACTCTTTGTGAAGGAAGGATTTCTTCACTCTTTTGGTTTTTTTCTTCATTTTGTTCATTCTTGAATCTTGCATAAAGCATTGTGTTGTTCTTGTTTTTGCTTGCTTGTGTGTTGGGATGGATTTGGAGGGATTTTTTATTGTTCTTGATGATTTTTTTTTTAGGGGATTTCATGGGGATTATTTTGGCATTACTCACCCTTGGATAGGGAAGAAGTGGCCATGTACAGGGGTAGAGCCTTAGTTGGACCTCAATGGTGAAGAGTCTTCTTTCATGGTGAAAGGAGGGAAAGAGGGTAGGGCATATGGGCCTCTACTTTTCATCACATGCCTTGTTTGATATTGTGAATTCTTGAATATGGAAATGAATGAAATCCTTGTGATATTAGCCTTCAAAGGCCCTTCTAGAAGAATAGAAGTTCTTAAAGTTTTAGCCCTGAAAGGGCTATGTTATGGCATGGCGATTGACATCTCCCATTGGGAAAATCCACCTCCCCCATAGTTAGCTTTTATGCTTGGACCTATTGTGTAAAATTGGGTTGGGGTGTATGCTTAAAATTGCTCTTGATGTTGTGATGTTCACCTCGGGTCAACTCTTGTTTTCTCCTTGTGTTTCCTTGAAGTTTTGAAGGTATTGGAAGACAGTACTTGTGAAGGATTTTGAAGAGATTTCTTTGAAATTGTAATAGTATGTAAAATGTATTTGAATTTTGATGTATTAGCAAGGACATTGAGTTTTCTTATTGGTTCTTTCCTGATGGAGCCTTGAACCAAGATGAATAATAGAGAAAGGAAAAGATAATGAAACTCTCCTTGCAATATTCTCGTGTGATTTCAAATTTTGGCATATGTATGTGAGAAAATAGAATGATAGATAATGTCTTTGAATTATGAATTTCCAAATTTTCAATTATGTTAATGGAAGGCAATTTGTTATGTTGAAGTTTCCAAATTGATGTCTAAGTATTAAACGTAATCAAAATCCTACATTGTGATCACAAAGTTATCACTTTCATTGTTAAGTTTCATTATGAACAAAATCAATTTGATCAAGAGATTATGTATTTCCTTGTATTCAAAAAAAATGAACATACACCTTGATGTATGATGAATAGATAAAACATAAATTATGAGATGAAAGACAAAAATATAACCCTATGCACAACCTTGGATTATGATACTTGTTAAAGAAATATATGTTGTCAATAGGCTAGAATGCACTCTTAAGATAAAAATAAATATATAGCAAAGAAAAGTATGCCAACACTTAGAAAATTGGCTTCAAAGAAAAATGTGCATCCCTAGGGGTTAAAAACCTCTCTAGAAAATGTATGGGGAAAATTTTAATTCCCCCAAGTCACAAAGAATATTCTCTAAATAATTATTTTGAATTTCAACCAAAAATCAGTATTAAATTCTTTAAAAGGAGAATATAAATTAAATACATTTGATATTAAAACATTTAAATGCATATCTTGTTGACATATCTCAACTATAAAACTTTAGCATTAAACTCCATGTTGAATAGAAAGGGGCAAGGTACTTGCCTAGGACCCTATCTAGCTATTAAAAACTAATAAATCAAAAAATAATAATTTAAAAGTTCATCCACTTTATCATTTTATCCCCATTTGACTTGCTTAAACTTCCCATTGATGGGCTTAGCGTGACAAATTTTCCCCCTTGCAGCAAAGTACAAATGTCATTTCTTTCGGGGGGGGAATTGAGGAAGTGTTTACACTAAATAAAATTTTCATATGAGAAAGTTTCTTTCCCCCAAGTGCTGGGGGGTCACGCATTGAAGGGGAGGCATGGATAGAGGCCTGCATGCGTAGATCTCGGGTAGTGTGCTCCCCCTTGGGGATTTTTCCCATGCAAGTGGATAGGCCACTTGGCCTAGGTGGAAAGGAAGGTAGGTGTAGGGTGTTAGAGTTAGGGGTGGGTAGTTAGTTTATATTATTTATCGATAGGTTATATTAGATTTAGTTAGTTTCAAATTTAAGTTAGAATGTTAGTTAGCTATTAATATGGTTAGTATATTATGTTTTAAGTTAAGTAAGTTTAATATTGGTTAGAGATTGTTAGTTTAGTTTAGTATTATGATGATTTTAAGTTTAAGATAGTTTAGACTTAGTTGTTATTTAAATTAGTAATAGATTTGTTTAATTTTGAGATCAATAGTTTTTTTTTATATTATTAGAAATTAGTATAACGTTTTTATGTTAGTATAGACATTAGTATAGATGTTAGTATAGATGTTAGTATAGATGTTAATAAATATTTTTTTAAAACAAACTAGTTAGTATTCTATGTTAGTGTCAACTTAGGATAGTATTAAGTTAGTAGTGGTTTGTGTTTTGTTAATGTTATAAAGTTAACTCTAAATTAGTTTGTTTACTTTTTTGTCACCTCTTGTTATAGTTGAGTCTTATTTTGTATTATTATTTAGTTTTATATTATTGTGAGTTGGTTAGATAAATCTTAATATTGGCATTTTAATAGTGGACTTAAATTTTTAAAGTTGAATAAAGTTTAGTTTCACTTATAGATTTAATTGGAATAGATTCTAGTCTTCAATTTTAATTGTAATTGATAGATTAATAAATCTGAATGTTATAAGTATGTTGGAGAGAGTTATAAATTAAAATGTAGATAGTATATTTGAAAATAAAGTTTACCTCCACTATATGTGTATATTAAGGTTAGTTTAGATTTTGGATTAAAAATTTAATTCGTAGATAGTATGCTTTGAGTAGTTAAATTTAATTGATCTTCTAGATTTTCAACTCTTCTCAATGTTAAATGACTAAATTAGTAATGTTGATCAAGTTATTAAGTTAATATAAGGGAGTATTTAATTAATTCATCATAAGGTTGGTGGTATATTATTCATAGTTAAATTAATGCTAATCAAGTTATGCATTTGGGAGATAGATGTCACTTTAGTTAGTAGGTCATTGAGATGTAATGAGTAAGTTGTTGTGTTAATCTAGTGTCATCCTTAGAAGGTAATATTTTAAGGAATTATTGAAAAAGATTGATGGTTTAGTACTTTAGTTAAACGGATTAGACATTTAATTTAATTAATTGATTTATTCATAAACTTTCAATTCACCCTATATAACCCTTCTTACGTAATGTGCAAACTATGTTGTAACCTCTTACATCAATGGTGAACTTGCATCTAGTTTCAAAGTACTTATGAGTATCTTAATTTAAAACTACTCAAATAATTAGTTCCATTATAGTTAAAAATTTAAAATCTCTTGCAACCATTGTTATCTTATTTAATCACAGTTCTTAAAAAAAATTGTGTGTGTTTCGCCCTTATATTTTGGGCATGATAGTTCTCTTATAGCTATTTTCCATAATTCCTTGAGAGCTAACTACAATGAGTAGGATTTAACTAGAAGAGTAAATTATATATAGGACCAAAGTCATAGGAACCTCTAAGAATTGGTGGACCTCTTCTTTAGGAGGCTAGATTTCTAGGTTACAACATTCTAAATTTGAGGACTACAGGGGTTAAGAGGGTAATGTGTATCAAATTTTGATAATCTGACACTAGATTCAGGATATGAGGTCTAGAAGGAGAAGGATGATTAGAAATTAGATCCTAGCTTGACCAATGTGTGAGAGAAAGGAAAATCAAGAACTTATTAGGCCCTACCTCTATTTCACCTAGGAGAAAGAAGAGAAAAGTGGAAAAGTATGTACTAAAAGTGTAATTGTGAAATCCAAACACTCTAAAGAGGAGCTAAAATGTCATAAACTAATATGATTATAATTTAAGATGGTATAGTCTCAACCAACATTGAGTATGGGGTGTAAATGAATATGAACTTTCAAACCAGTCAGTATAGCTACTTTATTCATTATTTGAACTACTAGTTATTTAAATTAAAAAATGATGATAAAAGTTATGCTATAGAACCATACATATAGTGCATTTAGATGGGCCTTCAAATCCCATTTTCCTAAATCTATTTGAAGTTAGGATTCGATTTTGTGAAGCTGCCCATAGGAAAATACCTACATTGGGTAATCCTGTTGGGCCCCAATAAAGACTTAATGGCATACTTATTGCTTTGCATATTTGGGAATTGATTATAAGGTTGCATACTAATGTGTTAGAGATTCGTAGTTTCATGGGTTTAGCTAGTTATTATCGCAGATTTTTCCAGAAGTTCTCTAGGATAGCACATCCTATCACTTCTCTTCAAAGGAAAGGAAAGAAGTTTGTATGGATAGAGAAATGTGAGGTAGCTTTTCAGAAGCTCAAGAAGCTTTTGACCAGTGAACTGATTCTACCTGTACCTAATCTAGAAGGTGATTTCATGGTATGTACAGATGCTTCTCCTGAAGGGATTGGGGCAGTATTGATGCAAAATGGACGGGTGATTGCGTATGAATCATGCAAGCTCAAGGATCATGAGTTAAATTATCCTACACATGATCTTGAGTTAGTAACAGTAGTTCATTCTTTGACAAGATGGAGACATTTCTTGTTGGGGCACAGATTTGAGCTACATAGCAATCATCGTAATCTTCAATACATTTTTACTTAGCCTAATTTGAATGCTCGCCAGAGGCGATGGATGGAGTTTCTATGCGAGTATGATTTTGAGGTTAAGTAAATTCAGGGTAAGGAGAATGTGGTGGTGGATGCTTTGCATCGTAGGAGACATGTGACATCATCGATGACTCTTAGAGTGGATTTGAGGAGTTGGATTCTTCAAGCACTTCCTAAAGATTCCTGGTATCAGGAAGTGTGTAGAGAGATTGATTTAGGAAGATCTTTGGAAGGTAAATTTACAGGTTACATTTGAGAATCAGATGGTCTTTTGAGACATTTGGGGAGGATTTATGTGCCATTACTAGATGAGCTTTGCACCTTGATTATGGCAGAAGCCCATCGTACACCTTACTCAGCACATCCAGGTGTCAAGAAGATGCATGCTGATTTGAGACGTTTGTTCTTTTGGTCTGGGATGAAGTGACACATTGCTGATTTTGTGGCTAGGTGTCTTGAGTGTCAGAGAGTCAAGGCAGAACACCAGCACCCGGCTGGACTTTTGCAGCCTAATCTCATTCCTTCTTGGAAGTGGGATATCATCTCCATGGATTTCATTGTGGGCTTACCTATGACAGTTCGACGTCATGATGCTATTATGGTCACCGTTGATCGGTTCACTAAGGTGGAACATTTTTCACCAATTAGGTCTTCCTACATAGCAACTTCTGTAGCTAATGTCTTTATGCATGATATTGTGAGATAACATGGTATTCCTAGAAAGATCATTTCTGATAGGTATCCTATATTCACATCTGCATTCTAGACATTGCTACAGCATGAGCTTGGAGCGCAGTTGAACTTCAGTTCGGCATATCATCCAGAGACTGATGGTCAGACAAAGAGGGTGAAACAAGTTTTTGAGGATATGTTATGGATGTATGTGATGGATAGGCAGACACATTGGGAGGATTATCTCTACCTAGTGGAGTTTGCTTACAACAATGGATATCATAGTTCTATTGGTATGGCACCATTTCAGGCATTATATGGACATCCTTTTCGTACACCATTGAGTTGGGAAAGCCTCAAGGATCGCATTCTATTGGGTCCTGAGATGCTTTGTGATATAGAGCAATAGGTAGTACGTATCCGTGAGCATTTGACTATGGCACAGGATAGGCAGAAGAAGTATGTCGATGCTCATAGGATTGATAAGCAGTTTGCTGTGGGTGATAAGGTTTTCTTGAGAGTGCGACTGCAAAAGAGTCTGATCTGATATGGAAAGGATTCTAAGCTAGCACCTCGCTTTGTGGGACCATTCAAGATTTTGGAGAGGATTGGCCTGGTTGCTTAGTGTCTTGCTCTACCACCCAGCCTAGCTCGCATTCATGATGTTTTCCATGTTTCAGTGCTTAGGTATTATATTCTTGATATTGTGCATGTTCTTGTTTGGAATGCGTTGCAGGTAGAGGATAGGCAGCTGGCTTTGGAACCGGTTCATATTCTGGAGTAGTGGAGGTTGACCCTCAGGGTTAGAACCATCAAGTAGGTAAGTGTCCAATGGAACCCTATTGATGATTCTTCAGCTACTTGGGAGGATGCAGCTAGATTACGGGAGTTATATCCCTAGTTGTTTGTAGGCTTCCAGGAGTAAGCCTAATCCAAGGGGGGGTGGATGTAGTGCCTACCCTCATTCAAATCTTTTCTAGACTCATTGTTGCTATTATTATCAGACTTTGATGGACTAGTATTATGTTGATGGATTTGTGGTATTGTTTTGAGACTATTAGACATTATGTTATGGATTCAGTGGTTATATGATGTGATCATTTAGACTTTACATTTCATGCATACATGATGATCATTATATTGTTTTCAGTTATTAATTATGATTAGTTAGATGGTTTATTATCTCATGTGTTTTATTATGGATACTTACCCCATACTTGCATGTGTATAGTGTGCGTGTTTTCTTATTTTATGGCATTTCTGATGTGGTTAAGGAAGGGAGTCGTAGTCACCTGCTTAGTTGAGATCTACATGATGCACCACTTCCTACCATTGTCTGTTTAGCTTAACAGTATATATTGTATGTACATGCATGGTTTTTTTGCAGGTTTCAGGTACCGGGTATTGACTTCCCTGAATTGCCAGGATGAGCATACCCTATTATACTATCTCAATGATAAGAGAAGGGAGATAAATTTTCAAGTCCAAATCCCAAACCTTTAAACTAATTGTCCTAGTGAGGTAGGACAAGTATCTGGATATTTTAACCACCGAATGTGCCGGATGACATAATTCATGATTTTTAACCCTTTAGACTGATTTTGTATGATTTGTTCTATGATGGGTTTTCATATTTTTTCTTGGAGGTCTATGGTGAATTTTCTATTAATTAATTCTTAATAAATAGATTTAATTAATAAATTAATTATTTGAGAAAATTAAATATCATGATCTTTGATATTTTGATTATAATTAATTAAACGAGAATTAATTGAGGAAAAAGAATTAAATAAAAGAAAATTAGTAAATTAAAACTAATAATAATTATAAAATAATAATAAAGTAATAAATAAAATAATAATAATAAAAGTTATAAAAATTAAAATGAAAGTTATAAAATTTAAATAGAAATTATTTAAAAAGTAAATTGGAGTTATAAGCTTGCATGGGAATTAACGCACTTTTCTATTCTCATGTGTCAACAACACAGGGGGTTAGTACATCAATTAAGCACATGGTGTCTACAACTCTATGACTTGTCAAAAAAGGTTGGAAAAGACCCATGCTTAGTTGGTGACACCTTCTAGCTATTTCTAGAAGCATTCTAGAGGTTTCCTGAGAGCTCTTCATATTCAGGCATCCCTAGGAGCTTAGACATAGCGTTTGGAGTGCAATTGGAGCATTGGAGGATTCGAGAGTTCTGAAGAAGGGAGCTTGCTCTGCGGGTTTTCTGAGGAAGAGCGATTTAGGATCAGAATCCGGGTTGATTCTTGTGATTTTACTTATGCTATTTTTGCATCTTGCTTTCCCTATCTTCTTTGTGTCTTCCATATGTCTTCTGAGGAATTTCATATTTTTAATGTATGCATTCTCAATTTTGGCAATTAAATTTATTTGAGAATTTTATATGCATAGATCTAAAAGGAAAAAGGGGCTAGGGTTTAAATGGTAGCCAAACCATTAGATTATTTATTGAATAAATTTGAGATTTAAAAGTTTATAGGAAACTCTGAAAATTAGAATTCATATATATTGTGAATATATATGTTTATATCTTTAAATTTGCATACATACATATATATATATATATGCATTATTTGTACATATACTATGACACAAAATTTGTATATACATACATACATACATACATACATACATACATACATACATACATACATATATATATATATATATATATATATACATATATATATATATATATACATATATATATATTTATATACATATACATATATATATATATATACATATATATATACATATATATATACATATGTATATATATTGAGGATTTCGAATATCAAATCATAGTAGAAAATTCATATTAATGAATTTTTTATCACATGGGAACTTTTTATAAAAAAACATTATTGAAATCGCATTTTAAAAATATATATATAAATTATTTGGAGGGGTAGGTTATACCCTGTACTCCCCCCTCCATTTCCATAGTTGGTACTATCGTGACTGACGTCTGACAATGACTGCAAAGGCCCTGACGTCTCTCAAATGACAGGTCATGAGTACAATAGGTGCAGCAACCAGGGTACAGTCTGTGATATGCAGACAATGGTACAATTGATATGACTGTAGGTATCACGGCGACTGGGGGAGGGGTTAAATTGATATATGAATATGAATTTTGACTTTTCAAGTTGCATTCTTTTTAAATTATTAAATGTTATTATTATTATTATATATATATATATATATATTTATGTATGTATATGTATATATATATATATGTGTGTGTGTGTGTGTGTGTGTGTGTGTGTGTGTGTGTGTGTGTGTGTGTGTGTGTGTGTGTGTGTGTGTGTGTGTGTGTGTGTGTGTATAAGTATATATGTATATATATTATTAATTAAAAATAATTATTTTATTTATAATGATAGATGGATCATTTTGTAAAGATTAAAGATTAAAAGAATATGATTAATAATTATAATGAAGAGATAATAATAATTAACTTAATTTAGTTAATTAAGGTTAATTATTAGAACATGATATAAGTTTTGATATATGCAAATTTTGTTCAATGGAAATGTCATTTTTCAAACAAAGTTTATATGAATAAAATATTATTAGATCAATTAGAAAATTGAGTCTAATGGAGAAACTTTTTATCTATCAAACAAATACATGGGTTAGGTAAAACGTGAAATTTCTCCACTTGATATAGTTTGGAAAACGTAAACTGAGACTTTTGCATTTGAATTCAAAATTGAAAACTTAGCAAAACCAAACCATGTGTTTACATTGTGTATTCTTTATGCTATTGTTTTGGGTTTTGGGTTGACTAGTGTTAACCAGTTATAGGACGTCTACCAGAGGCTTGGGGGTTTTGTGATTGTGATGTCATGATGATGTTTTAATCTCTATCTTTATAAACCCAACCATGGTTATGTGATGGAATGCTCTATGTATTGGATGTGAATATTGATTGTTATAGTTGAGATTTTTTTATTTATGAGACACTTGACTTAACCATTAATTTTGGTCATTGATCAGTTATCCTTGGTTATTTTCTAGTCGCCATGATGGGATTGAAATGTGGATATATTCTTGATGATGTCATGTTGTGACATGTTTGACTCAACCATTTTTGGAGTCTTTGATCAGTATTATTGAGATATATTTTGGTTATTGAGAACCATTGGATATTTTTGATTACCAGTGATACTTCAGTTGCCAATAGAGAGCTGTTGTGTTCATGATTTTCTATGGATGTTTTCTCATGGAGATTTGATGCTTTTATGCATATTTGATGATTTTATGGATTATCTTTTTTAATTTTGAGATTTATGAGTCCATGAGCATTAGGGTAGGATATCTGCATGTAGTGACGGGAAGTGGCTTGCAATGGGGGTCGGGGTCCTAAGAGGCTACCAGGGTAACTCATTGTAAGTTGGATTAATAAGTGATAACATTCACACCTAATACTAACTGAATGAACCTAAAAAGATAAGTGTTTTTGTTCTCGGCCATGCCTTGAGTGCTTGTACAGGCTAGGATGGGAGTAGTGAGACACATGGTTGTGACCTTGCATTCCATAGTATGCCTTGTCAGTATGAAAGGATACTAGTGGCCGCATGAGATCAGTATGGACCCGTGGAGTTTAGCTAACTACTAGGGTAACTTGTACATGATAAATGTGATGACACTTTCCCACTTGTATAGTAGGTTCCTACATGTCATTGTGTTCCTTTGGGAAGTAGATGCCAGTTTTGTGATTGGAACCTTTGAGTTGGTATACTTTTAGGATTCCTGGACTATAGAGATTTATGCTATGAGATTTTGAAAACTTTTTTGGGACTTGAGATTATCTCCTCAGCATGGTGGGACTGGACCACTTAGGTACCACACGGTCAGGTGGTAGTTTATTTTCCACTCTTATCATTTGAGACTCATTGAGACATCATGGCTGATGCGTCCTTCGTGATGGTGGATATGTATCCTTTCATTGATGATTAGCATATGTTAGATGATGTTATCTTATGCTTATATTTGCATGTTAGATTACTTTCTACATATGATGTTGTATATGTTAGGAGTGATATTCCTACTATGTTAATACCGATGATCTCTTCGATGATTTGGGATGTTACGCACGGAGGGATGGCTAAGGCCCACGATGGTCTAATGATGCTATTAACGGTCGAGAGGAACTATGCACTTAGTTTATTTTGTTTGAACTTTGTGATGGATGTATATTTCTTCTATGATGATGTATCATGGATTGGAATAGGATGATGTACCTTATTCTACATATGTATATTCTTTGAGCTTGTCATACCCTATGACATGTATAGAGGATGATTGAGCATTTGGAAATGTAATGTTTAAACATTGGACTTATCATTATTATTTCATGTGGATGTTGTACTAGATGGATTCTTGTATGTAATTCAACGTTAAGGGATCTTTAAAGAATGTAATCTATTATGTTTGTTATGTTTACTTTTAGATGGACATTGCTATTGCTTCCGTTATTGTGAATAAGTTATGTATGGTATTTACTTTCATGTTGAAAAAAAAAAATGTTACCAAACTTAGTGAAACTCTAGGTTAATTCTTTGGATCCCTTGGCGGGGCGTTACATTTGGTATCAGAGGCTGAGTTTCTACATTGGAAGCTCTGGGTATTGTGGAACAACTAGAACTTTGAACTATAAAGTGTATCTCTTCAACATAAAACTAGGTGAACTAAAACAGAACCTGAACTATTACTTGAATACTTTTCATACTTCAACACATAGTTTTCAAAACTGGAAATTTTACTTAAACCTAAACATAGAATTGAACTTAGTCTATTGCAAACATGCCTTTTTTTATTTTAATAGTACTTTGTACTATTTTAGGATGGTATCTGGGACTAGGTCTTCTGTTAGAGGTCATGGTAGAGGCCGTGGAAGAGGCCATGGTCATGGCAAAACTATTAGTGCCCATGAGTCTTCCCATGAGGGATCAGCTCATGTAGAGAGCAGGGAAGAGCACTCTAGTAGGCAGCAGGAAGAGAGCCGTAGAGAGGACCAAGCTGAGTCTAATGAGGTTAGTTTGAGGCAGATGATGCAGACTATTCTAGAATGTTTACCTCATGTTCAAGAATAGCTTAAAGTGCATCAGACAGAACAAGAGCATAGACCTAGGTCTAGGAGTTCTTGGAAGGATCGTCAGAGGTCCATTGTGTCCGCTCAGTTAAAAGATCTTTCAAGATCCAAGGTCAAGCCTTTCAATGGGAAAGGTTTTGGTTATGTGGCAGAGCAGTGACTTATTTCCCTCGATAGGATTTTTGCTATTCAGGAGTTCAATAGCAATATTAAGGCAAGATTTGTGATCACTAATTTGGAGAATTTTGGGGCCACTTGGTGGACAATTGAGGAGAAGAAGCTAGGAATCGATATGAGCAGTGTCACGTGGGAACTATTCTTAGAGAGTTTTTGTGAACGATGCCTACCAGAGGAATGGAAGCAGCAAAGGGTAGATGAGTTTCATAATCTCAAGTAGTACACTATGTCAGTGACTGAGTATGAGTGTAAGTTTTATGAGCTCATGTCTTTTTCAGGGTTCAGTGAAAATTCAGCTCAGTTGACATAACACTTTATTAGGGGTTTGAATAACCGTATAATTGGGGGTGTCAAGGTATTTGAGCCAAAAAATCTCAAGGATGTGGTACATCGAGCAATCCTTATTGAGCAAAGTGTCAACCTTGGTCAAGGTGGTTTTGTAGGAGCACCAGCAGCATCAGGATCTAAAAGCAACTTTAATTCATGTGGTAACAAGAAGCCTTTCTTTTCTAAGGGAAAACAATATCAGCAGCAGTCTCAGCAGACGCAGGAGCAGAAAGGATCAAATTCTTAGGCTCAAGGTGGTGGCAAAGGTTCTAACTTTAAGAACAACTACAATTCTCAATGCAATAAATAGAATCAACCCAATCAGCCAGCTTAGAGTAGCCAGTCTTTTGTTAGCAGGAATAGTCGCTAGTAATCTAATGTACTACCTATGGGAAGAGGATCTGGCAAAAATACAAAATCTTTTTCATGTGGTTAGATTGGACATTATGTAGCTCAGTGTCCATAGTGAGCACCTCATTTTTTAGGACCTAGGCCTACAGCTTCAGAGCCTATAGTTGGTGATGCAGGTAGAGCTCATAGAGTATTTGCAGTACTTGATCAGTGTTAGGCAAATCATCAAGGAACAGTGGTCGAGACCACAGGTGCTATTCGAGGTATATCTCTTTCAGTATTGTTTGATTTAGGAGCTATAGATTCATTTATTTCACCATCTATAGTTTCTAAGTGTAAGCTGGATGCGGTGAAGCAAGATCATGGTTGGCAAGTGGAACTAGCCTCAGGGATCAAGGTCTCCACGGATTCTGTAGTTCATAAGTGTGGGCTTAGCTTAGGAAGCTTTGATATGACAGTGGATTTTTGAGTCATAACCCTTGGTTCCTATGATGTAGTTTTAGGCATGGACTGGCTTGGATCTCATAGAGCTAGTATAGATTGCAGGAAGAAGATTATTTTGTGCCAAGATGACCAAGGGAATGATGTGAAGATAGTTTAGATACCAAGGCCTATATCTCTACAGATGATTTTTGCTATGCAAATGAAGTGGAGTTTCCGTAAGGGATGTCAGATATTTGCTATTATGGTAAATGATCTTGATGAGGAAGATCCTGTGAGGAAGACTTTAGATCACCCGATTTTGCAGGAGTACGCAGATGTTTTTCCAAGTGAGATTCTAGGCATGCCTCCAAAGAGGGACATTGATTTTAGTATTGATCTGATTCCTGGAGTGGAGCCTATCTCTAAAGCTCCTTATCGTATGACTACTCAGGAATTGGGTGAGCTACGTCTTTAGCTAGAGGAACTTCTGGCCAAAGGGAGCATTCGACCTAGCATATCACCATGGGGAGCTCCAGTGCTCTTTGTGAAGAAGAAAGATAGTTCTTTGCGCCTTTGTATTGACTATAGATAGTTGAATAAGGTGACTATTAAGAACAGGTATCCTTTGCCTAGGATTGATGACTTATTTGATCAAATCAAGGGAGCTACAGAATTCTCCAAGATTGACCTTAAGTCAGGATTCCACCAGCTTCGTATTAAGGAAGCAGACATTCACAAGACTGCTTTTTGAACTCACTATGGGCATTACGTGTTCACAGTGGTACCTTTTGGGTTGACTAATGCTCCATTAGTGTTCATGAGTTTGATGAATGGTGTTTTTCGATCATATCTTGATAGGTTTGTTCTCATGTTTCTTGATGACATATTGATATATTCTAAGACTCAGAAGGAGCATGAGGAACAACTGCAGTTGGTTTTATAGTGTTTGAGAGACAATCAACTTTATGCTAATGCAGCTAAGTGTGAATTCTTCAAATTGGAGATTTAGTATTTAGGGCATGTTATTTTAGGTGATGCTATTTCAGTGGATCTTGCAAAGATTCAGGCAATAATAGATTGGCTGACACTGACTAATGTGTGAGAGATTCATAGTTTCATGGGTTTAGCTGGTTATTATCGCAGATTTGTCCAGAACTTCTCTAGGATAGCACATCCTATCACTTCTCTTCAAAGGAAAGGAAAGAAGTTCGTATGGACAGAGAAATGTAAGGAAGCTTTTCAGAAGCTCAAGGAGCTTTTGAATAGTGCACCGATTCTAGCTGTATCTGATCTAGAAGGTGATTTCATGGTATGTACAAATGCTTCTCTTGATGGGATTGGGGCAGTATTGATGCAAAATAGACGAGTGATTGCGTATGAATCACGCAAGCTCAAGGATCATGAGTTAAATTATCCTACACATGATCTTGAGTTAGTAGCAGTAGTTCATGCTTTGACAAGGTGGAGACGTTTCTTGTTGGGGCATACATTTGAGCTACATAGCGATCATCATAGTCTTCAGTACATTTTTACTCAACCTAATTTGAATGCTCGCCAGAGGCGATGGATGGAGTTTCTATGCGAGTTTGATTTTGAGGTTAAGTACATTCAGGGTAAGGAGAATGTGGTCACGGATGCTTTGAGTCGCAGAAGACATGTGATATCATCAATGACTCTTAGTGTGAATTTGAGGAGTCGGATTATTCAAGCACTTCCTACAGATTCCTGGTATGAGGAAGTGTGCAGAGAGATTGATTTAGGAAGATCTTTGGAAGTTAAATTTGTAGGTTACATTCGAGAATTAGATGGTCTTTTGAGACATTTGGGGAGGATTTATGTGCCATTACTAGATGAGCTTCGCACCTTGATTTTGGCAGAAGCCCATCGTACACCTTACTCAGCACATCCAGGTGTCAAGAAGATGCATGCTAATTTGAAACATTTGTTCTTTTGGTCTGGGATGAAGTGAGACATTGCTGATTTTGTGGCTAGGTGTCTTGAGTGTCAGAGAGTCAAGGTAGAACATCAGCACCTAGCTAGACTTTTGCAACCTAATCTCATTCCTTCTTGGAAGTGGGATATCATCTCCATGGATTTCATTGTGGGATTACCTATGATAGTTCGACGTCATGATGCTATCATGGTCACCATTGATCGATTGACTAAGGTGGCACATTTTTCACCGATTAGGTCTTCCTACACAACAACTTCTATAGCTAATTTCTTTATGCGTGATATTGTGAGATTACATGGTATTCCTAGAAAGATCATTTCTGATAGGGATCCTGTATTCACATATGCATTCTGGACATCGCTGCAGCATGAGCTTGGAGCACAATTAAACTTTAATTCGGCATATCATTTAGAGACTGATGGTCAGACAAAGATGGTGAATCAGGTTTTGGAGGATATGTTACGAATGTATGTGATGGATAGGTAGACACATTGGGAGGATTATCTCTACCTAGTGGAGTTTTCTTACAACAACGGATATCATAGTTCTATTGGTATGGCACCATTTTAGGAATTATATGGACATCCTTGTCGTACACCATTGAGTTGGGACAGCCTCGAGGATCACATTCTGTTGGGTCCTAAGATGCTTCGTGATATGGAGCAACAGGTAGTACGTATCCGTGAGCATTTGACTACGGCATAGGATAGGCAGAAGAAGTATGCTGATGCTCATAGGATTGATAAGCAGTTTGTTGTGGGTGATAAGGTTTTCTTGAGAGTGCAACCACGAAAGAGTCTGATCCGATATGGAAAGGGTTCTAAGCTAGCACCTCGCTTTGTGGGACCGTTCGAGATTTTGGAGAGGATTGGCCCGGTTCCTTACCATCTTGCTCTACCACCCAGCCTAGCTCACATTCATGATGTTTTCCATGTTTCAGTGCTTAGGCAGTATATTCCTGATATTGTGCATGTTCTTGATTGGAATGCGTTGCAGGTAGAGGATGGGAAGCTGGCTTTGGAGCCGGTTCATATTCTAGAGCAGTGGGGGTTGACCCTCAGGGTTCGAACCATCAAGTAGGTAAGTGTCCAATGGGACCCTACTGATGATTCTTCAGCAACTTGGGAGGATGCAGCTAGATTACGGGAGTTATATCCATACTTGTTTGTAGGCTTCCAGGAGTAAGCCTAATCCAAGGGGGGTGGATGTAGTGCCTACCCTCGTTCACATCTTTTCTAGACTCATTGTTGCTATTATTATTAGACTTTGATGGACTAGTATTATGTTGATGGATTAGTGGTATTGTTTTGAGACTATTAGACATTATGTTATGGATTCAGTGGTTATATGATGTGATCATTTAGACTTTACATTTCATGCATACATGATGATCATTATATTGTTTTCAGTTATTAATGATGATTAGTTAGATGGTTTATTATCTCATGTGTTTTATTATGGATACTTACCCCATACTTGCATGTGTATGGTGTGTGTGTTTTCTTATTGTATGGCGTTTCTGATGTGGTTAAGGAAGGGAGTCGTAGTCACCTGCTTAGTCGGGATCTACACGATGCACCACTTCCTACCATTGTCTATTTAGCTTAACAGTATATATTGTATGTACATGCATGGTTTTTTTGCAGGTTGCAGGTATCAGGTATCGACTTCCTTGAATTGCCAGGATGAGCGTACCCTATTATACTATCTCAATGATAAGAGAAGGGAGATAAATTCTCAAGTCCAAATCCCAAACCTTTAAACCAATTGTCCTAGTGAGGTAGGACAAGTATCTGGATATTTTACCCACCGAATGTGTCGGATGACATAATTCATGATTTTTAACCCTTTAGACTAATTTTGTGTGATTTGTTCTATGATGGGTTTTCATATTTTATCTTGGAGGTCTATGGTGAATTTTCTATTAATTAAGTCTTAATAAATAGATTTAATTAATAAATTAATTATTTGAGAAAATTAAATATCATGAACTTTGATATTTTGATTATAATTAATTAAATGAGAATTAATTGAGGAAAAAGAATTAAAGAAAAGAAAATTAGTAAATTAAAATTAATATTAATTATAAAATAATAATAAAGTAATAAATAAAATAATAATAATAAAAGTTATAAAAATTAAAATGAAAGTTATAAAATTTAAATAGAAATTATTTAAAAAGTAAATTGGAGTTATAAGCTTGCATTGGAATTAACGCACTTTTCTATTTCTCATGTGTTAACAACACGGGGGTTAGTGCATCAATTAAGCACATGGTGTCTACAACTCTATGAATCATCAAAAAAGGTTGGAAAAGACCCATACTTAGTTGGTGACACTTTCTAGCTACTTCTAGAAGCATTCTAGAGGTTTCCTAAGAGCTCTTTATATTCAGGCATCCCTAGAAGCTTAGATATAGCATTTGGAGTGCAATTGGAGCATTGGAGGATTTGAGAGTTTTGAAGAAGGGAGCTTGCTCTGCGAGTTTTCTGAGGAAGAGCAATTTTTCATGTCCCCTTTTCAAATAATTAAAAAAGAAAATCTTTGCTAAGGCAGGCGGGCCCAAGAAAGTGAAGTTTCGGAAGAAGGGGGTTAATCTTTGGAAACCGTTGGACTAATAAATGAAAATTATTATTAAAATAAGTTTCATTAACCTCTCTTGGACGTGAGTTACAGTTATGCCCTCTTTTAAGGGGTTTGGAGGCATTTTGGGCTCATTCCAGAACTTGATTTTTTGCTCATTCTTTGTTATTCTTCAGAGGCTGCCAAACCTGTGGAGAAGGAGACCCAAGAACGGGAGTTTGCAGATTTCCAGGGAGACCCAAGAACGGGAGTTTGCAGGTTTCCAGGAAGGCTAAGGATGGGAGTTTGAAGCCATTCCATGTGCATGCTCATACAGAGTTTGCCTTTGTGCTGAACAATGCAGATTTTTGAGTTTTCGGGTGTATTTTTGTAAGAGTTTGGTGTTTCCGGTTGAGTATTTCATATCAGTTTTGGTTGCTGCTGTATTTTATACTTTAAGCTATTAAAATAGATCTGAATATATATATTGGGACGTGATTAAACTTTTGAGATAGATTATTAGTGTTCTTGTGGTGTTTCCGGGCATATTTTGTGCTATTTCGGGAGCCCGATGTGCATAGTTTTGGTCCTACATTTTCGATCTGTTGTGTAAAGGCTATACAGATCTGGAAATGTCAATTTGTAGGCTGTTATGCTGCTGAAAGTTCTGTAAAAATTTCCATTTTCAGATTCATTAATAATTTGTGAAGTTGTGAAGCTTTAGCACTATTTTCAACATACCCGATTTGGGGTTTTCTTGAGAAATTTGGTGGATCTTTGTGATATCAGTTGTTTGATTTTGAAAATCTGATTAGAGGTGTGAAATACCATATCAAATCGGAAAAGGAGACATTTCAGTGGTATTAGAGCCATGATCTTGCTAGCCTGAGGGTTTGTAGAAGTTGCAGGTCAGTTTTGACAACTACCCAGATCTTGCATGTTAGTTTTGACAACTACCCAGATCTTGCATGTCAGTTTTGATAACTACCCAAATCTTGCATGTCAAAATTTATGGTTGCATTCTACTTCTAATCATATGCATGTTAGTTCTTGGTGAATTTGGTGGTTGCATGTTGCTTCTAATCAGTTGCATGTCAAAATTTATGGTTGCATGCAACTAAGTGAAAGAGAAAAAAGATATTTGCAGGGAGAAAAGAATAAAGAAATTTTGATCAAACCTCCAGTTGAAAGTAAAAGTACAAAATCCAAGGAAGGGAAAAGTATGGCTGATCCAGATAAGATGGCAAAGAAATTCTTCCAAGACATCCAAAATACTCAGAAGCAAACAGTGGATAGTTTGGCAAAAACTAGAGAGGCTTTGCGAATATTGACAGAAAAACTACAAGGAGTTGCATCTATTAATGAGAAAGGGAGCACTTCAGAGGAGCCAAGAAATCTGAAATCCACACCATCTAAATCAACCAAAACTATTTTCTTGCCTGCAGATGAGCCACCAGTACCAAATCCAACCATTAATCCTATGGAAGAGGTTACAGGTAACTTGATTACATTAAGAGCTACTTATAATGGCTTAGATGATGACTTTCGTAGTTCAGTTCCTTTTAGAGAATATGTGGATATGATGAACACTTTGATGCCCAAGAAAGAGTACAGAAGGGAGCATGACATAAGTGGAAGAGAGCTCAAAAATAAAATAAGCAAGTTTATAGCACCTACTTTTGATGGAACAAATAAAATTTCAGCTAGAGCATGGCTACAAAAATTACAGACCTTCTTCACACTTAACCCCATGAAGGAGAGTGATGTTGTTCAAATTGTAAGTCTACACTTGGAAGATGCAGCCTATGATTGGTGGTATCATGGAATGACTACTCAAGGTCATGATCAGGTAACTACATTTGATGATTTTAGTCAAAGAGTGATAGATAGATTTGACCTCAAGGATGATGATTATGAAGATGTTGTTGTGCATGATGGTGAGATACCTGGTGTAGATGAGCAGACATTGAGCATTCATGACTTTTTTGAGAGAGAGTACCAGGCACAGTTAGATGCTTCGTCACATGAGGTTGAGGCTAGTAGTACTTCACATGATTTATCCCGCCAGCTGAAGGTGTGTGAAGACAGTATTGTCACTACATTATCTCATCATGACAGGTATGTGGAGTTAGTTGGTATTGGTCATATTACTCAAGTCAGGATTTTGCTTGAGTTACCAGCTAATTCTAGTTTACGGATATGGACTCGAGATTTTTATATTGGCATTTGGGATTCAGTTGACTGGAGATCTTTAACACTTTTTGGTAGCAGTGTTTGTTTGGGTGCTATCATGGATTTGATTAGCAGATTACATGGTGTTGTCTTTTCTTGTGCCAGTATCTTGTCTAATGTTGGTATTAGTTTTTATACACCAATGTTGGGCTTTGTTCATATATCCAGTCGGCCATACTTGCTGGAATGTGTTGATGATATTTCATATTTGGCAGTGTGTATAGATGAGTCCCAGGATCACATTGGCATTGATGACATCCAGAAGGATGCAATGGGCAGTTTTGAAGACTTAGTTTCCTTGGGTATAGAGGAGTTGGACAGCAATGCTAATGTTTTTGATAGTCCGTATGTTGATATGAGCTTTAGATTTGATTCACAGGATATGGATGGTAATACTCTAGAGACTAGTAACTTTGAGGACACTCCTTCAGACAGTGCATCAGAGGAGGTTTGTAGGAGACAGTCAAGCCAGTGCCATCATGTGTCTAATCAGTTGAGAGTTAGTGACCAAGACATTTCTATCACTTGCCAACATTTTGATGCTGCTCGTCAGTTGTTAGCAGTTTATGGATGGGGTTCTCCTACTAGTGATGAGCAGGGAGGAAGTTATCTTTCCTTGACAGAGATCCACTCTTTATGGGAGGCTATTCGGATTTTGAGACAGAATTATATGCAGTTGGTAGCCGACAGAGATTATCTTATGGAGTGGGGCAGTACAGCATGTGATGCATTGTTGGCCAAGGAAGATGAGGTGAGTGATCTTACTGAGCAGCTTGAGGTGACTTCTGAGATTCTTGAGAGTACCCAATTGGCTCTCAAGGAGTCACAGTTTCATTTGGCTAAGGTGACCATGGAGTTAGAGTGACTATAGTATTTACCTGATTCTATACAGTCACAAGCTATGGTGTTTGGTGATCCGAGGATGTCCATGGCCGAGATTGTTAGAGACAGTGGAGATGGGGATGCATCCATCCTTGATACTAACATTGGCATATCAGGTTCATTCCCACTAGAGTCAGGTTCAATTGAGTTGGGTGCTGTAGTAGATTTTTGTGGTGTGCCTGACATGGTGGTGACCTCTAGTACTAATGGCATGAAGACTAGAGATGTTGTATCAAAGACCATGTGTGATGTTGGTCAGCTGATAGTTGGCATGGTTCCTACTAGTAATACTACTCCCTTCGCAATGTCTTCAGAGGTAGTAGTCAGTTCCAACTTGGTTAATGATCGATTGCAATTAGTTACATCTAGATTGCAGTCTAAGCCACTAACTGAGATTGGTGCATTCTATCGGCATTACACTGTGAGGTATGCTCATCTATCTACCTTTGATGACCATGTTGATGAGATGATGGTACAGAGATGTACTTTGGTTCCTAGTGCTTATCATCAGTTATGGGATAGTTTGATGCCTCGGGATGAGATTTGTGATGGGCATGACATGGTGATAGGTCCTGCAATTGACAGGTTGATAATACATGACTTAGAGCAGGATTTTTGGAGTGATGCTTTAGCAGGTGTTGTTATTGATTCTACTCCTTTGGCTATGACATCTCTTGACTTAGTTGGTGATCAGTGGGTTGTATCACTTCTTCATGGTGAGCTGTTGACTGAGGTTCATTTTTTTTATCAACATTATATTGCAGGGTATGTACATCAGTTAGCATTTGATCCCTGTGCTGAGGAGTTGATGGCAGACAAATTTGGTTTGGATTCCATTTCTTACTCGTTATCTTGTAATGTCTTTTCACCATCAACAGTGTATGGGAGTTATGGTTATGAGATAGTGGTCGATGATTTGCAGAGTTGTGTTGACTGTAGGAGTTGTACAGTGTGTGGATTCTCCATACTTGGTACAGTTTCATTCGAGAGGGTTCACCATTGTTGCAGAGTTGGATTGTACATTCCATATAGGCCAGTGGGATGCATTGATGGTATTTACTGTGTTGGTAGTTTGATTTGTCCACTTTACTTGGGTTCTGATGTTCTAAGAGTTTGTGCCTCATGGGTTTTTGATTGTTGTAGTGGTGATTTTGGAGTTTGGTTGAGCTATAATTGTCAATTTGATTATGGATTCCTCTTGGTCATATTGCAGAGGATATTATAGGAGCCTGTGTTAATTGGTAGTAGTATAGTTCATGACTACATTTGGGATCCAGGTGGATTGATTGGTTTATTGTTCAGCCATTGCTTGAGGACAAGCAATGATTGGGAGGGGAGGACTTGTCATGTCCCCTTTTCAAATAATTAAAAAAGAAAATCTTTGCTAAGGCAGGCGGGCCCAAGAAAGTGAAGTTTCGGAAAAAGGGGGTTAATCTTTGGAAACCGTTGGACTAATAAATGAAAATTATTATTAAAATAAGTTTCATTGACCTCTCTTGGATGTGAGTTACAGTTATGCCCTCTTTTAAGGGGTTTGGAGGCATTTTGGGCTCATTCCAGAACTTGATTTTTTGCTCATTCTTTGTTATTCTTCAGAGGCTGCCAAACCTGTGGAGAAGGAGACCCAAGAATGGGAGTTTGCAGGTTTCCAGGGAGACCCAAGAATGGGAGTTTGCAGGTTTCTAGGAAGGCTAAGGATGGGAGTTTGAAGCCATTCCATGTGCATGCTCATACAGAGTTTGCCTTTGTGCTGAACAGTGCAGATTTGTGAGTTTCCGGGTGTATTTTTGTAAGAGTTTGGTGTTTCCGGTTGAGTATTTCATATCAGTTTTGGTTGCTGCTGTATTTTATACTTTAAGCTATTAAAATAGATCTGAATATATATATTGGGACGTGATTAAACTTCTAAGATAGATTATTAGTGTTCTTGTGGTGTTTCCGGGCATATTTTGTGCTATTTCGGGAGCCCGATGGGCATAGTTTTGGTCCTACATTTTCGAGCTGTTGTGTAAAGGCTATACGGATCTGGAAATGTCAATTTGTAGGCTGTTATGCTTCTGAAAGTTCTGTAAAAATTTCCATTTTCAGATTCATTAATAATTTGTGAAGTTGTGAAGCTTTTAGCACTATTTTCAACATACCCGATTTGGGGTTTTCTTGAGAAATTTGGTGGATCTTTGTGATATCAGTTGTTTGATTTTGAAAATCTGATTAGAGGTGTGAAATACCATATCAAATTAGAAAAGGGGACATTTCACGATTTAGCATCAGAATTCGAGTAGATTCTTGTGATTTTACTTATGTTATTTTCGCATCTTGCTTTCCTTGTCTTCTTCGTGTCTTCCATATGTCTTATGAGGAATTTCATATTTTTATTGTATGCATTCTCAATTTGGGCAATTAAATTTATTTGAGAATTTTATATGCATATATCTAAAAGGAAAAAGGGGCTAGGGTTTAAATGGTAGCCAAACCATTAGATTATTTATTGAATAAATTTGAGATTTAAAAGTTTATAGGAAAACTCCAAAAATTAGAATTCATATATATTGTGAATATATATGTTTATATCTTTAAATCTGCATACATATATATATATATATTATACATATATATATATATATATATATATATATATATATATATATATATATATATATATATATATATATATATATATATATATATATATATTTATATATATTGAGGATTTCGAATATCAAATCGCAGTAGAAAATTCATATTAATGAATTTGTTATTGCATGAGAACATTTTTATATAAAAAATGTTATTGAAATCGCATTTTAAAAATATATATATAAATTATTTGGAGGGGCGGGTTATACCCTATACTCCCCCCTCCCTTTCCATGGTTGGTACTATCGCGACTGACGTTCGACAGCAACCGCAAAGGCCCTAATGTCTCTCAAATGACAGGTCGTGAGTACAATGGGTGCAGCGACCAAGGTACAGTCTGAGATATGCAGACAGCGGTAGAATTGATATGACTGCAGGTATTACGGCGACTGGGGAGGGGTTAAATTGATATATGAATATGAATTTCAACTTTTCAAGTTGCATTGTTTTTAAATTATTAAATGTTATTATATATATATATATATTTATGTTTGTATATGTATATATATATATATATAAGTATATATGTATATATACTATTAATTATAAATAATTATTTTATTTATAATGATAGATGGATCATTTTGTAAAGATAAAAGATTAAAAAAATATGATTAATAATTATAATGAAGAGATAATAATAATTAACTTAATTTAGTTAATTAAGGTTAATTATTAGAACGTGATATAAGTTTTGATATATTCAAATTTTGTTCAATGGAAATGTCATTTTTCAAAAAAAAATTATATGAATAAAATATTATTAGATCAATTAGAAAATTGAGTCTAATGGAGAAACTTTTTATCTATCAAACAAATACATGGGTTAGGTAAAACGTGAAATTTCTCCACTTTATATAGTTTGGGAAACGTAAACCGAGACTTTTGCATTTAAATTCAAAATTGAAAACTTAGGAAAACCAAAACATGTGTTTACATTTTGTATTCTTTATGCTATTGTTTTGGGTTTTGGCTTGACTAGTGTTGACCAGTTATAGGACATCTACCAGAGGCTTGGAGGTTTTGTGATTGTGATGTCATGATGATGTTTTAATCTCGATCTTTATAAACCCAACCATGGTTATGTGATGGAATGCTCTATGTATTGGATGTCAATACTGATTGTTATAGTTGAGATTTTTTTATTTATGAGACACTTGACTTAACCATTAATTTTGGTCATCGATCAGTTATCCTTGGTTATTTTCTAGTTGCCATGATGGGACTGAAATGTGGATATATTCTTGAAGATGTCATGTTGTGACATGTTTGACTCAACCATTCTTGGAGTCTTCGATCAGTATGATTGAGATATATTTTGGTTATTGAGAACCATTGGATACTTTTGATTATCAATAATACTTCAGTTGCCAATAGAGAGCTGTTGTGTTCATGATTTTCTATGGATGTTTGCTCATGGAGATTTGATGCTTTTATGCATATTTGATGATTTTATGGATTATCTTTTGTAATTTTGAGATTTATGATTCCATGAGCATTAGGGTAGGATATCTGCATGTAGTGATAGGAAGTGGCTTGCAATGGGGGCCGGGGTCCTAAGAGGCTGCCAGGGTAACTCATTGTAAGTTGGATTAATAAGTGATAAAATTCACACCTAATACTAACTGAATGAAACTAAAAAGATAAGTGGTTTTGTTCTCGCCCATGCCTTGAGTGCTTGTACAGGCTAGGATGGGAGTAGTGAGACGCATGGTTGCAACCTTGGATTCCATAGTATGCCTTGTCAGTATGAGAGGATACTAGTGGCCGCATGAGATCAATATGGACCCGTGGAGTTTAACTTACTACCAAGGTAACTTGTACGTGATAAATGTGATGACACTTTCCCACTTGCATAGTAGGTTACTACATGTCATTGTGTGTCTCTGGGAAGTAGATGTCAGTTTTGTGATTGGAACCTTTGAGTTAGTATACTTTTAGGATTCCTAGAATATAGAGATTTATGCTATGAGATTTTGACAACTTTTTTGGGACTTGAGATTATCTCCTCAGCACGATGGGAGTGGACCACTTAGGTACCATGCAGTCGGGTGGTAGTATATTTTCCACTCTTATCATTTGAGACTCATTGAGACATCGTGGCTGATGCATCCTTCATGATGGTGGATATGTATCCTTTCATTGATGATTAGCATATGTTAGATGATGTTATCTTATGCTTATATTTGCATGTTAGATTACTTTCTACATATGATGTTGTATATGTTAGGAGTGACATTCCTACTATGTTAATACCGATGATCTCTTTGGTGATTTGGGATTTTATGCATGGAGGGATGGCTAGGGCCCACGATGGTCTAATGATGCTATTAACGGTCAGGAGGAACCGTGCACTTAGTTTATTTTGTTTGAACTTTGTGATGGATGTATATGTCTTCTATGATGATGTATCATGTGATTATCTCTACTTTGATTTATCATGGATTGGAATAGGATGATGTACCTTATTCTACATATGTATATCCTTTGAGCTTGTCATACCCTGTGACATGTACAGAGGATGATTGAGAATTTGGAAATGTAATGTTTAAACATTGGACTTATCATTATTATTTCATGTGGATTTTGTAGTAGATGGATTCTTGTATGCAATTCAACGTTAAGGGATCTTTAAAGAATGTAATCTGTTATGTATGTTATGTTTACTTTTAGATGGACATTGCTATTGCTTCTATTATTGTGAATAATTTATGTATGGTATTTACTTTCATGTAAAAAAAAAAAAGTTATGAAACTTAGTGAAACTCTAGGTTAATTCTTTGGATCCCTTGGCGGGGCGTTATTAACTTACATGGAAAGGTTCCTTTCGTATACCCTAATTCTGTACAAATATAGTCTTCCCTTTCTAGTGGTGTATTGAGGAAGAATATTTCTAATTTTTCTACATTATTTTTTTTACTTGAGGCTTTAGTGTAGTTGTTAATGATTTTTTAAAAGTTTTCTACTTTTTTTTTAGAGCTTATTCTAGCTAGGATTGTGTCATCAAATTGTTGATGAGTGGTATCTTTGATATTCTTTGTGACCTTAATTCCCTTAATATTTCCATTAGTTTGAGCTATTTTTATAGTTATCCCAAAGTTTTTTTCCATAATGATGGAGAGGAAAGGTGAAATAGGGTCACCTTGTCGAATCCCCCTTGTAATACTAAAGAAACCTTCTGGTGTTCCATTGATTAGCAATGATATTTTTGAGGGTTAGATATATTGATATATTATGTTGATCTATTGATGTGAGCATCTAAATGCTTCAAGTTTTTTGCATAGGAACCTCCAATCCACCTTATCATATGCTTTTTGTATGTCTAGTTTCATCACCATGCATGCTTCCTTATTCTTTAATGCTGAATGAATTGTTTCCTAGATAATTGAAATGTCATCTAGAATGGATCTCCTAGGAACAAACCTTGTATTCTCTTAAAATGTAAGTTTAGGAAGAAAAATTTTTAATAGATTTTCCAAAGATTTAGATAAGATTTTATGAATTGTATTATAGAGAGCTATTGGTCTGAAATCTCTTGGTTCCTCAACCTTGCCTTTTTTTGGAATTAAGGTTAGGAATGTGTGATTGATTTCTATTATTAGGACCCTCTATTTCTATTTTCTTCAATTTATTTCCATAAGTATTCCCCTATGATTTTCCAACATTTTTGAAAAAAATGCCTTGAATCTGTTCGGTCCTAGTGATTTATCAGGATTAATATTAAAAAGAGTTGTTTTTGTTACATTAAGTGAGAAAGGTTTGTTGAGAGATTTATTATCTTCTTCTATGATTATTTTGGGGATTTATTTCAACATCTCCTCTTAAGCTACTCGATTTGAGGAATCAAAGTTATTTAGGATATTTTTAAAATAATCTACAAAAATCTCTGTGATTTTGGCCAAATTATCTTCCATATTTCGCTCTTTATTTTTAATATTCAAATTTTTATTTATAGCTCTATGTTGTATGGTGCTAGTATAGGAATATTTTTTGTTTCAGACTATTCCTACATACCATTTCTCCCTAGATTTTTGTTTTCCAAAACACTTCCTCTTTTGCTAAAATATCTTCTTGTTTAGATAATAGTTCTTTTTCTTGTGTAAATTTCTCATTGCTCATTCCGTGTTTAATGCCTTCTTGATTCAATTTATCTAGTTTTTCTTTAAATATACTATTAAATTGCAATTTGTTCCATTTTAAATTTAGACACAAAGAAAAAAAAATTTGATCCTTGGACTTATCTTTCTTGCCACCATATTTTGACATTTTCTGCAAAAGTTTTATCTAGGAACCACATTTTTTCACATTTAAATGGGTCTCTCATAGGTTTGGATGGTTCAATAATATCAAGTTTTACTTGGAAGTGATCTAAACCTACTAGTGGTAGAATCTCTACCTTGATATCCATGTCTATGCTACTTAGATCTCCTTTAAAGAAGAATATGTCCAACCTCTATTCTATGTAGCTAAAATATTTCCTCCTATTATTCTAGGTGAAGATCCCAATTTTGGTTGGAATATTAACAAGTGTTTCTCTCCCGTTTTCTGATGCCCACTGTCACTTGTGAGGTTGCCTGAAGGCCCCCATATTTTTCTCATCTCTTTTTGTTGTATTTGAATCTCCTCCAATGATAGAATTTTCATTCTGATGAATACTTATAAAGGTGCTAATCTCATTCCATACTACAATTTTATCTATTTTTTGGGTAGGCCTGTAGACATTTATCAATATGATTTGAAGGTTTTTTCTTAAACTTGAAGCTCTACATCCCATCCAATCAGTATTTTTACTTTAAATATATCTTTTGAGGATTCCATATTACTCCCAATCCTCCTAAGGCTCCATTTGACTCTTTAAGTTTTGTTTTCCATGTACCTAACTTTAGTCCTAACTTGTTTCCTTCTTCCATTTTTAGTTTTTTTTCTTGAATTAATATGACGTCTTATTCAATTAATGCGAGATTATTCTTTAGAAAGAATTTTTTTCTAGGGGTGTTTATACCCCTAGCATTCCAGGTTGTTATTCTCATTGGTCCTTGAAAAGGATGTTCCCCTTCCCTGCTTGTAGGATTTCACATATCTTTATTTTCTCATTCACTTGTCTTGCTGCCTCCCTTAGTTCATTTAGTGATCTCCTTCCTCTTTTAGGTTTTTTTTTCCACAATTTGGTGTTTTTAGACCTTCTTGATTGATGGATATTCCTAGATTCTCCAAATTTGTTTGTTCTCTACTTTTAACTAGGGCATATGATTCTTCTGCTTTTTGTTCTTCCTCTATTAACAACTCTCTAATCATCTAATTTTCTATTATAGTTTTTTCTTCCTCTAGGGTCTTTCCTTCATCACCATTGCCTAATTTTTCTTCTTCCTCATGCATATTGATTTTCTCCTCTAGAATTCCAAATTCTTCCCAAATTTGGTTGCTCTCTTGCTGATTATTTTGATCTTCTCTCTAAATGCAAAATTGGTTGTCTTTTGATTCTACTTCTTTAATGAAAGTATCTATCTCCAATGGCATTATGGATTCCTTAGTGAGTTATTTTTCCTTCCTAATATCTTCTTCCTTATTAAGATCAAATATATCATTTCCATTGGTGGGTGCCTGCCAAAATTTGTAGCTCTTTTTCTTTAATTTTCTCTTTATGATCACATTGCTCCAATGATTTGAATCTACAATCAAAATGGTTAAGATCTATTTTTGGTTATTTGTGTTTGCCTCTTATGTGTTTGTTTCACTCTTTTCCTTTGTCATGTGACTGTCTGATTTCCTACTATTGTTCTTGTCTACTTCTAGATCCTCATTACTCTCTGCTATACCCTATTCCTTATTAATCTCTTCTTCTGTCTCTTGAGTTTCTATTTCTCTTACTTCTTCTATAATATTTTCTATATCTAGGTCCTTAGAAGTCTTTCCTTTGTGCAATATGCGATTATAATATGCTAGTATAATTTGATCTTCTAGGTCATTTTGAAGGAGCAAGACCTCATGAGTCATCATATTCAATTTTTTCATATTGAGTTCCATTTCTTCTAGATTTTCCTTTTCTTTTTAGCAATCTTCACATTTTTTGAATTTTTCTAATGCATGTTGGTTGTCCATAATTTTCTTTAGTTCGCTTTTTGGATCCTCTATTTTCCTTTTATTTATTATTTGTGCTTCTTTCTCTATTTCTTTGGTCCCCTTTGCTGAAATATCTAGACTTTCTTTGTTAATTTGGTGTCCTTCCTTCTTGCTGCCATCTATCTTTTTCTCCCATTTACTAATGTTCCTTAAAGATTCTTTCAAATTGTTCTTGGTGTTATCCATTCTGAAGTTTTCTCCAATTACTCTTTTTATTTCTCCTTCATAATGAGAGAAGATTAATTTGTAAATTGATCTATTAGCTATAATTTTTAAAATTTTAGTTCAGTTTGATTTGACTCCATATTAACTAAGAATGTGATCTTACTTGAGTTTTTGAAATTTTCTTCATAGCCTATAAGATTTCCTAAAGTGTTCCCTATCCTTTTTATGATGCTAATGTCATTTAATTCTGAAGTAAAGTTTACTCATTCTGCCCATTTTTCTACTAATAGTTTATGATTGTTGCTATCATTAAAATTTGGTACCCATGCTATGTATGGCTAGTGCCTACCCTACAGGTTGCCACTTCTCAACCAAAAAAAAAGAGAAAGGGTCAAGGTTCTTACCATATTCTCCTCCATTTGGCCCCCATAGAAATTATAGGCATGTAATCTTCATAGCTTAGGGGAAAAGTGAATAAATATCATGTGCATGCAATCCAATCATGCTAGAGGGCCTTGGTATCCTTTATAAAAAAAATTATATATTCCTACCAATTCATTCCTAGATCTACAATTTTGGCATTGAATATAAAAGGAATGTTTATCAAAATAGGTGATGATACTTACCTAGGCACCGTAGATCATTTCTAGATTCCTTACTAGTTTATCTATGTATTTTTTTGGCCCATTCTAGATCATGTATGCTCCTAGATCAAAGGATAACTTCCATTTTGTCTCACTAATTTCATTGCTAATAATGATAGTATCATTGCAATCATAAGAGTTTATTTCGTTTGGATGAGAGCTTCTAGTTTCAACTTTCTTGCTTAAGATTAGCTATTTTTTCTTATGTAGAGGGATGTAGACTGGGGGTCTGGTAGATCTTAATGGCAATTTCTTTAACCTTTTAGTTAGATATTCAAGCTGAGGGGGGTTAGACTTTAAGTTGCCTAGTGGAATGTTATTTGTATCTGAAACCTTTGCAGATTGTAGAATAATACAAAGGGTCAAAAAAGATTTGTAAATACCTCCTATTGGGGCTTTTTTTTCTTGGTTTTCTCCCATTTTTTTTTACTTGGTCTGGCTAAAAAAATCTTCTTCTTCAAACACACTTCTACTATTTCTTTATTAGTGCTTGGGTTCAAAGTGAGTAGGGTAGAGCCTTATCTCTTGTTTCTATGATTTGTTTCCTTCTGCCATTTGCCTCCATTTTGATCTTTGGTGTTCAATCAGTTAATGGTGATCACTGAGTTTCAAATTTCATGGAGTCAAACTAGGGTTTCAAAACTATTTGTTTCTACTACTGGTTTGGTGCATTTTGTTTCTTCTAGTTCTATTGATAGTGCTTTAAAGCTATTTTTAGTTTTGAAAGCATTGGATATCTCTATTTTATATGATTGAGGTTTCAATGCTAGCTTAGGGTAGTTACAATGTCCAATGTTGATCACTTGGGAGTGGTGATAAGGGTTTTTCTTAAATTCTACTTTTCTCAAGAGAAATAATTTATTCACAAATTTTATCATCTTTGCAAAGCAGAGCTTTTTATTATTTGAGAAATTTACTATTATGATAATACATATTTAATATGTATTTCAATACACATTTAATATTTATTTCAAAATAATTAAAGAATGGATATGTCTAATAATTATACATACATTTTCATAGAAAATATTAAGAATATTTAAGAAGTAGAATATTTTAAAAAAATAAGTTAAAAAGATTTTTAAAAATGATATCAAAATTTAACTAAATTATTAACATATAAATTTTAATTTAATTTAATTTTTAAAATATTATAATTTTTTATTTTAAAATAAATAAATAAACATGTATTAGGTAAATTCTATACATTACCATACAAAAACTAACTTAAAAAGTTAATTATATAGGTGTAGTAGGTCAATGAATGTTCACTCAAAAAGTTAGCAGTTGTCCCTAAAAAAAGGATTATAAAATAAATAGCATTATTCCCACGAGAAGTAACATATGGAACTCATATAGGCATCGTAGGATGGTATTGATAGCATAGATAATTAAATAGTAGCAATTACACCTTAGTTTGTAATAGGTACACCAAAGAGGTATATATAGTTCATTCATTTCATAATTTTATGTAGTACATGTGTTTCAATTGGTTATCCACACAACACTAAATAAAATATGTATCCACTAATAGAAATCTAGGCATATTGAATAGAAAAATAAGTAGATAGAAAGAAGGGGAGAGAAGGATGGAGAAATAGTGACAGAAAGAGGAACATGATTTGAATGTTATCAGAAGTTTATAGTACAATCTATGTTAATAAATTTTTCTTATAACTAGCATATTTTTAGAAATTTATAGTATCATTAATGTTAATATATTTTCATAATATTCATTTGTGTTAGAAGTTCATAGTATCATCTATGTTAATAGATATTTCATTTAACTTACATATTTTAATTCTTAAATTGGTACACATGTACCTATTTGATAATTCATAGTGAGTGGATTTCCATAATCTGAGTATATATTGCCACTTACCTTTTGCAAAGTTATCTTACCAAAATTATTAGTAGTATAATTACCTATAATGAAGTTTTGATATATCTATGATTATTTAATAAATTAGATTAGATAATATATTTTTTGATTAATTCAAACATCATAAAAGTTTTTAAATTGGAGAATGCAAACTTTTAAGTAAAATAATTATTATATATCATATTGTATTTTATATAATCTAAATTATTAGATTTTTTTTTAAATATCATAATTATATTTGTTATTATATACACATATATAGTATATTAAAATATTAGTTTAGAAAAATAGAATAAATAAAAATTTAAATAAATTAAAATGATTTATAGTTTGGCTCATAAATTTTTATTTTTATTTATTTTTATATATGTTTAATTTTTTATTTAATTTTTTATTTTAAAAGATATATTATATTGTTATTTTATTTAAAATACTTAAATATCATTTTGCATTAATTTTAACTATTTGTAATGAATATCTTTTGAGCAAAATTAATTATTAAATTATATAAAAATCTAGATCTAATAAATTTTTATATAAAGAACAACATATTAAATATAATATCTAGGAGAGCAAAGACATGACCCACAACTTCGCTTCTCTTACCATGGGTATGGTGGAGCTTATGCAGGATCAATTCCTAGATATGATGGAAGGAGCCCCCTCCTTACAACGATGTCCTCCCTGGCTAGGGCGATACCTAAAGCAAAAGATATTTCTAACCCCTAGTTTTGTAGGATAACAGCAACGACAAGGTGGAGGGAAATTCGGGTGGTAAGCCAGAAGATACCTTGGAGACCCACAATTTGGAGGTTAAAGAGCAAAGAGAAAGGTTGCAAGCCTTAGAAAATAGGATCAAATTTTTGTCAAAGTTCACCATCAAGGTGACACATACGGCAACCACTACCTTGCACCTACTAAAAGACAACTAGAAGGAGGACTTGACTCATAAGGACTCTAAGATACTTTTTGACTTCTTGGCTAAGGATTGGGAAAACATCTTCCTCAAAGGGAAGGCTAAGAAGAAGCCCAATTAGGGTATGCTCCTCTTTGTTTTATGTGTTTTTTGGTTTTCTAGTTGGAGGTCTTATTCAGTTTAAAGGTTGGTTTGTCTTTGTTTAAATACTAATTTCTTTTAAGTAGAATTGGCTCAAGTTATCTTAGTAGGATTCCTAGTACATTTTATTATTATGCTCGTTCGAATGATTTTTTTATTTTGATAAGTAGTAGTACGCGGTAAACTTTTTTTTGGATGGTAATTGTTGGTTGTAGGCCAATTTTCCTTATGTAAGGGTTAGCCCCCTTGTTTAGACTACTTTATTATTCAAAAACATATTAATAATAATTATTCAAATTATTTTATTAGATATGATTAAATAGAAACTCTACTCTACACATTCATCTCTCCTCTTTTTATCTATATATGTCCTCTTTCTAGTCCTCTCCTCAGTCTACATCACCATCTCCATCTTTATCTCTACCTCCTTGTGCTCATCCATCTTTCCCTCTTTTTTCCATCTATCTAAATATAACCATGAACCTATTGGTAATGGAGCTTAATTATCTACTCAATTAAAAGATTTAATTTATTACTTATTTTTCCTTCCTTAAAAAGGACTAAAACATCATTGAGAGCTATCATATTGTATTGACAACTTTATTGTAAACAACACATTTTTAAAAATGAACTACTAATTGATTTCATGAAGTGGACAAAATTGTGTGATAAATAGTCTAAAAAGTTCCCTAAAGATGGTATAATCTTCAATGTATCTTAAGAATACTTCCTGAAATGTGATTCTATTGTGCTTAGAAATATACTCACTCAATAGAGCACACCTTACATGAGTTTCACTAGTACTCTTCTCTTTTAATGCTCTCTAAAGGAGCTCTGCTCTATGATAGAGGAGAATTGACTCATATACTTTTTGATTTTCCTAGCAATGCACAATTGCTTTGCTCATAAATTTCAACAGCTTTGATCATTTTAGTGGTCATCCACCTTTGTAGATATTTGTTGTATAGAAGTAAATATAAAAATACTCCTACTTTTGAATGTCTTGATATTTTTTTATAGAAATAAATGGAAAATTATAGTTGGGATCTTGACTAACTTATTGTTTATAAGAATGAGAAATGATATATCACTTATATATTTCTCCTACAATTTTGTGGTGTAAACTTTGAAACATGTCAAGGTGGGTTTAAAATTCTTGCTCAAACATGTTATTCAGCAAGAAATTTGAATCTGGGCCCAAATATTAGGGAGTGGGGCACCCTAACTAGACCTCTTTTTATAGTAGGTTGCCCAAGTCATCTTGTTCCCCTCAATGTGGTTCCAAATTAGGATACAAGGTCCTAAAAGGAGAGATGTTGAAATTAAATAAAATTGAGGTGGATCAAGAAAATTAGATAGACTATAAATTTTGAAATAAGTCCTCTACAAGAAAGAAATTATATGAAGATACAATTTATGATGCTATGATATCTTATCTTGCAATGGAGTTAGTATAAAAATAATCACTCAAGAGTCAAATTTATACTAAGTAATTTTAGAATCAAAGTCATTCCTACTATGAACTACTTATGGTATAATATAACTATCATAAAAATTTGTGTAATTTTTACAAAAGTTGATCTTAACTAGTTGGCCTTGTAACTAAAATTAATTTAATCCATCTCATCTAAGATCATAATTTACAAGGCTTTAATATTAATATCCTATGTACTAGTATAAACAAGAAATGGGGGAAAGTTTATGGCATTATACATTTGTCCCCCACTTAGGGAGTGCCCCCTCAAAGTTGTAATTTAATATATATATATATATATATATATATATAGTTAATGTGATTGTTAGAAGAGATGGTAGTGAAATTGTTAAATCTTACTTTCTTTCTTTTCATTGGTACATAACGAGCATATAATTCTTCTTACTTTGTGCTTGACAAGTATTCAGAGAGAATGGAGAGGGATTCATTTTCTCTTTTACATTTTTATCCTCACTTCATTAATATGTAAAAAGAATATAAGTTCAACTTATCTAATTAGAAAAAATGTGAAGATAGGTCATATGAAAATTTTAATTTATTAATATAAATTCAAATATTTCAATTGCTTCTACATTATAATAGAACATTAAGTATGTCATATGATTTTTTTGAAAATAATGTCTTACAAAATAGTTAACCAAGAAAAAAATATTTTTCTTCTTACTCTTTTAAAATATGATCCACATAGTTAAAATGGTGAGTAAAACGTGAAAATTCAGAAGGGAACAAAATCATGGGCAACAATGTGGCCTGTAAGTTTTAGTGAGACATTATGAAACAAAAACTAACTTCTATACTAAATAATGAATGATTGAACTATGCATATGATATAATTATCAATTATAAAAATATGTGAATAAATAAATAATTTAACACATGTAATTTCTTGTTAAAATTTTATAATATTTTCAAGGGTACATCAAAAACATTATGGAATCTCTAAATAAAATTTAAATTTCTAATACAACGAAAAATTTTAAAAATCTTATATTTTAAAGTTTTTAATATTTAATAAATTGTTTCTGAAATGAATAAATCAAGATATATACAATACATTATCTTAACATATAATATAGTTTACATTTATATTAATATCTATTATTGTTGTTTATAAAATTTAGAAACTATGATGCACATACAATTCATTATAACTTTTCAATTTGTAGGCATATCATAGATATTATTAAACCCTAAAACAACTGTTAGAATGTTCAGTACCTTATCCTTTAGTTAGCACTTCAATGTTTGATAACAAATCTCCTCTATGCAACAAACTATCATCTAATATTGATAGATCTCCTCTATCTTTGCTCAAAACTCTTCACATCACTATTTGGTATGTACACTTTGATTCACCTCCAATAATTTTCTCCCCATCTATTCACATCTATACATCTCATCCATTTTGAATTAGGTCAAAGACCCTCCTTAAATACATGATTATGTGAACCACCTAGATACAAATCAATGATCTAGAATCAATACTTTTGTCATTTGGTCTTTGCAATTTTTCTAATTGGTGTATTGCCTTGCCTAGGGATTAATGATCTCCCTTTGAATGTGTAATCACCTCCTTGATAACCTCCTCAATTTTCAAAACACACATCTAGCTCAAAAAAATTGGTTAACAAAAGATTTAGTCCCATTCCAAACAAAAAGGTTAAACTGTGTTGCTCGATACTTACATCACACTAGTACTCGACATATACTATTGCTTCATGTTGTCCCTCAGTCTTAACTATGCCTGGCATGAACTAAATAACTTAGCCTCTATAACACTCAACATCCACTATCAACTCTAACTAACTTGACATTCATTGTTATCTCTAATAGGTTTTTGATAAGCTCGGTGATCATTGTATCACTCGACATGCATTGGAGTACTCTATGATCATTAGATTTCTTGGCAGTAACTACTACTCAACACTTGACTTGGAATATGTACAAGTCTTCATTCCTTGGCTAAGCTTGTATATACTAACTCGATCGCAATGATGATTGAATGATTCTACCTTATGAATGACTAAGTGTTTGACACTAATAGACAACACGGCTTAGGGATCAACAATATCTCCCTTTGACATTAGTGACAAAAACAATTTATCATGAATGTTCAAAACTGTTCAATACAAAATTGAAATACAAGTACTTCACCAAAGAATATAATCCATGCCTTCTCTCAATTAACACTATACATATTCTAATTCTACATTCAGTATATACATGCAAAACATTAAAATTTCAAAATTGTTCCATTATCTTCTCATTTTTCTTTGGTTTGCTTTACCTTATTCACTTCCCCCTTGTTTTTGATAGTTATGGCTATTTGGAAGTGGATGTCACATCAAACTGATCCAAAAATGATTTGTGAAGCTAGAAATTACCACTCAAAGTATTGTCCCAATTAGTCCAAATGGATTCAATAGACCGAATCTCTAGCTCCAATTTCATAAGTAAAGGAAATCTACTCTTGCTCTTTAATCATATGTTGCATCTCCATTTCACATTGTATGGAAGGAATTATGTCATACATCTTATTCTTTGGCAAGGTAGCTACATCTTGCTTTACACTACAAGGAACAACCTCAAACCCAAATTTCTTTGTTAAATTATCCTGCTCAGGAATTATGGACCCATCATCACTAGTACCAATGAAGGAATATAACCCAACATCCTAATTATCCAATTTATGAATATTAGCCACTAAAAATACCTTGATACAGACTTTTCTATGATCTTAACCCAACTCAACATCATCTAAGGAAATAACATCTAATTCAACTCTGAACAAATCCATAGAATCATTAGCTTCAAGAGTTTGTTTAGCTAACTACATTTTGAGGACTCTCTTTCATTCTATGAAACTACCAAAGTATAGTGTTCTCTTTGTAGTTCAAACCACATTAGATGGTTAGTTTGAACCCATGAAGTGGGTCCCACCGGGCGTGCCAAAATGTGTTGCATAAAAATGTAACTAAGGGAATAACACTAAACAACTAATGCATCTTCCTACATTATCATGCAAAACCTCAAAATATGAAAGAAGACATGGACATAAACATAACATGAAACAAAAAAGAGTATAAACTATCAAAATACCACTATGCATACCTCATGAAACCATCAAATGGAGATGATTTCATCACTCATGGGATGTAGTTGCTCACAAATCCTGCAGCATAACAATGAGGTAGATAGTGCTTGTGAAAATGGGGAGAGGGCTCTTCTTTTATAGGAAAATGGATGCAACGGATGGTTGAGATTAAAGGCAAGATGAAGGGCTAGGATCTCTCAGGATCAATGAAGTGTCCATGAGGTGGAGGCCAAGTAGACTCCACATGGATTATGGTTTTGACCATTCAAAGGGGGGAAAATTCTCACACATGTGTGAGCAACCTTTGATGGTGACATGATCAATGAGGTGTGAGAAGCATGGCTTCTCACACATGTGTGAGACACCTTGATTCTCATGCAAGAGGAAAAGTGTGCAAGAGGTGTGAGAAGGCATGGCTTCTCCCACATGCGTGAGACACCTTGACTCTCATGCAAGAGGACAAGTGTATAAGAGATGTGAGAAGGTATGGCTTCTTACACATTTGAGAGACACCTTGACTCTCATGCAAGAGGACAAGTGTGCAAGAGACATGCAAGACATGAGGGATGAGGAAAGCGTTAACATCTCTCACACATGTGTGAGGATTCCTCACACATGTGTGAGTACACACTTAGGATTAAAAGGAGATTAGCTAAGTGATTATGCAAAGCAAGCATGATTAAGGAAGTGGGTAGGTTTAGCAAGATGGGCAACGTAGGCTAGTGAGGTTAGGTGGGGATTAAAAGTAGGAGCCATGTGCTCAAATAGGATTAAATTTAATATTTAATTTCAAGAGGGATTAGGAAAGGATTAGTTAAGTAAACAAAGTACTTAATTAAAGTGAATGGGTTAGGATTTAAATAAACCTTAGTTTAGTTAAATTAGGGTAAGGCAAATGTAATTAAACAAACAATAAATATTTATTTAATTGGTTAGAAAATGGGTTTTGGACAAATTTAGGTGTCTACACTCTCAAATTAATAAAATTATCATTCCATAGGATTACAAATAGAAAGTTTAAGTCTTGATAACAAGTTTAACAATCTAATATTCTATTCATATTATTATATCAAACTACTATTAAATATCCACTTTCACAATACTATGAATTTCAATTATTTATAATTCACTAAACAATATTCTTGTTTAATATATCTATTTTATATAAAATATATTCTACCTTTTTTATCAATTTAATAAGAGTGGACTAATGTACAAATTGAGAAACTCTAAATTTTTTGGATTATGACAAGATGAATAAACTATTATATGGTAGCCTATAAGAGTTGGTATGATATGCTTACAACTCCTTGTTCAAACATCGGCCTAGTCATTTTGAAATGAACTAAAACTCGTGTTTCAAGAACATTCTTAGAAAATCAATATGATCTGTAGAAATTTTTGGTTCATTTATGATTCATGGGAAGATCATGATGTATTGTAGGTTGTTCAATATTTTCAAAGAACTAAATAATAAATAGAACAAAACATTGAGCAAAACTACAATTTACATTTGAAAATTGAAACAAGTCAAGAGAAAAATGCCCCTCTTCCTCTACTTTTTCCTTATTGTAAATTGGAACTATAGTTTTTTTTAGTGACATGTAGCAAATAGCTACTATATTCAAGAGGATTAAACAAGTGATATATTGAAGCCTATGAAAAGCTTTCTTTCTTTTTTGTAATTGTCCACCTCATTGTAGCATGCAATAGGGAAATAAAATTTAACCACCAACACTTATTAAGCTAGACTATGACACAAAAGATAATTTCAAATAATTAGAGGAAGTATTAAATTATTAGGATAGGCATATTATTTAAGACCTACTATGATGAAGTTAATAATACAATAATAAAAACAAGATATATAAATAGGATAAGTTTCATAAAAACACTAGTAAATCATATACAACTATCCTCATTGAGGTTACTTTTTGTAAGTTCCAATGTTTCAAACTTTTGTATTTAGCGACAATTCCAGGTTTTATTACTAGTTCTTTCTTGATTGAGCTTTTGAATCAGTCTTTTTTATAAATGTATTAATATATTCAGTGGCTTGCCCACTTTTTCCAAAAAAAAAAAAATTATAATTTTTTAAAAAGTTTTCTTAGTTAAAATATGCAAAGAACTTGGAAGAATCCAATGTTTGAGTCTCAAGAATTTGTCAAAAGTATAAGTTGAGTTGTTCAGCCAAGAAAACATTGTATCAAGCATTGGACAAGAATGAGCTTCTGACAACACAAGCTTTAGAATGTCAAATTTACTAATTATTAAAGTTGTAATGCCCAGGGATCCAAAAGAACTAACCTAAAGTTTTAACTAAGTTTGCCAAACTTTTTTTTTAAAGAAAGAATGACATACACATCAATGATAAAGTAGTAGAAGCAATAAAATACAATCATACGTAAGCAACATAACATATTACATTCCTTAAGGATCCCAAGACATTGAATCACATTTAAATTTAATTAATACTAAGTCTAATAAATTCTACATCCACATGAAACAATAATTACAAGTCCAAGTCCATTTAAATAATATACATTTGTTATGAATGCCACTTTGCAATAAAATTCAGAATGCATAATCATCCACTGTACATATCACAGGGTATGAAAGACTAAAAGAATATACATTTATAAAAATAGATTACATTATCTCTCTCAGATCCATGAAATAAAGTACAATAAATTAAGTGAAATCATCCATCATAAAGATATAACCATCTGTCATAAAGATACATTCATCCATCATAATATGCAAGATAGAATGAAAGGAAATTCAAACAAAGAACTCTAGCTATAGCATCAATGGATGGATCTCAATGGTAAGAGTAAAAAGCATTACCACCCTACCACATGGTAACCTAAAAAGGACCACTCCCACCATGCTGAGGAGATAGTCTCAAGTCCCAAATAGGATATCAATCCCAAAATCAAAAGTAATCTCTATGTTAAAGAAACCCCAAAAGAAATCTAACTGAAAGGTCCCAAGATAAATTGGCATCTAGACCTAGAGGCACACAAAGACACATAGGGAATCTACTATGTACAAGCGAGAAATTATCATCACATGAATCAATGCTAGATTTACCCTGGTAGTCTATCTTGACCCCGAACCCCTAATGACTCTATTTGGTACTAGTATCCTTTCATACTGACAAGGTATACTAACAATGCATGGTCGTAACCAAGCATTCTCTTTGCTCCTATCCTAGCCTATAATAGCACTTGAGGCATGGGAAAGAACATACAAAGACTCTTATTAGGTTCATTTTACTCCCATTTAGTGTAGTGTTTTCACTTATTAAACAACTTACAATGGGTTACCCTAGCAGCCACTTTGTGCCCTGACCTCCATTGCAAGCTAGTTCCCAACATTACATATAGATAACCTACCCTAAGCACATAAAAGTATAAATCAAAGAATCATGAATTTTACCTTAGTCCTATACAAGTGACTGATAAGAATCAAAAGATAATACACAATAACCCATCAGTTCTCTACAAGAAACTCAAAATTATCCCAAAAATATTGATCGAAGCATCAAAATGGCTAAGTCAAGTATGTCATAACATTCATCTCAATATCCCACAATAATACTAATAGAAATAATAAACAATATAACCAAAATCATCATAAAGCATACCAAGCACATTACCAATTAGTCTCATATTGGTTTTAACATTTGAGTGTCAACACACTAAACCAATTCTTTAGTTGATGCCGAGTATAATACAGAAGCTAAGCTACAATGTATGCTGAGCCAAAAAATTCAATAGGTGCCAAGTGAACTTCAAGTGCCAAATAATCTTTAGGTGCCAAGCAAAGTTCAAGGGTCAAGCAAAGTATAGATGCCAAGAGAAACAAAATTAGTATAGGAGCTGAGTGAGCCAATTTTCCTATATGTGTCAAGCATTAGCAACTAGTATGTGTCAACTAGCACAGAATCAGAATATGAGTTTGTGCCTTCACAAACTCAGATGTAAACCATTTTTGGAGCTGACATGGGATGAATCTCAAAGGATATTGAAGATAAGAATGAATCTTTTGCATTACCTATGTAATCAGCATGCAACCATTAAGAAAAGTGCAAGAAATGAGTGAGAAATAAAGATTTAATATTGATCATAGATTCATACCTAACCCTAATCCTTCAAAATATTTAAAAGGAGGATGAAACCCCATTGTATGTGAGCATGAGAAGTCTATGGGTGAACTATAGTTAGATTTAGAGGGGAGTTTAAAAGGGTTGGTGAAGAATAGAGCAACATTGCAAAATTTAGTTGACTAAGAATAGAGTATCAGAACTTCGAAGAGTGACATATCAAATCAACCAAGGATCAGATCAATTAGTGCAAAACAAGGATCTCTAATCAACAATTAAAGATTGCAAGTTATTAGGTCAATGACTTTCTAATACTCTCTAGCAATTGTATTAGATATGGAGATCTTATGGACTTAGGTTGGCCTAGCAACCATTTGTAAATCCTTTAATAGGGTGGCATTCCAAGTGAATGTACAAAAGTCCTTTAACTAGGCCTACTTTTAGTTGGGTAGTGAAATCCTTTAACTAGGTCACTTTTAATAGGGTGTAAAGTCTTTAACAGGACAAGCCATTCATAGGGAAAACCATTAGAAGTGGTCAAACATTGTAACCTTTAATAGTTACACATTGTTGCAGTGATATTTTTGGGTGTCATCCCCACCCTAGTTTTACCTTCTGATTTTGGAGGGTTTCTGGGTTACCAAATTTGTGTGTTGTCTATTTTCATGCATGTCTTTACTTTCATGTTTATTATTTAAATTAAATGCATGTGGATGATATCAGCTAAAAGGATTTGAAAAGGTTAAAGTTAGTTACTTATGATCCACACCACCCCCCCCCCCCCCCCCCCCTCTTAGAAGCAAATCTTCTCACTTGTTAATTCCAACATTACCATGGTTGAGTTTAAAAGATCAAGATCAAATCATCATAAAATCACAAATACATAACTCCCAAGGCTCTAGTAGACATCCTAAAATTGGTCAACGCTCTAGTCAACACAAACACAAAGCATAGGCAACATACAAATAACAGTATAGATTTCATAGTTTAGTTTGATTTTGAAAACATATAGTTGAGTTAATCGTAAGGTTTCAATTTTCAGTTTAATGCATGTTTCAAGTAGATATAACTTATACTTTACCCTTACAAATTAACCCATTTTTGATATTTGAATAAAACGCATAATTACCCTTATTTGATTATAAGTAAATGCTCTAAATACTTTAAAAGCAATTATTTATTAAATTAATAAAATAATGACTATTGATTTTCTAATAAAATAATTACCATTTTATTAAAATTCAAGTACCTAATAATAATAATTAAATAAAAAAATTTTAAAATTCATTAAATAATTTGTATTATTAATTAAACTTAATTAAACTATATTTAATTAAATTAATTAATAGTTATTAAAACCAAAACTATATTAAAAATTGTATATGAATTATGATTATTAAATAGTTAATAATTAGTAATCTTATTAATTAATTATTAAATAATAATAATTAGTTTTTATTACACAAATTACAATTAATAAAAATAAATTTAAAAAAGTGGCATATTCTTTTTGAAAGGTCTGCTGACCTTTTGATTGTGCGGCCACCCTGCTATCGCAAGGTGCCTACAGCCAAAATAGTACATTGTACTACTACTATCATAGTACCCTACGATCAGTAGTGGTACTGACACATTAAAAGCAGTGAGGGGAGGAAGTGGGTAAAACCTGCCCCTCCCCACTTTTTTATTTAATTTTTGTTTTTTCAAAATTTTGTTATTAAAATACAAAGCAAGCCCCCTCCCCACCTCATTTAACATTTTTGTAAAATATTAAAAAAATTTACAAACTTGCAAATTTACTTTGATGGAGAAAATACAGCCAACTTGTCAAATTTATATTCTAAATTTTTGATTTCATTACAAACCCTCCTCGATTAAAATACTAATTTCTTTCATCTACAAAATAAGGGTTTCTAATTGGTCTTTCAATCCAAATGTATAGATGGAATCTAATATAAATAACAATAAATTCATAATAAAAGATTGAAATATTCATACAAAGAACTTTGAAAAATAGATTTCAAGAATCACAAAGAAGATAGGATTATCTAAATAGCATAATTTAATTGAGTGAACAAAACACAAGAATCTACTTGGTCCGGATGCTAAATTCGTAAACACCCAAAAGATTGTGAGAGGAATTTTTTTCTCTCAAAATCTTCTCTCTGAAAATACCTTCTCCAAAATTCCTAGTTCCTTCCCAAAACTTTTGTTCTTTGTAAAATGAACCCTCAACTATTGCTAAGGAGTTCTCTCCTAAATTTGAGGCAGTAATTGTGCGATCACCTGAGAGGACTCCTTGCTCACAACTCCTTAACTCTTTATTAACTTTTCTTTTATGTTTTCATGCATGGTTTATGCAATTAAAATATTTTTATTAAATTTACTTGCTTTATCTTTTTAGTTAATTTCTTATATTTTAATCTCATGCATTCTTTATACAATTTTAAATAACTTTATATATTTTCCACTCTTTAATTTATTTTTGAAGCATTTAATTTATAAAATATTTATCAACTCAAGTAATAATAATATTTAGCATTTATTTAAAAATGATCTCCTAAATATATTATTACTAAATTAAATAAATATTATTATGCTCTAAAATTAACCTCTACAACTGCAACTTTGTAACCAACTCTTCTGATGCCAAATTTGTTGAACTTCCACTATCACTTTGCAACATTTTCTAGCCATCTTACATCTGGTCTTGAAAAGACTTCTCCTTAGGATAGGTTCCTCATCACTTCCCTTATTACATAAGGTTCTTTTCACCATTAAATTTTCTCTAGCCTTAGGTCCACTTGGTGAACCCTTAGTGTCTCCTTGAATGACATCATTTCTATTACCTTGCCCACTTTTAGTTGTGCCTTTCTTTACCACATTTGAAACAATTACCATGAAAACCACCTCTAGAGTAGGAATTATCTCTTCCTCGGTAAGAAATAGTACCTCCTCAATAAGAATCACCACCTTTCCACTTGGTCTTGCCTTTATCCTCATTCTTCCATTCAGATTTTCCCTTATCTTGCACAAAATTGTCAGATCTACCACCTTCTCCATAAGATCTACTTATGCCTCTCTGGAATCTACCACCTCTACCTCTTTTTCTTTGTTCATGCTTCTTTGTCAATATTTCCTTAGCTTTCAAGGCATATCAATATGCTTCCTCCACACTTTCCAATTTAAAAAAACTTATCTCATCTGGAATCCTAGATCTTAATTTCCATTTATGTACATTGAAATTTTCTCAACATCATCATCTACTTGTCTAGATCTAATGTCTAATCTGCAGAATTCCTTAGTATAGTCTTTGACAGAAAAATGACCATTAATGGGATGAGTTTTGAAATCACTGAAGAAAATATAGCTAAGGGCAGGGGGCTTTCTATGGGTTGCAAGAACTAGCACAAGAAAGCCTGTGTGAACTATGAAACCAATCTGTAAAAGATCTTCAAGTTTGATGAGGAAATAGTTTGAATGTGTGGTGGGTTTTTTAGGGAACATCTTCCCAAGCCTTGGGACATGATTTTTTATGCTATTATGAGATACATTACCCTTGAGGATCAGTTTTAGGTACTTTATTTCTACCATTTCCCCATTCTCAACCATTTTAGAAATATGGATCAAATTTCTTGGAAGATGGTATATTCAAGGCTAGGAAAAAGAGGGAGGAGGGAAAATCCTTTTATCTCATCCCCAAGGGTTTCATTAATTAATTGTATATTCACCACCTTTCCCTAAACCCATTACTCTTGGTCAATATCTTAGCTACTATTACTCCCCAAAATTCTCTCAACCCTGGCCCTGGCCCTAGCCATAAAAGAAAAGAAAACCCCCATCCATAAGGTTAAAATTAGCCTTATTGATTTTGATACAAAAATAAGGAAAGGCAAGCAAAGTGATTAGAGAGCCAATAAATGTCTCCAATTAGATAAATTTAAGTCCCCCCCACCCCACAAAATAGGCTTTCAGGTTGGAGCCTACTAAAAGTGACATCGAACCCACTAAGAGGAAGAAACCCCACCAAGACTTGGCAAGATGCATGTCTCCAGCCCACCTAGTCCGTCCCACATTTCTGATACCCTTGAAGTTAACCCTTCCCTGACTAGAAATTGGGGGGAGGACATCACCTCCCCCAATGAAATGTACTCCTTAAGAGGGGGGGAATGGGAAGCACAACCATGGATAAAGCCATGGCAAGGCTCATCTTGATAGGATGGAGCAACCGATGGAGGAGTTGGCCGACAATCACATTGGCATCTGCAAAAAAATTAAAAATCTGGTAGATTTCTCCACTAAAGTCATGCATTATGTAGCTACTACCCTCTATTTCCTATAGGTGAATAATGATGTGAAAGACTTGGGCAAGGAGAGTGAGACTACCCACTTGTTATATGGCTTCCTGGTGGATAACTAGCTAAAGAAACTCGTAGAAAAATCTGTCAAAGAGGAGGGGATGGATGTAAATAGGGATGAGCCTAAGGTGACGAATGATGAGGAACCTTAGAAGAAGAAGGGTATTTATCCCTTCTTATTTTTTCTTTTTGCAACTATGATATCGATTACTCTAAACTTGATGCCCTGCAGGGATTTATTTTATATGTATAAGTTTAATTGTTGTACTAATAGTAGTATGCTTCCTTACTACTAGAATACTTTTCCTTTTTATCTTCTTGTTAGTAGCAAGACTGATGTTTTTAGTTTAGTTTTGGATCATATTTTCTTTTTGAAGTATAAAATTGGTATGAGTTAGATGATTGGGAAGTAACTTCCATTTGATCTCCCATCCCTTTTGTACTCTGGGGTAAGCCCCTATCCTTTTTGCTACTATCTAATACTTCAAAAAAATACATTATATTTACATTTTTTATAATATTATGTTATGTTTTTTAAATATTATAAAATATTATATTATTAAATTAAATAAAAACTATTAAATTTTTTGAAATATATTTTTTCTTATTTGTAAAAATAAATGAAGAGATCATAATTGGAAATTTTCGTAATACAATACTAATTCAACAATAATAAATTTTTTATTATATTTTTAACATTATTTTATTATTAAAAGATTTAAATGTATATATTTAATTATGATCATAGTTAGGGGACATAGGTGTGTGTGTGTGTGTGTGTGTGTGAGAGAGAGAGAGAGAGAGAGAGTGAAGGAGAGAGGGAGGGGGAGGGAGAGGGAGGGGGAAAGGTTTAATTATGATTATAGTTAGGGGACATAGGGGTGTGTGTTTGTGTGTGTGTGTGTGTGTGTGTGTTTGTGTGTGTGTGTGTGTGTGAGAGAGAGAGAGAGAGAGAGACAGAGGCGGGGGGGGGGAGGGAGAGGGAGAGAGAGAGGAATCAACTAAGGGAAAAGGAATGGGGAGAGAGATGAGATATACATGTATGGTAATTAGGATAAATATATGGTAAAATTAGTTGGAGAAGGGGATGAGGGTAGAGACAACCAAGGGAGAACAGATAGATAGTGAGAGAGATGTGGTAGAGGTTTAGGAGGGACATTAGTTATTAGAATAAATAAATATGTTACAGAGAGAGAGAGAGAGAGAGAGAGAGAGAGAGAGAGAGAGAGAGAGAGAGAGAGAGAGAGAGAGAGAGAGAGAGAGAGAGAGAGAGAGATGGTTATTAGGATGAACATATGGTGAGATGGGTGGGATAAGGGGAGAGATGAGGCATAGACATAAGGAGAGAGGAAGAAAGATGAGATTGATCCAAAATATACAAGGATAATTATGGACTAGAATAGACAAACATGTTGATGAGAAAGAGATCTACTACAAGATGGGTATGATTTTTTGTCTGTGTTTATAGAATATAGAGAGAAAGGAATTATATCATCATAGGGGTACGTCTAAGAGAGAGTAAAGGTCAAGATATAAAGAGGTAAGGATATTGAGTAGGGAAATATATGCATATAGAAAGAGATAAAGGGGGAAGTAGGGAGGAGATGAAAACTAAATATAGAGTAGTAGAGAGAGAGGGATATATATGAGTCAGATGATAGGCATATAGATGGCTACTCATAAAATATTTTATATACAAAATTCATGTACTGAAAGAAGTAAATTTATTTTTAGGGACAACTTAATCCACAAACATAGAGAACATAATATTAACCCTATTGAAAGGATAGCTATATGTTAGAAGTTGACCTTAAAGATAGCTATGAAATCTTCATATTCATAAGTGTTGTTTTTAATATTAATAATTTTAATAGTAGTATTTCCTATTGTAAGTAGATACGATATATTTTTTAAGTCTTTTTTTCAATAATTTCCTTATGCTTAGGAACAATTATGTGATTCATTTTATATATGAACAAAGTTTTTTATTTTATTTAGACATTTGAAATTATATTTTAGTGATAATGATGTTCTCTATAATTTTAAACTTAATTACCTAAAAATAAAAGATATATATATCATTTTTAACAAATATCATCAGCCATCATAAATATTAATAGCATTAATATTTGAAAATTGTTAAGTTGGAAGTTGACCTTTAAGATAGCTCTAAAATATTCACATTTTTAAGTCTTGTTTTATTAGTAATAATTTAATAGTAGTATTTCCTATTGTAAACAGATATGGCATATTTTTACGTCATATTTTTAATCATTTTCTTACACTTGGAACAATGATGTAATTTATTTTATATATGATTAAAGTTTTTTTATTTCATTTAGACACTAGAAATTATATTTTAGTGATAATGATGTCTCCTTGAAATTTTAAACTTAGTTACCTAAAAATAAAAATATATATATACCATTTTTTAACAAATATCATTATCCACCATAAATATTAATAGCATTAATAGTTGAAAAGTATTCATATAGTTATTATCAAAGATAACACTAAACCTAAATTAAGAATTCTTATATATAATTATGTATTAGTCATAGAATGCTTTGTTCTAAGTCCACTAAAATAAATAAATTTAAGCTCCAAACAAAATTAAATTCTAATGGTAACACTAAATAATTTTACACTTAGTTACGTAAAAATAAAATGATAGAGATATATAGGGACATTGAGGGATATAAAATGAGATAGAGAATAGGAGGTATCATCACTACTTGTATCTTCAAGTACCTTTATAGTGCCTACCCTAGTTCACATTTTTTTATCATTGTCGAACTCTTTCTTAGTGTATTTTCTATTAATTAAGTCTAATTAAAAGATTTAACTAATGATTTAATTTAATTTAAAATTAATATAATATTTTAATATTTATTTTATTTAATTAATTAAGAAATTAATTAAATAAAATAATTCAATTTGGAGATAAAATTTATAAGTTTAAAGTTGGAACGTGATAATATTTATTTTGATAAAATATTTAGAAGTGGAAAATAAATTAATTTATTAAAATTTCATGACCACATGATAAGTGCATGAGATTTCAAATTAATAGATCAATTTAAAAAGGAGCCAAGTGAATATTAAATAAATTAATGTGCATTATTTTACTATTTATTCACAAAGGAGTATGCAAACTCTTGTGAGTTGTCAAATTGACAACACAGGAGTTTGCACTCTAATTATGTACATGTTGTGTACACTTAGGAGTTAGCACATTATTTGAACAAATGGTGTCTACAACATTCTAGATACTTCATCATGTTTATCTTCTTATCATGGAAGATATGTGCTTAGTTGTCGTGCTTATCTCCTAGTTCTTTCTAGACACATTCTAGATGCATCTTCGAGGCCTTTATATGCAGGCTCTCCTAGTATGTATGGACATGCTCATATGCTTCTACAGGCACTCCTAGTCACTTTGGTGGGGGCGGGGGGGCGAGGGGAGGGGGGAGGGTCGATTCTTGGAGAAACTTGCAAAATTTTGATAGCACTTCTACATTGGGAAGAGTTAGGATGGATCATGCAGAAGCTACCCATAACACAGACTTGATGACCATGATGTGCTTCATGCTTAACAAGTAGTCAAAACATCCCAAAGTGTGTGGCAACTTCATAATTCTACTCAACCACATTGTCTTTGGCTACAAATTTGTATGTTGTTCTATCAACAAGAGGCGATGGAGGATTTTAGCATTCTAAGAATACTACACACGAATGGCCACAATTTTAGACATCTGGTGATGCCCTAGGTGTTGTGTTGGTGCTGCTAAAAATGGGAATAGGGGAACCTTTACAAGTAATGGTTTCTATGAATCTTTTCTTGCGCTATGAAGCTTGTTTGGGTACAAATTCATCTACTTTGTTACTATTATTACTTAGTATTAATTCCATGAATCTATATATATTTCACATCGTCAATACTTGCACATGACTATAATGAAAAGGAAATTTTATTTTTGTACCCATTGATGTCAAAAAAAAAATGTTAACATTAAAAATTCTAAAACTTTGATGTTTAATTAAAATTCAGTAATGAATTAACTATAATTCAAATAGATTGTAGAATATAAGTTGAGGTACATTAATAGCCACACTTTCTAGAAATTAGATCAAATTCAACCACCTACCACCTACCATCTCGATCGGCAAGCCTTCTATAAGCAAGTAGGTCACATTGTTATATGAACAATATAACCTCAGCGAGCTATTTCTCCCTTTGAATTGATTAGCCTCGTTTAAAATGTTCATGAAATAGGTTTATTTGTCCATAACTTATATAATCTAATACTAATAAGGAATGCATTTGACAGGAATTCATATGGTGTTAGTGAAGGGCCAAGGCCATTTGTTTACTATTTGGGATATATATATATATATATATATATATATATATATATATATATATATACCATTCTTTCATAGAAAATCATTTGCTCTTCGTAATACTTTAACTTTTCTTTGTTTGGTTAAATATAACATCAATTTGATGGCTTTTTTTAAACTTGGATTTGAGGTAGTTTTGAAGGATAATTTCTGTGTCATATTAGTATTTAAAAGATACGCCTAATTATGTGTCATATCACTGTTTGGTTAAGCTTTTGGTTGAAAGAGCATTAAGGATAATTTCTACCAATTCTTGGGATGAGCTTGTGGCTATCAAAAAAGTTTAATAATACTCTAGTAATTAATATCACTTAAGACTTTAATGCCCTTTCTTTTAATATATTGTAAAGTTTTAATAATAGGTTTTTAATTAATTATATATGTTTATTAATTAATATTAATATATATTAATGTTAATATTTTATAATTTGTTGATATTGTATTAATCATGTTAATTAACAATATTTACTAATGAGTTTGATAATATTGTTTTATAATAATGATTATATATAACTTGTTATTATTTAATAATATTTAATAACAAGTTTATTATTATTTGTTAATATTAACACTTCTAAGTGTAGTTGACTTTTAATTAGTTTTATATGACTTATTAACTAATCTAATTTAATTTAATTTAATTAAGATTAGTTAAAATTTGAAGGAGAGTAATCTAATGAATTGATAGTCAATGTAAATAGAATGGATTTAATTGAGAATGAATTAGAGGGGAGAACATTGACATGCCCAAACCCCGAGGGCAAAAACACATAGAATTTTTTTTTAAAGATAAATAAAATGCACTAAGATGATAAGGTTATGCTCACGGTTTTAGGTAAAGGTTTTCTACACTATTATATAATACTCTTGTTATAAAGTTGATATTGATCATTATTTACGTTAACTTAAAACAATATATACAAATTATTTAAATGACAAAGTAAATGTATTCAGGTTTAGATTAATTGAAAGTATCTAATCAACATCAACTATAAATCTCTTAGACAATTATCGATTGACAATCTTAATCAATATAGGAAAGTCACTTTAAGAAAACAATTAACTAAAATTAAAACTGAATAAATATATATCTAAAATTTATTAACTTAAACATCTGGACTATTTTTAACATATTAATCAACTATCATAAACTTACTAATTTTAAATTTAATCCACTAACAACTAAATAAATTCTAACTAATTATGAAATTAAAGCTTCCTAAAATAATTAAACAACTAACAAAAATCTAAAAACCTAAACTATCTAAATCTAATATCTATACTTAAATAAATTCAAACTGACTTCTCTTAAATTAATTTACATGACATGAATTAAAATAAATAACTTAAAACTAACTAACTAACTTAACTAAATCTAAAGTAACATCTAACACAAACTTATTTTTAGCATCAAAAATAATTAAATAAATAAACTAATTTTTACACTCTATTTACAACAAAACAAGTATAAGCATTCTAACTACTAACTTAATCTAAAACTAACTTTATTATTAATATTAATAACAAACTAAACTAAACTATATTTTAAAAACTAACTAAATTAAATCTAAACTAAACTAAATAAAACAATAAACAAATGAAAACTAAACTAACTTAATTTTAAACTTAACTAAATTCCTTATCACATAACTAACATGCTAAAATTAAAAATAACTAAAAATTTAAATTAACTTAAACTATCTACAAGACAAACTAACACCTATCACTAACAAATTTAAACTCCTTTTAAACTTAACTAAAAAAAGTATTAACTCAAACTAAAGCTTACTACTAACCTACACCTAACACTAACCCTACAGCCCTACTCTACCACCCCTCCCTTTTGTCACGTCAACCCCCATGACATGCGCTTCTCCCAAGCGTTTAAACCTGTGCACTACACGAGATTACTGACCCTGCATCGGTAATATTTCCCCCCCCCCACTCCATTCCACTTGCCTTGGGTGGAAACCAAGGTAGCCGCCAATGGAGAACAATTTTGCTTAAAACTTTAACAATTTTTTTAAACACAAAACAACAATTACCAAGGTCAGCGAGAGTTAAGGGAGGGCATGGAGGTGACATCATCTCCATGATGACCAAAGACTTGCACCGAAAAAAAACTTCTTTTTTTAATATAGTTTCAAACTAACGTCCACCAAGAAGATGGAAAAGCATTGATTGCATAAATTTTTATGGGTAGCAATTAGATATTTAGTTTTAAATTATATAATACACATTTTTATTTATCATGATCAATTTAGTTTTAATTTTCAAGATTTTACAATTGATTTAAAAGAGAATTTTGAAGAGAATATTCTCTGTTTCAAAAGGGCATTTAAATTGTTTCCTCATACAAAAGATAGAGAGTTTTTACTCTCTTAAAACACCCCTTTTTTTTTGAAATTTTCTAAGTATAGATTTCAAGGCAAAGTATTTTTTTCTTTAGGTATATTTTTTTGATAGATTTAGAACATAGGTTTAAACATTGTGACACGATAATACAAGATAAATTGATTTCTCAACCAACTTGAATTGAACTATAAACCATAATTATTATTTTTTTCTTAACATAATTATCATTTTGAACATATAAGGAACATATAAGGAACTTGAAAATTTTCTCAATTAAACCATCATCAAATCCTCTTATTCATGATGTGCATCCATCTAATTTGAAATTACGATTAAATCACAAGATAAACAATTTTACTCAAACACCAATTTTATTGGCAAACCTGATTCAAGGGCTCAGCCGGGAAAGAATCAGGAAGAAAACCCAGCTTCATTGCCAATCTAAAAAAAGTTTGAAATACCAATTTACATAGGATATCAATCCCAAATTTCAACAATATAATTGAATTTTCTTCATGACCCTCATCAAGGGATTCATAACATTTTCTGCAACACATTTCTAGAACCATGGATGGAACATAATCTGGTCAAGTGACCACAAGAATGACCAAGAACAAAACAAACATGCATATTCATACAAGGCTTTCACAATAGGATTCACAATGAATCAAAAACTAGGGAAAGGTGGATTCTTCCAACCAGGAGAAGTCAAGCACAACACCAAACAGATGCCCAATCGGGGCTATAAACCAAGAACTTCCATTCTTCCATTTCAACATACCATAATCATACAAGGTTTGTGCTGACAGGTAGGGGCCCATAACACCCTACCCTTTCTCCCTCTTCTCATCCTGAGAAGAGACTCTACACTGGTTGGAGTCCGACTAAACAGACCTTTCCCAAAATTGGTCACTTCTGCCCTCTCCAAGGGTGAGTAATACCAAAACACCCATGCAAGAAAAATCTCAAAATTGCAAACATAAACATGAAAGGAAATCATCCAAAAAATAACATGGTTTTGAAAGCTTCCCAACATACTCACAAACATACAAACATTTAAACAACAACAAGCTAGCATAAGCATGAAACAAACATGGAAACTAAACAAGGGAGATGAGAATTTCCTACCTTCACAAGAGGTAATGGAAATGAACAAGTTTGAGTAGAGTTTCCCTTTCCTTCCTTCAATCTTCAAAACTCCTCTCTAAATGTAGAGATTGGGTAACAACCTCTACTAGACCAAGAAGGGCCTCTAAATAAGCCTCAAACTCAACCACCAAAAGGATCAATAACTGCTCCCACCCACTTACAATTCTAGAAACTCCTAACTCAACCCACACCATGGTTAAACACTAAGTGGAGGTGGGGTGATGAAACTCATGGTAGCCATAGTCAATTTTCGCACAAAAGAAAAAAGAGACTTTTTGAGTGGCCTCAAAAGTGAATAAAAGGGGCTTAGGGGTTGGAAAAGACCCCCAACCCATACCCATACCCCTTGGGTATAATTATTTCATGTTTTAAAGCCTTAGGAATAGGTTTAGAGACACACAAAGGCTAAGAAATAATTAGGACCAACTAACAACTCTAACAAAATAGATTAAGCACTAATCCAAATTAAGGGTGACTAAACTTGATTAAGAACCCAATTAGCAAAAAGACACTAACTTAGTCCAACTTAGGTCCAAAGGTTACATAGCTAACCCTAATCAACACACTAAAGAGAAAACACAATTCACAAGTGTCAAGCGACACTAAAAGAACATAGTTACAAACACTAACATTCACTGAACATAGAAAGATACATACATACGCCTCACAATACAATACTTGAATTATGAACAACAAGGTTCCCAAAATTAGCACATAGAGATCAGTTATGTTCCTCCGTTAGTTTTCTCAGCTAAAATATCTGCACACTCATTGCACACATCAGTAGTCCCATAAAATCATATGTACATATATGTATACGTATCAAAAATTCACAAAAATTGAAACATATATCAATAAGGGTTTCTTTCATCCTACTTAATTCTTAACCAATTAAAATATCCTGAACCAAAATATCAATCCTACATTTACTAATTTCATCAACATGTACATATGTATAAAACATTAAATGACAAACTCAAATATTTGAAAATATCATCACACAGCATGAAATAATATAATATGTTCTAAGCATCAGATAATGTCTCAACATCTCGAATCATGAGTATCAAAATGATAAAGTAATAACTAAGGTTGCGAAGGGTCAGGGCAAGGCCTCACAAACATAATGGAAATGAATTCAATTTATCATGATGATTTGTAATAAAATTTGAATTAAATCATTGAGAGACTATTAATCTTAACGATTTAAGTTATTCAACATATAACCTTAGTTGATTTTAGGAAGGTGGACTTCAAATATTTTGGGGGGTTGAACTTTAATTTATGCAGTTATATGTACAAGATATCTATAGGGTAAAAGAGAGTTTTCTCACTTGATAGAAAACCCTAATAATCATTATACTCCATATAGACACATACTAGTCTCTGTTTGAAAATGAAAACCTTAGTGAATCTGATAATCATTGAGTTATTAGTTATGTTAATTAATTGTAGAATTAATTAATTTGGTCATTAAGTTATATGATGGAGTTCAATTGATTTGATTGTTTCAGATTTAGTTTATTATATGATGAGATGATCTGGTACTCTATATTTCATGTATGCATGATGATTATTTAGTGTTTTCAAATATTGATGATGATTAGTTAAATGGTTTAATATCATATGTTTTTTCTTATGGATACTTACCCCATACTGCATGTGTATGGTGTGTGTGTTTGTGTTTTGGGGTTTTGGGGTTGACTAGATTGTTGACCAGTTATAGGACATCTACCAGAGGCTTGAGGGTTATGAGATGTGATGTCATGTTAATATTATTTGATCTTGATCTTTTTAAAACCCAACCATGGTAATGCGATGGCATGCTCTATGATGTGAGTGGTTTATTGATTGTTATTGCTTTCCAGTCTTCCTAAATAAGCTATGATATATGTATGTGAGATACTTGGCTTAATCACTTTTGAGTCATCGATCAGTTATACTTGGATTACTTTTCAATTGCCTTGATGGGACTGAAGTGTTTGTTTTGATCTTGATGGTGTCATGTTATGACATGTTTGACTTGACCATTTTGGGGTCTTCGATTAGTATTACTTGAGATATTTTTCAATTGCTCATTGAGAACCATTGGATATTGTGATTTATTATTGATGCATTTAGTTACTTATAGAGAAGTGTTGTGATTATTATGGTTATCATTGGATTCTTTTTAATTGCTCATAAAGAACTGATGTAATTATTTTGATTATCTTTATGATGATTTCCAGTTGCTTGTTTAGGACTGAGGTGACTTTATAATGATTCTTTGATTTGTGATTTCATGAGCCTAGGGTAGGTTATCTATATGTAGTGTTAGGAAGTGGCTTGCAATGGGGGCCAGGGCCCTAAGTGGCTGCCATGGTAACTCATTGTAAGTTTTATTAATAAGTGAAAATATTACACCAAATGGGGATTAAAATGAACCTAATAAGATAATTGTATGTTCTTGCCCATGCCTCGAGTGCTAGTATAGACTAGGATGGGAGTAGAGAGAATGCTTGGTTATGACCTTGCATTATGTAGTATGCCTCATTAGTATGAGAGGATACTAGTGGTCACATAGGGATCACTAGGGGGTCGAGGTCTATTAAGAAACTACCAGGGTAACTCTAGTGTGATTCGTGTGATGACACTTTCTCACTTACATAGTAGGTTTCCTACATGTCTTGTGTACCTATGGGAATTAGATGTCATTTCCTATTAGAATGTTTATGTTAGTTTTCTCTTAGGATTTCCTAGACTTAGAGAGTTCTTGTGATATGTGTTTTGATATCCTACTTGGGACTTGAGATTATCTCCTTAGCATGGTGGGAGTGGGCCATTTAGGTTCCATGTGGTCGGTTGGTAGTGCTTTCTCACTCTTACCATTTAAGATCTATCCGAGACACCGTGGTTGGAGCATTCTTTGTTGGCATTTACCTTCATTTTGTTCATGGATCATCATGATGGATGTTATATCTTATGATGGATGTCATTTACTGACATGTTTCTTTATATTGATGATTAGCATGTGATAGATGATGTTATCTGCTTTAGAGGATCATCTTATACTTTATTCTTACATGATAGATTTCTTTATGCATATGTTATAGCATGTTTTAGGAGTGACATCCCTATTACGATAGTACCAATGATCTCTTCGGTGGCTTGGGATGTTATGTGCGGGGGATGGGTAGGGCCCACGATTGTCTAATGATGCTATTGATGGTTGGGAGGAACCACGTACTTACTTAGTTGTGTTTTATGATGGATGGATGTATCATGTATGTTATTGGTTTCATTTACTTTATTGCACTTGTATCACGGTCAATGAGGATGATGTATCTTTATTCAATGAGGATGATGTATCTTTAGTTGATGAGGATGATGTATCTTTATTTTTACATATGTTTAATCTTTTAAGCTTTTCATACCCTGTGACATGTACAGTGGATATTCTGAATTTAATTGCTAAGAGGCATTCAAAACAAATGTATATTATGGACATTGGACTTTTTAATTATTCTTTCATGTGGATGTGGTGGTTGTTAGACTTAGTATTTATTAGATTAAATGTGACTCAACATCTTGGGATCCTTAGTAATGTAACCTGTTACATATGCTTATAGTTGATTGTATTTTATTCTGTCTACTACTGTGGGTTTGATGTGTATGATTATCTTTCTTGTTATAAAAAAAAATTGTTTGGCAAACTTAGTAAAACTTTAGGTTAATTCTTTTGGATCCCTTGGTGGGGTGTTATAACCCTCAATTTTGTTTGAATTGCTCCATATATTATCATCACTACTTGTATCTTCAGGTATTTTATACCACTAAAAAAAACTATATATGTTTTATTTGAAGTCTTAGAGTTTATTATTTAAATTAAATTATTTCAAGAAAAAAATTATAATTATTTTTTGTGTGAATATATATATTTTGTTTTCATTAACTTAAAGTTCTCTAACTTAGTAAGAAATATTTCAAAATATTTACTTAGTTAAATATAGATTTTTCAAATTATGTAAATTAGTATATTTGTTGACATATTTAATTAATATTAAAACTAGGAGCAAATAATCCAAGTTAACAATTATTGATTAATGCACCTATTGGAAGGAATAGTGAAACATAGTAAGATATAAACTATCAAGATTATGTAGATTTTAGAGATGTAACACTTCGTAGAATGTTTGAAAAAATATACTTATTATTATTTTTAAAGATAAATGTACTATAATAATGCCCGACACACTAGAAATAACACATATACTCTGGCTTTATACTTTGTACAAGAAGTAATAAACACGTAATAGTCAAACCTTGGCTAATTTTTTAGTAGCTTCACAAACTCATCTGATTGTTTAATGGCTCCACAAAGGGCCAAGATAAATAATAAGCTTATCACCATTATTTTAATGTCCACTAAAGTGTCTAGGAAGTTGGAACTCTGCATAAAGGTTCCAAGATTCTTCTCAGATTTTTCTACAAAGTTAGAAATCTCTAGAAGTTCCAACACTATTCTCATAGTTATGAGCTCTATACTGGTTGATTTTAAACTAGGCATCAACATTTTCCTTTTTGATATTTTTATTAGAAGAGATTTATAGAACAAATTGAAAAGAAACTAGGTATATAATTGGGTTAAACCATTGCTATGATCCTGGTGGGCAGCCTTCACTAGCACCTCAGGGTTTTGGTGCAATGGTTTGTACCATGTGGTATCAGAGCCTCCACCCAAGTTCAAGTTTTAGAGTGGATGGAAATGCTGACATTGTAGTGTTCATCCAAGGCTCATACAACCAAGGGAGGGTCCACCATATGGGCACACATCCAGCCCAATGTCTAGACTATGAAGCATGGTGGGATGTTATGATCCTAGTGGGCAGCCTTCACTAACACCTCGAGAATTTGGTGCAATGGTTCATACCAACCATTGCATGTATGCCCAATAAAGCCTTGCAATGCTGATATGCTTTCTTAGAGTTAGCAACATTCTCAAAGTATCATCTATTTTCATTTGAGTCATATAAGATATATCATCTCATGAATAAAAGAATATTGTTAATCTATATGCTTACCATGAGCATAGTTCATAGAATTTGTTATCAAATAAATTGTGTGTTGATTGATATAGATTTTCTATTATATCAAAAATATAGGTTTTCAATAGGCTCTAGAACCTTATACAAAACATGAAAAAATATAGCTAAGCTACCACTCAATAATTAAGCAACTCTTTAAACTCAAAGTACATAAATAAAAATCGCAAAAAAAATAGTTGACCCATAGAACAAGATAAAATACCAAAATCCTAGAACAAAATAATAATCAACCAAAATATATGCATTGTTGGACATCTTCCCTCCATTCCACACTCTTTGACCAAAACATGGATTCTAAAACAAATTTGTGAAGATCTTTCTTCTTTGAACAATTCTCTAATATGCATCATTTCCAACCTCACCCAATTGTGGAGTAATGCATCCTCCACCACTACATCATCCACAGTTACTTCATGTAATAAAGAAAAAGGTATATCTAAAGAAGTTGAATGAGACAACACAAAAAATCTACTATTAAAATTATTTATTACTTAATATGAATCTCAACACAACCTTTTAACCACACTACTACTTTAGTACTACGTGTTAGAGCCATATACCCTAATAATGGACATGTAATTGTTGATTTTCACACATTTAGTTCATTACTCCAATCATGATGTAAAACATAGGTACTTATTGATCTTTGACTATCAACATCTCTAACCTAGTCCAAACCCACAAGAATTATACAGTCAACACCTTTCTCTCTCTTTTTTTGCCAACATTGTCAATCTTGTACAATAAAGTATAAATAGAAATTCTTCTCAAATAACTAAATAACATCCTTTAATAAAGTACAATTTTATCTATTGAAATCTAACATGAACTTTACCTGAAACTCCCACTTCTCATTTAATTAAATTAGGTAAATCAGTATTATTTTAGAATAATCACCAACCCATTTGATTTACTATGTGCCTAGTTGATAAGAATAGTTGGATTAAAAATTTGTACCTACTTAAAAAACTATAGCACTAGACTCAATTGAATGGAGAAAAAGAGTCTTGTATATAAAAAATATTATATAAAAAAAAATTCTTTGTATTCTTATTGGAATAAAAATATGTATAAACCACACCAAGTGAAAATTGCTTTATAAAGAAAACTTCGAACATATAAAATTAAGATACATGATTAAGCCTGTATACTTTGTGACTGAAGAACATGTGAGCTTGAAAAAAAAAAACCAAGCACATATAAATTAGATTATAGAATACAAGAATGATATGGAATGATAGATAGTGCATAGAGTCTTGAAATAGGTAGACAAAAGAAAGGTCAATTAAGACACTTAGATTGGGTACACTTGGCTTATGGAAATTAATAGGGATCTATAGATAGAGGAGCCAAAGAAGTTATTGAACCAAGCATGTATACATTAGATGTGGAAAATAATAAGTTATGAGATAATAATTAGATGAATAATTCCCAAATTTCTATGTAGGCAAAAAAAAACAAGTGGCAAGGACCTCAAAATGGGTAACATGAGTTTATGCTAACTAAAAGGGATCTAGGAACATAGCACCTAAAGAAGTTGAAGGACAATGCACCTTTGAACATTTCAAGGTTGAGAGATGGGATCCCACCACTAAAACCAAATTAAAGACTCTTTAAGACCACATAAGGAACATATCATTTTATCACCATTATCTCTCTAACACAATCCTAATTAAACCTAATCAAACCTATCATTCTAATAGGAAATCTTAAGGATTCTACTAGCCTAAATTAGTAAAGACCACACAATTTTTATAGCTCTTTTAGTTGTGATATTTCTATCAGTATTTAACTGTGTCATTTTGAGTCAAACTCATTGACCCATGTTTCATGAGCAATGATTCAACATCAATCCATCTCTCATGAGAATGAATGGAACACTTAGCAATCATTAGATCTAGGTGATGTGCACAGGGATGAGCACTCATTGGATCTAAGTGATGCTCACAGGGGTGAGGCACTGGGTCAAGCTCTTTTAGTGTTTAAGGTACATGGGCACACTTGGACTATTTTAGTTAATAAAATTGAGCCTATTTTCATATCTTCTTTTGAAGAACCCACTTTTTTAAAATTTCAAATGCATGAGATTATAAGTATCTAAGTTTCTTGAAGTTCAAGGCCCTAGGTATGTCTTGGCCATAGCCCTTAAGTTTCCAAATCAAGTGGGTGGCTTAAAATGTCTCCTTTGTTAAGGAGCCATCTTAGAGATGTCCCTTGTGTCTCCAAATCAAGGGGTTTTTAAGAAATCTAGATGTCCCCTCCCTACTAGGAGTGTTGTCTTAAAAAGGGAAAATTCAAAAGAAAAAAAATGAAAATTTTACATAAATTCACCATATATAAATATGAAAAAAAATAAAAAATCATATCACATGCAATTATAGTCTTCTTGCAAAATGCTTCAAATTTGAACCAACGCACTTTGCAAACCACACACATCCTTTCAAAAATGTGTCAAAAATCCCCCTTATAGAATGTTGGACCCAACACTAAAATGCAACATGTAACCATTCATAATCCAAGAATGAACTCGACCTCCTCACCCAAAAGGAGCATTGCAGATAAATGTAGAGCCCCCCAATTACTACTAGTGGTTGAGAGGAATGGCATCAAGAATCAAGTAGTTAGAGAGGTCGAGTGACACATGCAGCCATTGCAAGCTAGCCTTCAAAAATAATAAAATGTGCCCAAAGCACAATACAAGACCATCTACATGCCCAAAAGAAGCATTGCGATCTTATCTCCCCTTCTAAAGGGACAAAGGGAGCTTAAGAGTTTTATGGTAACCAAGAACAAAATCCACCAATCACTGAGCTAAATTTTGATTTGGCCAGGATTGTTTTTGGTTAAGGCATGAGCATGGAAAGAGAATAGTGTTCATAAGAACAACAAACAAGTAACATGATTCATTTGAATTTTCATAGATAAGTTTTCAATTAAGGATGATGCTCTAAAAACATATAAATGGATGAGACTATAGCGAAAAAGAACGTAGATTTGAGTTCTATAAAGTGGTTAAGAAAATGACCCTCCTCCACTTTGTTGATTGTTTATTCCACCATATTCTAACACATTTTATAAAGAAAAATTATGTTTATCTATTGATAAATTTGAATTTCTTTATTGTAATTGGTAAAATTATAGTTAAGAACTAAGGACTATCATTTAATAGCACTTTGAAGCAAAGAATTAGACAAACTTGGGTAACATCATTTTTAACCGGTTGACTTATAACAATGAGCTTTAAATTTTAGACATAATTAAAGTCTTTAAAATTGGTTTGATAAAAGTGCATTGAACTAGATTCAACTCAAAATTCAGAATAAATATTGAAATTAGATCTATAGTCTTCTGACTCTGAGCCATTGCCAATTCCAGCAAGAATAAAATTGGGAGGTTCTACAAAGAAGGATAGTGGCAAAAAATAGAATACCATGCAAAAATTCAAATAGGTTGCATGGAAGTAAAGAGGAAGAGATTACTTCCTCCAAGACTTAAAACATCCAATCACCTTGTGATGTATACAATTGGAAGGGGTGTTTGGGAAGAACCATCTTGTTAGACAATTTTAATTTTAAGATAGTTGAGTAGGCTCATTTGATGACACAACTTTCTATTTCTTCGATCATATATCATGGGAATTTCCCCCTACAAAGTACTTAACATAGAAATTACAAAACTTTATTTTCATACAATGAAATGTACCATCAGACTAGACATAAGTATGGCATAAAGATTTTCAATCATGTGAGTTCAATCAAGGTTCATCAAAGTATAATTCTTTGAAAAATTAATAATTGTGTATAAATGTTGTAATATGTAGTTTAATATTTTAAATTTATTATGTATTTAATCTACTACATTTAGAAAAAAATATGTAAATAAACATGAAAACGAAAATTATAAAATTAACATAATATAAAATAGATCTCTAAAGAAAGATATATTGAGATTATGATTATAAATTTGTGGGAGAAAAACAACTAAACAATTTTAAAAAGGAATTTCCAAGCTCTAGCCAACGTGAACCCTAGGTAGAAAAGGCACAAAACAAAGTGAACTTCTAGAAATAAAAAAGTATCTAAAATGTTATATGCAATTTGAGCATGTAGATAGACATGAATGAGCATGAAATGAACAATTCTCACAGTGTTGAGATTTTCAAACTCCATCTCCAATTTTCTCTAACACTAAAATGGAAGAGAAAAAGAAAGTATGTGAAGCCAAAAAATAAGCGGCATGCCTAGAATAGCTAAATTGGTCAGAATATGCATAAAGGTCCACAACCCTAAGTCTTTATCTACCTTAAAGGTCTCCCACTAACCTATCAAGATGCGAGAAAAGGCCTCTTTGATAATTATTTACAAGAAAATATAAAAGTTTTCATCCCAAGAATCTCAGGTTAGGGAGATCATGAACTGATAAATCTAGCTTGTGTGATTTTTCAAATGAAAATTTCCAAAAGGAAAATATAGGATATTTATATGATGGCTCTTGATTATAAATAGATTTATAGATGGCATAATGAAATGTTTAAAACATAACTTTCTTATAGTCAATTAATAAAACTAAAGGTCATGTATTTCAATTGTTCCATGCAAAGAAATGAAATAAACTACAATAAGAATAAATAATAGATAGTAAATGCCTCATACGTCAAAATCTAGAATGTAAATTCTATGGGACATGCAAATGCAAATAAATGTTGTTCAAATGGAACTATAAAATTCAAAATGAAGTTCAACTTATTATACCACTAAAACAAAAACAACTAGAGAATAACATGGGATAGTGAAAATATAACACTCAATCATCACAGTAAAATAAATAAATTAGCAATTATTCTACTAGCATAAAATTTCATGGCATGAAAGCTACAGACACAACTGAATTCTAAAGAACCGAATGTTCTATCATCCCTGACAAGTTATATTGAAAGATAAAAACATTTGAAACTACTTTATTGCTTAATGATTATGTTAAGAAATATCCAGTCTATACTCATAGTTGGTAGTCTCCACATTACAGCTTATCTTATAACAACAAATATATATATATATATATATATTCATAGTTGGTAGTTCTGACATTACATTTCATCTTATAACCAGAAAAAACATGTTTTTCCAAACAAAGCAACAACAGATATAAGTTTGCTTGATATCCATAATGTAATGGATGTTGTTTCTGAACTACAAGAAAATGAAAATGAAAGATGAACTGAATCCAAATTATTAAATAATCATAAATCTATCAACACTTGGTTATAGGCAATTATATTATTGATAATTTCTGTAAGATAACTTTACAAAAGGTAAGTGGTGGTATATACTCATGGATTATGAAATCCACTCACTGCGATATATCAAATAGGTACAACGTGTACCAATTCAAGAATTAAAATATGTAAGTTAAATGAAATATCTATTAACATACATGATACTATGAACTTCTAACACATATGAATATTATGAAAAACATTAATATTAATGATACTATAAACTTCTAAAAAGATGCTAGTTATAAGAAAAACTTATTAACATAAATTGTACTATAAACTTTTGATAACATTCAAATCACGTTCCTCTTTCTTTCACTATTTCTCTATCTTTCTCTCCCCTTCTTTCTATCTGCTTATCTTTCTATTCAAAGGTATTCCTATTGGTTATGCCTAGATTTCTATTAGTGGATGCATATTTTATTAAGTGCTCTATGGATAACCAATTGAACCATGTGTACTACATAAAATTATGAAATAAATGAACTATATATACCTCTTCAACATATGTATTGCACACTAAGGTATGATTGCTAGTATTTATCTCTCCATGTTGTCAATACCATGCTACGAATATGTTGTTTCTCTTGGGAATAATGTTTTTTTTTTTTATAATCCATTTCATTTTGTTTAGGTACAACTATTAACTTTTTAAGTGAACATTAATTCACCTAATACACCTATATAATTAACTTTTTAAGTTAGTTTTTGTATGGTAATGTATATAATTCACCTAATACATATTTATGTTTCAAATTTATCCCTCATTTTGTACAATTTGAAGGATATTGGGGGAGGTTGTGGAATTTGGCTTCATGCCTTCAAAATGCATTTGATCATAATTTATATACATCTTTACTCATAATTCAATGTGCTTAATCTACAACCTTTTCTTACCAATAGAGAACTCTTAAATAATAAGGCATTCATGGTGAAGAGTACTCATGTGAGTAGTTATAAATTCTATCTCTACACAAAGTTGATACAAATCAATAATTATCCTACTATCATATTTCTGAACTTTAGCTTTAAATGGTAATTGTTTATCCTTTTTTCTCATACTGAAACTTACTTATGGTCATTATATGGACAAATAAATACTTAAATTTGTAAGCAGAAGTCTGTGATATCTAAGGGGAAAAACTTAACCCTTGTGGTCATATGAAGGAGAGAATTTAAGCTACTTTATGCTACCGAAATAGACAAATAGATATCAATTTTTATTTAATCAAATCAAGAAATTACACCCAAACTATGATTGCTTATTCCAAGTAGCCAAAAAAATAACCAGGATTGATTTAGTCCTATGCTCATTTGGATTACTTAAAAACATTGAACAATTTTTGGAATAAAGGTTTCTTGGCTCCCACATTGTTCTATGATACCAATATAGTTGAAGATAATGATTTTCTTGGAGTGATTCCTTCCCCAATGGGGCAATTGTGCAATCTTAGCTTAGTGTGCATGGGATTGAGCAATCTCCAAAGCCAATTTTTTGTCACTACTGAGGACATTTTGTGAGTTTTTTTTCATGAGCATTTCACAAAACAATATTCCATGATTATTCCTACTAAGATAAATAATTTAGCAAAATTGAAATCTCTGATTTTGCTCTCTAATAGCTTGACCAACACTATAACAAGCAAACTTGTTGATTGTTGAAATCTTGCAGTCATTGATTTGAGCTAAAATTTTGAACAATCTAAAATTTTATGGCTTTCCATCCTCGTGAAATCAAATCAATGTTTTTCTTTTCCTACGTTACCTTTCTTTAAAAATTGTGATTTCCAAGAGAGTATCAATATATCGGAGTTTGAATAAGTACAGAGATGATGTGTTGCTCAAATATTAGAATTAGGATAAGAGGGTCAGTTCATTTTATGTTTCATTTTTTTTTGTGTGTACATTTTTTGAATGTATTTTATTTAATTTTTTTATGATTTAAATTTGGTTTTCCTTTAACATCTTTTATCTCTAATATCACCAGGATGCTACCTTGTACCATTGAAGTATAAAATGAACCAGGAATACTCATTAAAGAAGATGAAGATGGATGGTTCATTTAGTCATACTCAATAAAGTTGCAACTACTAAATGCATCTAAAAATGGATGATGAAAATGACTAGTCAGGATGTATATCATGGTTGTTAATGAAACAGCTTGGCTTCTTTCATTCCTCCACTTCTTCCACTCCACATCTATTAAGAGAAATCACCAAATTATAATTATAAGTGATATATACATTTTTATTTCATTAGTATATCAATAATTAGTTTTAAAATATTTTAATGCAATAAAATAAACTTAATTTGATGAATTGTTTTTTAATTTGTTTATCAACAAGGTCATGTTGTGTTTGGAAAATTGAGGAATTGAGGTAGATATTGAAGGGGTAAGCATGAGAGAGAAAGAGGTAAGGAAATAACAATAAAAAGGAAGACATAAATAGATATGGAGATAGGTATGGAGGAGGGGGATATATATATAAGGAAAGAGATAGATAAGGAGGGGGCGTAAAAGGATAAATAGATATGGTAGACATAAATATATAGAAAGAAGACATTGGGGGGGAGGAGGGAGAGAGAGAGAGAGAGAGAGAGAGAGAGAGAGAGAGAGAGAGAGAGAGAGAGAGAGAGAGAGAGAGAGCGGGGTGGGGGGGTTTGTGGAGAGAATCTCAAAAGAGAGAGTAAGGAGATAGATAGAAGTGTTGAGAAGGAGATTGAGAAGAAAGTTATGGAGACGAGAGGGAAAGATAGAGGGGAGAGTGGGGATGAAAAATATAAATATATAAACTAGAGACAATGGCACATGTATGTATATATATAGATAGAGTTAGGGGGGTGGAATATATAGGGATGGAGAGATAGAAAGATAGAGATAGAGATAGAGATAGAGTGTGAGATGAGGGAATAAATACAGAGATCTAGAGATTTAATGGTATAGGAAGAGCATAATGACAAGAGATGGATGTACAAAGAGATACAAATAGATCAAGAGGTAAAGATAGAAAGATATCTATGAAGATTGGAAGGATGCATAGAGAGGGAGAGATAGATAGGATGAAATATAAAGAGATATAGATGGTGAGTTAGATTGATTTAATTCAATTAATTCTATAATTATAAAGTTTTAGATAAAATTGATATAATATATTTATAGTTTCCATAATTAATTCTAAGATGTAATTTTAATTTTAAGAAATTCTAATGTTGTAATCAAATGGATTATTATATTAAATACTACTTATCAATATATTTTTAATTTTAAATCATTTAACTAGCTAAAATATAATATTATATAAAATCATATGTACATATAAAACCATTACAATTACATTTTAACGAAAGAAAAATAAAATACTACGATAGCAAGCAAGTGCTATAATAATACAATTGCAAGTATAAAAACCAGTAATCTAACTAAATATAAATGTGACTATAACTATATTTTTCATGCTTGTTTGCAAACTACATTTTCTATCAACTTGACACTCACAAAGATCCTCATGGAAACAAGAAGTTGGTGTTGCTAAGATCACTTATCAATTCAGTTGCATGTCTCTTCCAATTATAAGGAGATTCAAAATCAAGAACATATGGGAATTGTTAAGAATAGATTATTAAAGTGTGGAACTAAGGCCTAAATCTTTGGAATTTTATCGCCAAAACTCTCACATATCAAGTTAATATCTTGCAGATTCTCATGCATAGGTGATTTAAACTTTCATAGGAATTATCCCTAATACTTTTATTTTCTGTCAATTTGCCACTAACACTCTTAACTACATTCCCTTTGGAATTTGTCCATGGCTACAATGTTGTTTACACAACATTGATGGTACTATTTTTAAATTTTTTGAATAAATTACTAATTAATTTAAGAAAAAATCAAATATATAAAAGTTAAATTGTATTTTCTTTCACACTTTTTACACATGTCACTAAATTCATACGATATATTTTGATATCAAGTACTATTTTGTTAAGGTATAAAGACTTTTTTATGCTTGAGCATGAGAGGAATATGGGTTGTTTTGATGTGAAAGTTATCTTTACTCTAAAGTTTTCATAATGATGAAGTTACAACAAATAATCAAATCTTTAATTCAACTTTTTTTTTACACTAATATTTAACTACTTCTATGAATTTAAGATTATAGAATCAATTTAAAGAAAAAGGATATAATGAGATATATTTTTAGAATTATAGAATTAATTATTGAATTGTTTTTTAATATTAAGAGAGAGGAAGATAGACAAAGATAAATTTTAAAAGTATTTTAAAATTCAATTAAATTAATTCTATAAAATAATTAAAATTAAAAATATTTTTTAAAATTTATTAAAATTTATTTACAATAAATATTTAATTTTTTACTTTTAAAATTATATATAATAATATTTAATATTTTAAAATTTGAATACTTAACAAGATAGAGATAAGAGATAACATTGTGTCTTTTTTTTTTAAATTAGAAAATGTTTTCCTAATATAATGAAAGGACTCATTTTGTATATGAGAGGAATTTGTTTTTATATATGATTGTTATTTCTTATAATTTTTTAAATTATTAATAGATTTATAAAAGGTAAACACAAATTATCTCTATTTTAAACTAATATTTTTGTTTGATAACCACATTATTTTTCATTTCTTCTTATCAATTTCAATCTTGTTTCTTGAAAAATAGATATTATTATAGTCCTAAATTTTATTTAATTCTTATATTGTAACTTTAGTTCTTTTTATTTAAATATAAAAATAAAATTAAAACTTTAACATATATTATTTATTTGGCAAACTTGTTAGAGTTGGTTATTGATTTTGATATAAAATATTCAGCCCTTTAGCTAAATTAAGTTATAATAATTAAATTATAAGTTTCAGTTCATAAATTTGTTCATTAAGAGAGAATCATTAAAATAATTTCATATAAGTTATAAATAAATTTGTCATCTGAACATAAAAAGATATAAATTTGTACATAAAGAAAATAAGCTTTAGGTTTGCAAATTTGTTGTACGCTTTCTAATGATCAAACATCTAATGCATTGAAGAGCGTCATGCCAAACAGATGTAGATTTGAGCTCTTAATATGGTTGCAAAAAGTAATTAAAACTAATCATATACATTGTTAAGATTTTAACCAATGCAGGTTCAACTTTTCGCTTTAATATTAAAAGTAGAATTTAAGTAATAGTTATCATGAGCAAGCACATAACTCTTGGTAGGAAAAACAATAAATGAGTTTCAGCCTTCTAAGGCTTGGGGCTTGCCAAAACAAAGTACTGCTAATTGGACCATTTGTAGGATATCTAGTAAAGAGGATAATTTAGCAAGGTAATCCTATTGGAAAAGAATTTAGCAAGGTGATCCATCATTATATTAATGGCTACAAATGTTGGTTAAATTTAAGAAAACTATGATCTAAGTGTAGTGCCTGCCCCTAGTTTACATTTTTTGAGCTACATTTATGATATGATTGCCAAACTCTTTTAGGCCAATTTATGTTTGATGAGTAGTATCATTATTTTAGAGATTATCAGATGATGTTTACACTCAGTTTATTATATGATGAGATTACTTGGTACTCTATATTTCATGCATGTATGATGATTATTCAATGGTTTCAGTTATCGATGATGATTAGTTAGATGGTTCATTATTCCATGTGTTTCTTATGGATACTTACCCCATACTGCATGTGTATGGTGTGCGTGCTGTTTTATTTATGTATGGTGTTTCTGATATGGTTAAGGAAGGGAGTCGTAGTCACCTGCTAGTCGGGATCTACACGATGCACCACTTCCTGCCATTGCCTGTTTAGCTTAGAATATTGTGTTTGTACATGCGTGGATTTTATGTAGGTTGCAGGTACCGGGTATCGACTTCCCTGAATTGTCAGGATGAGCGTACCCTATCGCACTGTCTCAATGGTAAGAGAGGGGAGATAAACTCTTAAGTCCAAATCCTAAACCCTTTAGCCAATTGTCCTAATTGATAATTAGGACAAGTATCTGAGTTAAGTACCCTCCGAATGCATCAAATGATGTAATTTTGTGATTATAACCCTTTTGTTTGATTTGGTATGTATTTTTCTATGATGGGTTTTCGTATGTTGCTTTATGAGTCCTTGGTGTATTTTCTATTAATTAAGTCTAATTAAAAAGACTAATTAATGATTTAATTTAATAAGGAATTATTATGATATCTTTATAGTTAATTAATTAATTAATTAATTAAATAAAAGAATTAAAGTTGGAAATTAAAGTTCAAGATATATTTAGAACAGGATAATATTTATTTAATTTAATAATAATATATTTGGAGTTCATTTTTAAATAAATGCTAAATATTATTGTTATTTAAATTAATTAAATATGTTATCAATTAAGTTCTAAAATAAATTAAAAAGTTGAAAGATATTAATTTATTAAGAATTCTAGATCGCATGATCTAAACATGAGTTAAATATAAGAATTAAATTAAAAGATTAAATTATAAAAATTAATAACGTTATTTTAATTTCTTAAAAGTGCACATAAGATTTAAAATAATAAATTAATTAAGAATTGAAGTCAAGTGAAATTTTAAATAAAGTTATTTAATAATTCAACTTAATGTGCATGAAAGTTGAATGCAAAAGAATTAGAAAAGATAATAAAAGTTAAATTGGAGTTAACTGAGTTGTGCAAAGAGTCTTCTCAGGTAAACGCACAATTAGTGCCCCGAATTGAGGAGAATTTGCTTATCACAACTTTCGGGGTTCATTTTTGAAGGGGAGGAATCTGGACGGGAATTTTTGGGAAGACAATTTTTGGAAGCAAATTTCAAAAGGCTGATACGAAGAAAGTCTGGAAGGGGAAGGTTATTGAGAGGAGCGAATTCGCATACAGTTCCTGGAGATTGCATAATAGCATCAGGATCAGGTAGGGTCTTGTGTTTTTTTTTATCCATTAAATATGCAATTATCCCTTCCTGCCTTCTTCGTGTCTGGGGTTTTGTAGATCTAAATTCTCTGTGATGAAAGTTGTAAGCTTTCAATATTGTGAATTTATTAATTATTCGTCAATAATTTCTATATCCATGGAGACTGGATGAATTAATTAGAACCATTGTTTTCTTGATTTAGAAATTAAGATCTAATTTAATAAGGGTTTTTTTTTAATGAAATTGAAAGTTCTAGATATATATATATATATATATATATATATATATATATATATATATATATATATATATATATATATATATATATATATATATATATATATATATATATATATATATATCCTTTAAAAAAAAAAAATTTGTTTTATTGAAAATTAAATAAAAATAAATTTTTTTAAAAATAAAATTGGATTTATTTTATTATATTTGAAATCTTTTAAAATATATATATAATAATATTTAGTGGGGGGGGAGGGAATCACCCCGTACCCGCCCCCCACTGTCGGCAGGCTGACAGTACCTGCGTCGCAGGTACTGCGACGGCAGGTACAAAGTACCTGCCGCCGCAGGCCCTGCGACCGCAGGCCTGCGGCCAAAGCCGACGGGCTATAAACGTGGGTGATAGAAAATAAAATATAAAATTTTTTTTTTCGCTTTTTATTTTTTTTATAATTTTTTTTTTTTAAATTATTAAAAACAAAGTTTATTTATTTAAAAATTTTAAATAATAAAATTATAATATATTCAATTTTTATAATAGATTAAACTTTTTAAATATTTAATAAATAAATATTAATTGCATAGATATAGTTGTAAATTTTAATTTATTAATAATTTTGCTTAAATATTAATAAATTAACAATTATTAGTTGGATTAAAATAAGTAATTAGATCTAATGAATATTGATTAATTTAATTAAAATTAGTTTAATTAAGTTAATTAATAATGAATTTTATTTGACTAAATTATAAATTTGGATATTGATTTAATGAAAGTTATTATAGAAACGGGTTATTCGAAAAAGGGTAGTTGTGAAAACTTTGTTACTTGAATTCGACATTAAACTAAAACACAAACCTTACCTTAACTTAAATAATATACTTTCAGATCCAATCTCTGAGACTTTGATGTTGTCTTTTTACTTTGAATGTTTTGGGGTTGGTTTAGCGTTGGCCAGTTCAGGTTGTTACCAGAGGCTCGGGGTTGTGAATGTGATGTCTTGATGATTTGGTCTCGATCTTTCTTAACCTGACCATGGTAATGTGATGAAGTGCTCTATGACATGATTGTGTTTACTGTTTGTTATTGCTTTCCAGTTTCCTTGTGTGAAGCTGAGGTGTATGTATTTGAGAATACCTAACTTAACCATTTTTGAGTCTCGATCAGTTATATTTGATAACCATTTCTGAGTCTCGATCAGTTATACTTGTATTACTTTCTGGTTGCTCATTAGAGAACCATTGGATTTTGTGACTTATCATTGATGCCTTCAGTTGCTGATAGAGAACGGCCGTGATTACATGATTACTATTTGATGTTATCTGTTTCTCATGAAGAACTGATATATTTTGTGGATTATCTTTTTATGATATTTTCAGTTGCTCATATAGGACTAAGATGGTTTTATTATGATGCTTTGATTTACGAGTTCATGAGCTAGGGTAGGTTATCTATGTGTAGAGTCGTGAAGTGGCTTGCAATAGGGGTCGGAGCCCTAAGAGGCTGCCTTGAGAAACCCATTGTAAGTCATTTTTAATAAGTGAAAACATTTACACTAAATGAGAGAAAATGAACCTAACAAGATAATTGTATGTTCTCTCCCATGCCATGAGTGCTAGTACAGACTAGGATGGGGTAGAGAGGATGCTTGGTTACGACCTTGCATTCCATAGTATGCCTCGTCAATACGAGAGGATACTAGTGGCCGCAGGATCAGTAGGGACCCGAGATTCCTAAGGGATTGCTCGGGTAACTTCTACATGACTTTTGCGATGACACTTTCCCGCTTGCATATTAGGTTTCCTACGTGTCTTGTGGTACCTCTGGGATTTAGATGTCGATCTTTTTAGGAACCCTTGAGTTAGCATACTTATAGGATTTCCTGGACTTAGAGAGTATTTATGATTATAGGTTTTGTTATCCTATTTGGGACTTTTGACTATCTCCTCAGCGCGGTGGGAGTGGACCATTTAGGTTCCACGCGGTCGGGTGGTAGTGCTTTTACTCTTACCATTGAGATCCGTTCCATGGTCACCGTGGCTGGAGTTTTCGTGATTGGCATTTACCTTCACTATGTTCTTGGATTATTATGATGGATGGTTAGATTTTATGAGAGATGTTTTATCATTATGGATGTATGGATGTATCATGTATGGTGAATAGTTTCATATATTTTTACTGTACTTTGTATCATGGATTTGAGGATGTTGTATCTTGATCTTTACATATGTATATTCTTTTAAGCCTTTCATACCCTGTGACATGTACAGTGGATGAATGAGCATTCCGAATTAATTTGCCAAGGAGCATTCGGAACAAATGTATATTATGGACATTGGAGTTTCTGATTATTCTTTTATATGTATGTGTTAGTTGTTAGACTTAGAATTAATTAAATTTAAACGTGACTCAACATCTTGGGATCTTTAAGAAATGTAACTTGCAATGTATGTTTGTCGATGATTACATGTTATTGCTTCCGCTACTATTTGTCTGATGTGTATGTCATACTTTCTTACTTTAAAAAAAAAAAAAATGTTTAGCAAACTTAGTGAAACTTTAGGTTAATTCTTTTGGATCCCTTGGCGGGGCGTTACATCTGGTATCAGAGCCAGGGTTTCTACATTGGGAGCTCTGGGTATATTGGAATGCCACTAGTGTTAACTAGTTGAATAAAAATGCAAACCTTTAAACTAAAACTTGAAGCTAGTTGAACTGAAATAGTATATAAACTATTAGTTACCTATTTTATTCATACTTCAACACTCAAAACTTCAAAACTGAAATTATACTTAAACTGAAATTATAGGTAAACTGAAAACTGAAAATATCTTGTTTGCAAAACATGTGTCTTTTATCTATGTATTTCAGTAGTATGTTTCATGGTTATTTTAGCATCTTGTGTCTTGGATATTATTGCAGGATGGTATCTGGGACGAGATCTTCCGTTAGGGGCCGTAGCCTTAGCCATGGTAGAGGTCGTGGACGAGGCAGAGATGTTAGTATTCATGAGTCTATCCATGAGAGCCCCATTCAGGAAGAGAATAGGGAAGAGCATGTCAGTGAGCATCAGGAAGAGAACCACGATGAGGGACATGTGGACTCTAAGGAGGTTGATCTGAGGCAAATGATGCGAACCCTTATTGATCGCTTACCTCCTGTTCTTGAGCAAGATAGAGCACACCAGGTTGGACATGAGCATAGACGCAAATCTAGGAGTCCTTAGAGGGATCGACATAGATTCATAGTATCTTCTCAGATGAAGGATCTTTAGAGGTCCAAGATCAAGCCCTTTAATGGGCAAGGTTTTGGGTATGTAGCTGAGCAGTGGCTTATTGCCCTTGACAGGATTTTTGCTATGCAGGACTTTGATAGTAATGTCAAAGCGAGGTTTTCCATTACCAATCTAGAGTTATTTGGAGCCACCTGGTGGACTATTGAGGAGAAGAAGTTGGGCATTGACATGGGTAGTGTCACTTGGGAGATTTTCTTGGAGAGTTTTCATGAGCGATTCCTACCAGAGGAATGGAAGCAGCATAGAGCAGATGAGTTCCATAACCTGAGACAGTTCACTATGACCGTTGTAGAGTATGAGTGCAAGTTCTATGAGCTCATGCCTTTTTCGGGATTCAGTGACAACCCAGCACAGTTGGCACAACATTTCATTCGAGGCTTGAACAACCGTTTTATTGGGGGTGTTAAGGTATTTGAGCCTAAGACCCTCAAGGATGTGGTACATCGAGCTATCCTGGTAGAGCAGAGTGTCAACTTTGGGCAAGGAGGATTTGTGGGAGCGCCTACTATAGCAGGATCTAAGGGCAACCACAATTTCGGTGGAATCAGGAAGCCTCCCTTCCCTAGGAGGAATCAGTATTCTCAGCAGCATTCTCAGCAGCAGCATAAAGGATTTTAGCCTCAGGCACAGAGTGGTGGTGGTGGATCCAACTCTAGGATCAATCGCAATGCTCAACGTAATAGACAGAATCAGCAATCTCGGCCTGCACAGAGCAACCAGTCTTTTGCTAGCAGGGGTAGCCACCAGCGGTCGAATGCACCACCTATAGGGAGAGGATCTGGCAGAGGCACGGGATGTTATTCGTGTGGACAGATTGGTCATATTGCAGCATACTACCCACAGCGAGCATCTCAGTATTCAGGACCCAGGCCTGTGGCATCTGAGCCTACAGTCGGAAATATAGGTGGATCTCATAGAGTATTTGCAGCAGTTGATCACCGTCAGGCAGACCATCAGGGGACAGTAGTTGAGACTACAGGAGCTATCCGAGGTACACCTCTCTCTGTATTATTTGATTCAGGTGCTACAGATTCTTTCATTTCTCCATCTCTAGTTGATAAGTGTAAGCTGGAGTCGGTTAAGCAAGATCATGGTTGGCAAGTGGAACTAGCCTCAGGTGCTAAAGTTTCCACAGATTCGGTGGTTCATAAGTGTGGACTTAGCATAGGAGGGTTTGAGACTTCAGTCGATTTTCAAGTTATTCCTCTTGGCTCCTACGATGTGGTCTTAGGTATGGATTGGCTTGGCTCTCATAGGGCTAGTATTGACTGCAGAAAGAAGACCATTATGTGTCAGGATGACCAAGGGAAGGATGTTGAGATTGTGGGGATACCGAGACCTATATCCCTACGGATGATCTCTGCTATGCAACTTAAGCGAAGCTTTCGTAAGGGGTGTCAGGTATTTGCCGTTACGGTAAATGAGCTTGATGAGGAAGAATCTACGAGGAAGACCCTACATCACCCTATTTTACAGGAGTATGTTGATGTCTTTCCGAGTGAGATTCCAGGCATGCCTCCGAAGAGAGACATTGATTTTAGCATTGAGCTCACTCCAGGAGCGGAACCTATCTCTAGAGCTCCTTACCGTATGACCACTCAAGAGCTAAGTGAGTTGCGTTTGCAGTTAGAGGAACTTTTGGCCAAGGGTAGTATTCGACCTAGTGTATCACCATGGGGAGCTCTAGTGCTCTTTGTGAAGAAGAAGGATGGTTCTTTGCGCCTTTGCATTGATTACAGACAGCTGAATAAGGTGACAATAAAGAACAGGTATCCTTTACCAAGGATTGACAATTTATTTGATCAGATCAAGGGGGCTACAGTGTTCTCTAAGATTGATCTTAAGTCAGGATACCATCAACTTCGCATCAAGGAGGCTGATATTCATAAGACCGCTTTCCGAACTCGCTACGGGCATTATGAGTTCACAGTGGTACCCTTTGGGCTGACGAACGCTCCATCAGTTTTCATGTGCTTAATGAATGGGGTGTTCCGTTCCTATCTTGATAGATTTGTTCTTGTGTTCCTTGATGATATTCTGATATATTCTAAGTCCCAAAAGGAACATGAGGAACATTTGAGTTTAGTTTTGCAGTGCTTGAGAGATAATCAACTTTATGCCAATGCGGCAAAGTGTGATTTCTTTCAATTAGAGATACAGTATTTGGGACACGTTATTTCAGGTGAAGGTATCTCTGTAGACCCTGCGAAGATCCAGGCAATAGTAGATTGGCTTGCACCCACTATTGTGTCGGAGATTCGTAGTTTCATGGGTCTAGCTGGGTATTATCGCAGATTTGTTCAAAACTTCTCCAGAATAGCACACCCTATTACCTCCCTTCAGAGGAAAGGAAAGAAGTTTCTTTGAACAGAAAAGTGTGTAGAAGCATTTCAGAAACTCAAAGAGCTTCTGACCAGTGCACCGATCTTAGCAGTACCTGATCCAGAAGGTGATTTCATGGTGTGTACAGATGCTTCCCTTGAGGGTATTGGAGCAGTTCTAATGCAGAATGGTCAAGTGATTGCATATGAGTCACGCAAACTCAAGGATCATGAGTTGAATTATCCTACACATGACCTTGAGTTAGCAGCAGTAGTTCATGCCTTAGTGAGATGGAGACATTTCTTGTTGGGACACAGATTTGAATTACATAGCGATCATCGTAGTCTTTAGTACATATTCACGCAGCCTAATCTGAATGCTAGGCAAAGGCGTTGGATGGATTTTTTGTGCGAGTATGACTTTGAGGTGAAGTATATCCAGGGGAAGGAGAATTTCGTAGCTGATGCTTTGAGTCACAGGAAACATGTGATATCATCTATGACTCTTAGTGTCGATTTGAGATGTCAGATACTTCAGGCACTCCCCACTGATTCATGGTATCTGGAGGTGTGCAGTGAGATCAATTCAGAGAGACCCTTGGAGGGTAAGTTTTTAGGCTATGTCCTAGAGTCAGATGGCCTTTTGAGACTTTCAGGAAGGATCTATGTGCCGCTACTGGATGAGCTTCGCATATTGATCCTATCAGAGGCCCATCGTGCACCTTACTCGGCACATCCAGGTGTCAAGAAGATGCATGCAGATTTGCGACGTTTATTCTATTGGTCCGGGATGAAGCGCGACATTGCTGATTTTGTGGCTAGATGTCTTGAGTGTCAGAGAGTCAAGGCAGAACACCAGCATCCGGCAGGACTTTTGCAACCAAATCTCGTTCCTTCGTGGAAGTGGGACATCATCTCTATGGATTTCATAGTAGGATTACCTATGACTCTTCGTCGTCATGATGCTATCATGGTCACCGTTGACCGGTTGACCAAGGTGGCACATTTTGCACCAATCAGGTCTTCCTACACTGCAGCTTCAGTAGCTAATGTCTTCATGCGTGATATTGTGAGACTACATGGTATCCCCCGAAAGATCATTTCGGATAGGGATCATGTTTTCACTTCCACATTTTGGACATCACTACAGCATGATCTTGGAGCGCAGTTGAACTTCAGTTTAGCATATCACCCAGAGACAGATGGGCAGACAGAGAGAGTGAATCAGGTTCTCGAAGATATGTTGAGGATGTACGTGATGGATAGGCACTCATTGGGAGGACTATCTCTACCTAGTGGAGTTTGCTTACAACAACGGGTATCACAGTTCTATTGGCATGGCACCTATCCAAGCCATATATGGACGCCCTTGTCGTACACCTTTGAGTTGGGATAGCCTTGAGGATCACATCCTGTTGGGCCCAGAGATGCTTCGTGACATGGAGCAACAGGTGGTGCGTATCCAAGAGCACTTGACAACGGCACAGGATAGGCAGAAGAAGTATGCTGATGCTCATAGGTCAGATAAGCAGTTTGTTGTGGGAGAGAAGGTTTTCTTGAGAGTGCGTCCGCGGAAGAGTCCGATCCGTTATGGAAAGGGCTCGAAGCTAGCACCTCATTTTATGGGACCATTCAATATTCTTGAGAGGATTGGTCCAGTTGCCTATCGTCTTGCTTTACCACCCAGCCTTGCTCGCATTCATGATGTTTTCCATGTTTTAGTACTTAGACAATATATTCCTGATGTTGTACATATTCTTGATTGGAATGCATTACAGGTAGAGGACGGGCACCTGGCTTTGGAGCCAATACGTATTCTGGAGCAGCGGGAGTTGACCCTCAGGGGTCGAACCATAGAGCAGGTAAGGGTCCAATGGGACCCTACTGATGACTCTTCAGCGACATGGGAGGATGCATCTAGGTTACGGGATTTATATCCCTATTTGTTTATAGGCTTCCAGGAGTAAGCCTAAGTCTAGGGGGGGTGGATGTAGTGCCTGCCCCTAGTTTACATTTTTCGAGCTACATTTATGATATGATTGCCAAACTCTTTTAGGCCAATTTATGTTTGATGAGCAGTATCATTATTTTAGAGATTATCAGATGATGTTTACACTTAGTTTATTATATGATGAGATTACTTGGTACTCTATATTTCATGCATGTATGATGATTATTCAATGGTTTCAGTTATTGATGATGATTAGTTAGATGGTTCATTATTCCATGTGTTTCTTATGGATACTTACCCCATACTGCATGTGTATGGTGTGCGTGTTGTTTTATTTATGTATGGTGTTTCTGATATGGTTAAGGAAGGGAGTCGTAGTCACCTGCTAGTCGGGATCTACACGATGCACCACTTCTTACCATTGCCTGTTTAGCTTAGAATATTGTGTTTGTACATGCGTGGATTTTATGTAGGTTGCAGGTACCGGGTATCGACTTCCCTGAATTGTCAGGATGAGCGTACCCTATCGCACTATCTCAATGGTAAGAGAGGGGAGATAAACTCTTAAGTCCAAATCCTAAACCCTTTAGCCAATTTTCCTAATTGATAATTAGGACAAGTATCTGAGTTAAGTACCCTCTGAATGCATCAAATGATGTAATTTTGTGATTATAACCCTTTTGTTTGATTTGGTATGTATTTTTCTATGATGGGTTTTCGTATGTTGCTTTATGAGTCCTTGGTGTATTTTCTATTAATTAAGTCTAATTAAAAAGACTAATTAATGATTTAATTTAATAAGGAATTATTATGATATCTTTATAGTTAATTAATTAATTAATTAATTAAATAAAAGAATTAAAGTTGGAAATTAAAGTTCAAGATATATTTAGAACAGGATAATATTTATTTAATTTAATAATAATATATTTGGAGTTCATTTTTAAATAAATGCTAAATATTATTGTTATTTAAATTAATTAAATATGTTATCAATTAAGTTCTAAAATAAATTAAAAAGTTGAAAGATATTAATTTATTAAGAATTCTAGATCGCATGATCTAAACATGAGTTAAATATAAGAATTAAATTAAAAGATTAAATTATAAAAATTAATAATGTTATTTTAATTTCTTAAAAGTGCACATAAGATTTAAAATAATAAATTAATTAAGAATTGAAGTCAAGTGAAATTTTAAATAAAGTTATTTAATAATTCAACTTAATGTGCATGAAAGTTGAATGCAAAAGAATTAGAAAAGATAATAAAAGTTAAATTGGAGTTAACTGAGTTGTGCAAAGAGTCTTCTCGGGTAAACGCACAATTAGTGCTCCGAATTGAGGAGAATTTGCTTATCACAACTTTGGGGGTTCATTTTTGAAGGGGAGGAATCTGGACGGGAATTTTTGGGAAGACAATTTTTGGAAGCAAATTTCAGAAGGCTGATACGAAGAAAGTCTGGAAGGGGAAGGTTATTGAGAGGAGCGAATTCGCATACAGTTCCTGGAGATTGCATAATAGCATCAGGATCAGGTAGGGTCTTGTGTTTTTTATTATCCATTAAATATGCAATTATCCCTTCCTGCCTTCTTCGTGTCTGGGGTTTGTAGATCTGAATTCTCTGTGATGAAAGTTGTAAGCTTTCAATATTGTGAATTTATTAATTATTCGTCAATAATTTCTGTATCCATGGAGACTGGATGAATTAATTAGAACCATTGTTTTCTTGATTTAGAAATTAAGATCTAATTTAATAAGGGTTTTGTTTTAATGAAATTGAAAGTTCTAGATATATATATATATATATATATATATATATATATATATATATATATATATATATATATATATATATATATATATATATATATATATATCCTTTAAAAAAAAAAAATTGTTTTATTGAAAATTAAATAAAAACGAATTTTTTTAAAAATAAAATTGGATTTATTTTATTATATTTGAAATCTTTTTAAAAATATATATATATATATATATATATAAATATAATAATATTTAGTGGGGGGGAGGGAATCACCCCGTACTCGCCCCCCACTGTCGGCAGGCCGACAGTACCTGCGTCGCAGGTACTGCGACGGTAGGTACAGAGTACCTGCCGCCGCAGGGCCTGCGGCCAAAGCCGACGAGCTATAAACATGGGTGATAGAAAATAAAATATAAAATTTTGTTTTTCGTTTTTTATTTTTTTTATAATTTTTTTTTTTTAATTATTAAAAACAAATTTTATTTATTTAAAAATTTTAAATAATAAAATTATAATATATTCAATTTTTATAATAGATTAAACTTTTTAAATATTTAATAAATAAATATTAATTGCATAGATATAGTTGTAAATTTTAATTTATTAATAATTTTGCTTAAATATTAATAAATTAACAATTATTAGTTGGATTAAAATAAGTAATTAGATCTAATGAATATTGATTAATTTAATTAAAATTAGTTTAATTAAGTTAATTAATAATGAATTTTATTTGACTAAATTATAAATTTGGATATTGATTTAATGAAAGTTATTATAGAAACGGGTTATTCGAAAAAGGGTAGTTGTGAAAACTTTGTTACTTGAATTCGACATTAAACTAAAACACAAACCTTACCTTAACTTAAATAATATACTTTCAGATCCAATCTCTGAGACTTTGATGTTGTCTTTGTACTTTGAATGTTTTGGGGTTGGTTTAGCGTTGACCAGTTCAGGTTGTTACCAGAGGCTCGGGGTTGTGAATGTGATGTCTTGATGATTTGGTCTCGATCTTTCTTAACCTGACCATGGTAATGTGATGAAGTGCTCTATGACATGATTGTGTTTACTGTTTTTTATTGCTTTCCAGTTTCCTTGTGTGAAGCTGAGGTGTATGTATTTGAGAATACCTAACTTAACCATTTTTGAGTCTCGATCAGTTATATTTGATAACCATTTCTGAGTCTCGATCAGTTATACTTGTATTACTTTCTGGTTGCTCATTAGAGAACCATTGGATTTTGTGACTTATCATTGATGCCTTCAGTTGCTGATAGAGAACGGTCGTGATTACATGATTACTATTTAATGTTATCTGTTGCTCATGAAGAACTGATATATTTTGTGGATTATCTTTTTATGATATTTTCAGTTGCTCGTATAGGACTGAGATGGTTTTATTATGATGCTTTGATTTACGAGTTCATGAGCTAGGGTAGGTTATCTATGTGTAGAGTCGTGAAGTGGCTTGCAATGGGGGTCGGAGCCCTAAGAGGCTTCCTTGAGAAACCCATTGTAAGTCATTTTTAATAAGTGAAAACATTTACACTAAATGAGAGAAAATGAACCTAACAAGATAATTGTATGTTCTCTCCCATGCCATGAGTGCTAGTACAGACTAGGATGGGGTAGAGAGGACGCTTGGTTACGACCTTGCATTCCATAGTATGCCTCGTCAGTACGAGAGGATACTAGTGGCCGCAGGATCAGTAGGGACCCGGGATTCCTAAGGGATTGCTCGGGTAACTTCTACATGACTTTTGCGATGACACTTTCTCGCTTGCATATTAGGTTTCCTACGTGTCTTGTGGTACCTCTGGGATTTAGATGTCGATCTTTTTAGGAACCCTTGAGTTAGCATACTTATAGGATTTCCTGGACTTAGAGAGTATTTATGATTATAGGTTTTGTTATCCTATTTGGGACTTGAGACTATCTCCTCAGCGCGGTGGGAGTGGACCGTTTAGGTTCCACGCGGTCGGGTGGTAGTGCTTTTACTCTTACCATTGAGATCCGTTTCGTGGTCACCGTGGCTGGAGTTTTCGTGATTGGCATTTACCTTCACTATGTTCTTGAATTATTATGATGGATGGTTAGATTTTATGAGAGATGTTTTATCATTATGGATGTATGGATGTATCATGTATGGTGAATAGTTTCATATATTTTTACTGTACTTTGTATCATGGATTTGAGGATGTTGTATCTTGATCTTTACATATGTATATTCTTTTAAGCCTTTCATACCCTGTGACATGTACAGTGGATGAATGAGCATTCCAAATTAATTTGCCAAGGAGCATTCGGAACAAATGTATATTATGGACATTGGAGTTTATGATTATTCTTTTATATGTATGTGTTAGTTGTTAGACTTAGAATTAATTAAATTTAAACGTGACTCAACGTCTTGGGATCTTTAAGAAATGTAACTTGCAATGTATGTTTGTCGATGATTACATGTTATTGCTTCCGCTACTATTTGTCTGATGTGTATGTCATATTTTCTTACTTTAAAAAAAAAAAAAAATGTTTAGCAAACTTAGTGAAACTTTAGGTTAATTCTTTTGGATCCCTTGGCGGGGCGTTACACTAAGTGAGTTTTAGTAATTTGGAACCCCCATATTAAAGCCGAACACGAGTGGAGAAAACCAAATTCCCTTCATAAGTAAGGGTTCATTTGGTTGCTGGAATAGGAATAGAAAAGTTGGAATACATTTTCTATTTTCTGTTTGGTTCGTTACTAGGAATAGGGAATAGAATTACGTATTCCCATTTTGCCTCTAAAATGAACTTATACCCATTCCAAAAAATACCTGTTATTGGAATAGCCATTCCTATTCCCAATATTACATGTCTATTCTCCATTCCTATGCCTGCGACCAAACGAACTAATTGTCTTAGAAGATCTGCATAGCGGGTTGACGTACAATTTCAAATTGTCCCCCTCCAGCGTGTTGCTTTGACATTTGGATTTACTAATTAAACAGAGAATGACCATTGAGATGAATGACATTAGGAAAAGATAGAATGAATTTTGTGGATGACAATCAAATAATGATTTGATATGGGTCGGGCGCATAACCATTAATTCTCCAGGTAATGATTCAATTGTCAATGATAAAACAAACTAGACATCGGCCACAATCCCCAAGTCATTGCTGTTTTACAATCAAACATTCTTATATTCAAATGTGTGTAGCAAACTCCCTTGACTTGCTTCTTAATACTCCCTGCAATTTTACAGAACATGGTACTTTGTATGTTACCAGCATGATCTTTATGTTTCTCATTTTTATGGGCGTAAACCGTTTCTCATGACTTTCTTCTTTTCACGACGTAAACTGTTTCTCATGGCATCTGGCAATGTCGGATTGTCATAACAATTTGGCGGCAAGCATAATAGGGATAAGTCTATTGGCTTAAAAACATTTATATATATTTAGATTAAATATTAACTTAATTTTACAAATATTAATACAAAATGAAATAGAATATAAATATTATAATTTTGAAATAATATTATTTTAAATCAATTCATTTAAAAAATATATTTAAAAATCAAAATATAAATTGGAAAAAATTGTAATACAATACAATAAATAGTAAGCATAATCTTATTTTTTAGAAAAAAAATTATTCAAGAGTGCTTTGTTGGTGGAGTGATTTTTGCCCAGTCTTTACAACAAAAACATAGAAGTACAAGTGTGTTTGCTTTAAAAGTTTCTTCATTCACATAACTATATTATCTAGAATGACAAATTTTAGCTAGAAATTTTTGTTTTCAGAATTTTTTTGGGTCCAACTTTATGATATTTGGCTAGAAGTTGTCCAATTCAATTATAATATTTTACTTGTAATGACCCAAATGTCTTTGTCATTAGCATAAATTGTAGTCTAGGTTGGGTTTTTTACTCCATTTTCATATTAAAAGTAATAGTTGTTGTTCTCTCCCAACAATGTGTAACTTTTTTTGTAGCTTTGTTTAATCAAACATTGATTGACTGAATTACGAACTTTATTTTTAAGTTGAAGTAAATGATACTATTTTCTTTTAATAATGATCTCATGTGAGTATGGAAATTATTATGATAACTTATCAATCTATTAATTTATGTAAAGAATTACATTTTTTCTGTAACTTTGTTCCTTTTTCTAGTTACACATCCACTAACATTGCTACAATAATATATCATTACATTCAAGATGTTATGTTCAATATATCCAATGAGTTGGTTAACCTTTTTATTTCGTTATACTACCAATCTCTCTATATATTGTGCTTATGTTGCAAAATATTATTTATTTCATATTTAAATTGGTACAAAAGAGGAATATGCAGTTGTTTCACAAGGCTAGCCAAGTAGATGTCACAACCGATTTTTAGACTCCTATATTTCAGTATGATTTATTGACCTTGTTTGACTCTTTTCACTTAGTCATGATGTTTGTTGTTAAGATTAGTTGATATATATGTAAGGATTAGACATATTTGCTATTTCAACATGTGATGCATTTACAATTATATATATAATTTGATGAAATATCTTGTGAAAAAAAATAGATGGAATGTAAATATTTATGGTTGATTATTTTAGATTTGAATAAAAAGGCAAGTGATAATTATCTAATTTAGAAATTGATGTCTTTTCAATTTGATTATGGATTTTTGGTTACTAACCTACTAATGACAAATTGAGTTTTGCAAAAGCAAACATGAATGTGAAGACAAGGGTATGGTTGAGGTAAAGAAGGTTAGCCCCTTGGTAAGGATGTGTTTGGAATTATATGGTCATGCACACACCACTTAGTTAGACATATTATAGAAAATATATTGTACCATAGATTTCATGCTTAAATTGATTTAATTATGTTGCCTCCATAGTTATTGTGTTAGTTTAGACTTTTTATTTATTTAAAACAAATATCAGCACAATAAAATTAAACATTATTGTATTGCAATTAAATGTTAAAATACTTTATTAATTTGAATATTCCTTTTTTATTTTTTTGAAAGAAAAACTCATTAGAAAATAATAAATTTTAACAAGACTTAGGTTCTTTGAATAAATTTTAATTTACACTCCTTTTTAATATCCTCTCACCACATATTTTCGATTACGGAAAAGTTGGGAAATATACCGGTTAACATTAATTACAACAAACTAAAAATTGAAGTCTTCTACGATTGAAATTATGAAGGCAAGTGGAACTTTAATAGAACTAAGAGATGTCACCCCTAAATTTGGGGGATGTCAAACGTCTATGAATGAGATTTGATTGTTTTAAGCAAGAGCTGGGAAGAGTAAAAAGGTTTAAGCACTGGACTCACAGGATATCAGGTTTTTATTTTATTTTTGTTGTTCCTCTTTGAGACTGGGAAGTGTAGTAAAGTTTTGGAAATATGTGATCAACAATTAATTAAATGGTTAATACAGTTCTGAAACAAATGAAACAGTTTAGTTCAACTATAGAAACTTTGTTTAGGAACATTTGGAAAGGAAAAATCTGCACTTTATTATATTTTATCTTTCATTAGAAAATCTATAAAAGACCAAAACAACTGCCATCTTAATTTTACATGACGTCTCTGTTAATAATCGAGTTTATTTTTCCATTTTTCGTTCTGAACTGGAAATAATTATAATATTTTTGTTTCCTTGTTTATATTATAATAGAGATACCTGTTTTTACCTATCTCGGCTCATTCAAATTCAAAAATAAAATTACATAATCTCTTAATCCTTTCTTTCATTTTATTTACAATCGGACAATACAGTTGTTTTATCTGCAGTATTCCAGCTAAGTTTATGTGCTCTAAAGAAATAAGAAGCCCCATTTTATTTTATTTTATTTTATTTTTAGTTAACGTTTAATTCAAACTCTTTGTTCAAAGACAAACAATTGATCATATTGACTGCTAGAATAGAATGAATCATTGATATTAGATCTGTGTTTAATTACTCATTTCTTGCATTATTCTTTATCTTCAAATGAAGTTCAGAAGCATACTGTCCTAAATATATATAAATTATATACCTGATATGACTTGAAATTGTCAAGTAGTTATTTATCTTCCTTGAGTAATAGCAAACTATAGTTATCATACCTTTTCAATAATTTTTAAGATCTAAAATAAAATCTCTGTCATAGTTTAATGGTTAAATAGAAAGAAAATGAACTAAACCAAATCTGAAATAAATTTATAAGAATCAATTTTTTCTATTGAAATTTCCTTCCAAGAATACACGTATTCTAGTTTAGGAATTAAAAGGTATTATATATATATATATATATATATATATATATACTCACACACACTATAAAGCATGAAGGAGAAGAATCTTAGTTTTAAAACTAAAAAGTTGTTTGACAGGTTTAATTTCTTTTCTTTTCTCATGAGAAGATAAGTACGATTTATTTATTTTTGTTTTTGTTTCTAGATTTAAAAAGGAGTTACTAATTGTGGTAGATCTCATGCATTTGTTTAATTTTGAAATTATCTTAATATTATTAAATAGAAATGTGTTATTATTTTATGATGTTATTATTTTGAAATCTGAAGTATTATTTTCTTTTATGATTTTTTATTATCAAATAATACTATTTACTTATTTATTTATTATTTTTGTTGAAAAAAAATATTGTTTGATAAGAAAATATTTGAATTAAGGAAGGAAAAGATTAGAATAGGGTGTAATGTGAAAGATAGAGAAGGGTAAATAAGATAAAATTATTTATCTACCAGTTTAATTTGGGAATGTAAGATGCTTTGGCCAAAGTATAGATCATAGATGTTGTTAAAATATGCTTGGTTGGTTATTTTTGTTACTCTCTGCCACCCTATGTATATGATTTCTTCTTAGACTATAGAATGTTTAGAAGATAGGTGCACAGTTTCGCCATATTCTTCTGACTCATCAATGCCAAGTTGGTAGGTTTCTCGAGCAAGGGTCAGTGTGCTTTTCATTTTAGGAAGAGCCTCAAGGGAGCTAACCACTCCATGGTTGGGCGGTAAAAGTGCCTGGGCCACACTTTTGTCTTAGGGTTTGCAAGTGGACATGAAATCTGGAGGCTTAGGAGATAGGGTTGAAGTTTTAGTGTGGTACCTAGATGACTAGACCAAGATGATCTTATTTGGGATGTATTTTGATCATACATGAAGTAATGAGTTCTACATACATTACACCATAGGACTTTTTCATATGTTCAACAAATAGTCGACATTTTCCTTTTTAGATTTATCATTGTGTATATTATGTTAATTCAACTTATAGTCTCTTGTATATATAGGCAAAATTGAAATGTTCTTATTTTGGCATTCTATGTTCAAACTTTTGTACTTGATAAAATAGTTTGTGAAAATTTAATATGGACTTGACTAGGGTGTTTTTGTCTTGCGATTTTTTTTTTTGCTACAATGATGACATGGCATAAAATTTAGGTTTTTCGATCTTTACAGTAGAGATATAGTCCTCCCTCACCATACATGAGGCCAATACTCACATTATATTTTGCAGGGAATATAATTGATTTGTACAAACACCCCTATTACAATTATATATGTTTGTAACTTTCCACTATTTTTCATCAAAAAATTATTTTAGTTTCCACACAACAAAGATCTATGCATATATATACTAAATATTGTCCTAATCCTTATTTGTCTTATGAAAGGGCATGTCTTATTGGGAATATCTAATGAACTAAAAAATTGTTTTCTTCATTCAAATTTACATAATTAATTAAATTTCAGACCGATATGTTTGGTTTTATATAGTCAAATAAAGTTCAGACTAATATAAACTAATATGACTTCGTCCATATCAATGATATTTCCATTCCAACATAACTTATCTCTAAAAATGTTGCATTATTGGTAGGAATTATGACACTTTGCGTCTCTGGTTCTACATTAGACTCTGATATGCCCTCCAACATCCTAACAACTTGGCTCATAATCGGTCTCTCGTTCTCATCCTCTTGAATGCATTGAATGCTCACCATGGTAGCTCTTCTCACCTCTTCCACATCTGTTTTCTCTGCAATCACGATTTCCATTATGTTTCCCTTCTTAATTTCACTCGTTGCCCACATCGGAAATTATTGAGAGTTTGGGACGCTCAAATCATTATTTCGTCGGAATGTTTTCTAGCTTGATATCATAGTGGATAATCTGATCCCTACATTCCTCGTGCAAATAAACTAACGCTCTTGCAATCCCTAGAGCGATGCCAAATCTGATTTTCCAGTCCAACACTCTTTCTGCTAGTTTAGACATGCAGGACAGAAAAGAGTCAAGAGACCCATTTTGCATGTAGTCATAAACAAGAATTCTCTGAGACCCCTCTACGCAGAATGCCCAGAGCTTTACCAGATTCACATGATGTATGTTTCCCACTGTACAGTTTGTTTCTACACGAAATTATTTTTTGAACTGTGCAAAACCCTCTAATTTTTTCACAGTCACAAGAGTATCGTCTGACAAAGTTCCTTTGAAAGCAGAGCCAAATGCTGCCTTTCCCAACTGATGGGAGAAATTATTGGTCACAGTTTTGAGCTCTTTGAAAGTGAATGTCATGCGGCAGTGTAAGAACTATGTCCTACTCAGCAATTACCACATCATTCAATGGGTAGTGAACAAATGAAACCCTAGTTTGAAAAGTCAGTAATCTTTTCATTAATCATAATCAAAGATTAAATATTAGTTATTCATTAAGTAATATATCACATGAGAAAAATCTAGTTTTGAACTTTTCTCGTTAATTTGTAGGTTCCAAGTCCTTTTAAAATCTTGTATTTTGATGTCTTTGTGAACTTTAGGTTTTAGGTTCTTGTAAAACCTGGAAAACTTTTATGTATATCTTTTCTACTTTATAGTAAAGGGTTTTAGATCCCCTCAAAACCATTTTTAACCTTAATCTAAAATATATCACATGAGAATTATCCAAAGATGTTGATTACACATCATCCATCTATCAAAATGCTTGATTTAATAAATATAATAGATATATTATCCATTGAGTACAATTACATCAAACTGATCATCATAAGATGCTTATATACATCACATCAAATGTAGAGTTGATTAAGATGCCTCAAACATGTGTCCCTTATGTAAGCTCTGGTCTCCACAGACATTAGACATTGTTCATCCGCAATTTGAGATGGAAATGCAGCTTAGGCGCTTTTACCACTCCAGCCATGAAGTGTTGAGCTCCCCTAGGGTCCTTCCTAAAATGAAGAATGCCTTGGCCCTAGCACAAGAAGCCTAGTAGCTCGGAATGAGAAGATCGGATGGACCCGGTATCGTCGTGCAACATACTACTTTCCAAATGTGTCAAAGTAACCTAATCACAGAATGTGGCAAGAAAAAAAAAAAGAACTAGCATATCTACACATATGTTGTACAGAAGAAAAATGGCTTTGGCCAAAACACTTTAAAAGCTAGATTTAGCTGATAGAAGAAACAAAACATGTAGTATCCATTATAATCAAAATGAGCGAATAGAGAGAAACAAATCATATTCTATCCATCTCAATTGCCACATTACACCCAAACCACAAGGTAGACTAAAAGAACTCATTTAAAAGGGAAAAGAGAACCCATGTTCAGTTATAATTTCAGATCTTAACAAAAATTTCCATGTACATTTAACATTTAACATGCACTATCTACACATTGGCATTACATTAGTTGTTTTCCAATTAAGGTACCCATTATCATGTCGTAAAATCGAAGCACGTCATGCAAAATATGAGAGAAGAAAATGTACTTCAGAGTAACGCATTTAGAAAGGAAAACATTCATTATTTAAGATGTTGATGCAACAAGAAAATCTCGTGTTTTCCTATCATCACATATACAATATATCAGTTTTTCTTGAGTTTTTGGACATCTATCTCAGTATTTACCAGCACTTATACAATATTGCATATTCTGGCGTAATGCATTCATTACTTCAGTACTGAATACATAATGCAGGAATTCTCATGTGTGAGTGAGACAACTTTATTGTTCAACCAATAGTCTTGAAAGGTTAGCTAGTATAGACTATTAACTTGTCACTATGCTAGAAGAAGAATCAAATCATAGGAACACAAGTTCATGTTCAGACTATTGAAATCTTAATTATACATGTATCAATGCCAATCCTTAAACTCATGTGAGGCATTTATAGTATCTAGAGGAAAGAACTTCAAGAAAATTTATACAGTATAGGTGTAACTGAAGTGTTTCCAAAATGTGTTACTCAAAAGATCGCTTTGGAAGGTTCGCTATGGTCAAAAGAATAATATTGATTGTGGAAAAAGGGTAAGGGAATGTACTCTGTACAAAGTTTACAAATACTAACTTTAGCAATAATTGTTCCTTTTCTAGTCAAGACCGATAACACATGATTCAACTCTCACATGCATTGTCACATTATTATACCACTGAAACCCGCTTTTGCCAATTTATTAATCAAACTACCCATATTTACTAGAAAACAACTCATGATCTATGTTGATAGCGTAGGGTAAATAGAGAGAAAACAATGGCATGTGTAGGTTATCATAGGTATGTCCTTCCTGTTCTTACTTCTAATGCAATAGAATTAAATATAAATAGGCAACCTTTATGTTATTTAGCCACTACCTAGTGAAAAGGTCACAAGCAAGCTTATAGGAGGTGGTAGAATGTGGAAACCTATTCAAGAAAGCCCAAACCAATTACAATTCAAATCTCAAATTAATGAGAGCCCCTACCCACTGGCTTTCAACATGATGATATAAATGTCGCACTCTTGATGCCTAGCCCAATGCATAGCATGGTGTGTGGATATTTGTATAGCTATAAGAGAAAGTTTAATCGATCTTCAATATACTTGACTAAATCAATAAAGACTTCCAGAAACCCAATGCTCAAATACCCGTCAAAACTAAACACACTTCTTATTTAAATTTCCACAACTTTCTATTATTGCATCGATTAATGTTTTTTGATCAACTATGATAATCATCTATGACCATAGCAGGACATCAATAGGGGTGCATTAGTTCAAATAGGAAATGATTCTCAATACCTCAAATATGATCCATGTTCTAGATCGTTCAACTTACCCATCTTAACACTAGCTTCCAGGTCTCTATAGCCAGTCGGGTGATGGGTTATATTGACTAAACTAAGATTTCATTATTCTACTCCTGCATGCAAGTGAGTAGTCACATCTTCATAACCAAGAGCACTGCTACCTACTTGGCCACCAAAACAAAAAGATAATGAAGAAGGTATAATCAGCCGCCTCTATTAAGGAACATTAGTGAAATCACGCAGTTTATAGTGTAGTTTACTTTGAGCAATCGGGGTAAGCACACAGGTTACAAGTACACAGGTTACAAGTACACAAAGTATAAGGATGTTTAAATACACAGTGTAGATGCAAAGGATTTTAAATAGGAAAACAAATCTTCCAATTTGAAAATGTAAGCAACTAACACATTTATTCCTTGCCAACCAACCCTAATACAATTACTAATCCTTCCTATTGTAAGAGATTCATTCAAGGTTGTGATAGAAATAGTCAAGACTTTTAAAATTTAAATGTATAAAGATTATTGTTTACATGCCTGGAGTGGACAGTGGAGATAATAGAAGATTATCTGAATATTGCATACGAAAGGCCTTTCCAATTTTGTAAGAGTAGAGAAAAAGCTCTCAAATGTGTTTCCCCTGACAAAGTCTTCCTTCATCTGCACAAAAAGAAGCTCCCCACCACCAAAAATAAATTCCCCCTCTTCAACCCAAGCCACACCCCTATCAACATCAAATAAATCCCTAAAATGGGTGAGTTGGTAGGACGTCTCTGTCAGCTTTCTTCCTTCTCTGTGTGTTTCTTTTCGAGCCATAATCGTATAATTTTACAGTCATGTTTCAGCATAACTGGCCCCAATTCCTATGAAACAAAACTATCTTCCTTATTTAATCACTAAAGATGTATTAATAGTTATTCCTAACTAATTATGTCATTATCAAAAGTATAAGGCTATTGGTTTAGTTAGTTAATCCATGTGGCGCAGAATCTACCATTTTGTTTGAGTTATGGAAAAACAGGATGTGACATCCTCCTCCCCTTATAAAATGCATTGTCCTGATGCATTGATATATAAAAATTACAATCATATCCAAGGACAATTAGGAAAATCAAATTTATTGCTCATAATAAGACATATGGTATATTAAATTTTTTAAAGAATTTATTTTCAATTGAATGCATTATAATATAATATACATCGATTGTACCTACTCTACTAAATTAAGGTAATGTAATTTATTAGTCATCATACATCACAATACATAAAATAAAGAGATTCTATGTTTCCATCATAAGAACTTTGAGTACAAACAAAACTCAAAGTTGACTTGTAATAAGGGAGAAACAAGGGTTAGTGAGCCAACAACAATAATAATTATTTGGTGTGTGCAGGCTACTAGATGATCTGGCCTTCCCCTTTGAAGGAGCTAGTCTTCTCTACCTCAACCACACTCTCATCTTCACCCTGCAAACACTCAGACATGCTTGAAACCACATCAATAGGTCAGTGCTTATAGAAAGATGATTAGATATATCGGTCCATCATATATCATAAATCGGTAAAAATATTTAAAGAATAAACAATTAAACACTTCCTTATCTCAAGGATTATAAAAATTTAAGTAATGTATTACCTTAAAATCACATGATATCACACATGTACCTATATTTTCTTTCCATACCATGGCATCACATGTATTGATCTTGTAGGTAGATACTTCATATCCACTTCATGTCATACTCATGCATATACACACATAATACCTTTAGCTAATTCACAATTTTAATATCTCAAAAGATAATTATTTAGTTATACATATCAAGAGTCAATCTTTCCTTTAAACTCGGCTTTAATCACACCTTGATCATGAGTTACAAAAATAATCAACTAGATATACCATCTAGCATCTAGTGTTCGCTAAGTGAGTAAGCATCCACAACATTAGGTTACTATCCATGAAACAAAATCAAATAATGTAATCACATTACATCTAACTCATCGTGATTTAAATTATCATGAAATATAATAATATTCACATATAACATCATGAATGTATTCATTATATTTAATCATCATTATGCATATAACTACTTGTAACAGTAGACATTTTACATCAAAATGCATCCTTTACTTCAAAATTAGCAGCATATATTTACCAATATAAGAAGAAGATGAATGATATAAATCTACATAGTCAAACATATCAAGAAACATTGACCTAGAGTTCTACATCAAATAGATAATAAAATCACATCCCAATCACACATATTGACCAAAGGTATAAGTCAAATACATAATGACCAAGTCTATGTTGAACAACATATGGCTAGGAGTCCACAATAACGACTCGAGCCGACCAAATCATCGGTCAACATTCATCAACCAAGCTAACTAAGTCAATGTGTCGATGACTTCCTATAAATTAGGAGTCGCAATACCAACTTCTCTTTGGATTATAACTCTAAATTAAAACCCATATTTCCATACACATGCCACCTAAGCCAAAATTCAAGTCATGTCAAATCTTGACTACACATAGTCAAATCAACCAGTAGTTAAAATATCTTTCAATTAATTATGCATCTTTATAGTTATTTTCAACCTACATGTTAAATGATAGATACCACAATGATTACATTTCATGTGTTGAGTACTGACCAAAATCATGTCATCTTGAGACTATGACATAAATGAATACACTCAACAAGTTGACCTACATGTCAAACTTCATTCCATTATATGTTTACATCTAGTATAATCTTGAAGTGTCATACCTTAATGAGCATCATAGAAAATGTCAACCTACACGTTGGACATGGAGCAATAAGTACATCATACAAGTATAATACTATATATCATGCGATTCACTCAAATTTAGTAAATCATCTAGGTATGCCCACTACTAATCATGTGTATTTATTAGTTTCTCATTTTTGTGACCTAGGTCCTCAAGTCCATCTCATCACCACAATATTCCAAAGAAACTTTAAGTCAAAATGTTACATTAACATTAATATTTAAAGTTTTATTAAGTGTGCTTAACCAACATATAAGCACATGTTGTGATTCTTACTCACCATGCAATCATCACATAAAGCACAATTGAAGTGCTTTCCTACCTAGCCATGAAGCCTTACACTTCCTTGGGATCCTACCTAACGCATACAACACCCAACCCTACGATGCCCAAATAATACAAAATGCACTTCCTTGGGATCCTACCTAACACGTAGAATTTCCAACCTGAAAATGCCCAAACAATGCAAAAGATAGGAGGTATTTGGTGCATCCATGAAAAGTACTACTTCCCACATATGTCCAAGTAGCCTTGATCATGGATGTGGCATGGATATGAAACATGGGCAAGCATATCAAATAAACATATGCAGATAAATTTGGCCATAGCAGTTTTAGTACATGTGTTACATTGGAATGTAGAGTGAAAAAAGAAAGCATCACTTCTACCCCTCCATGTTTGTCCACATTCAATGCCCACACCACCAAAAGGTAAGCTTTCCAAATCTCATATGTTAAATGATAATGCAAAAAGAAGAATGACATGTTCTTCACAATCTACTTCCTTAAACATCCTATAAATCTTCCACACTAAACATGATAGATGGCATTACTTCAAACACATGACTAACATCATAGAATTCACACACCCCATCCACCTCAAGATTAAAGAAATCTTGAATCAAAATTCACAATTTTCAATTCAAAGACCAAAAGAGAGCAACAAAACCAAATAAAATAAAAGTGAACAAGAGTCACAAAAGATAGATCACGGAGAAAATAGGTGGCTATGTGGTCACAAGGAAGATATAAAATTTCAAGCTAGTCCTTCAACACTTTAGAATTCGTAAAAATGGAAAGATCACATTATCAAATGAAAACCAATTCACATATAACACAATGACTTTCACCAGTCACCGTAGGGAGTAAAATTGTCATGACACCTTGTGTCCAAGGAGCACTAAAAAAAAAATTTCAAAAACATGCATCACATCTTGCTAATTAAATATTTTCTTTTCCAAATTGTATACATTGATCCTAAATACAAAATGGAACATGCAATATCTTTACCAAAAAAACCCCTTGTTCTTCCTCCATATCATACTAGATTGCTCCAAGTAGTTCATGAGTCTAATACCATATTTCTTGCACTACCTATGCAACATGTGTCACTTACACCATGTAAGACTTATTTCCTTGCTATCACAAGCTGAGTTTATAGACATATGTAACCATTAATTATCTACCTCAATGGATATTGGCAACTTACATCCTTCTTGCTTCTCACATGCAAGAATCAAGTACTTTATTTTTAACTATAAAAGGCATATTTTGAAAATGTAGAATCCATACAATCATACCGAAATGAGGTAGTCAACTTACCAATCATTTCAAGAAGCTCCATTTTGACCATCATTAAATGAATGCAAAGTCAACCCAATATCATCCTTTCTTGTCAAGATTAATCATAACTCTGAGAAACAATAAAAAATCCATGATTCTATGCCTATACACATAGACTTTTCTTAGTTGATTTACAGTTGTGTGACCTAGGGTCACATCTAAGCATAGTGAGCTCAAGGCCCTAGTGTAGAACAAAGATCTTTAGTGCTCATAGTGACAGATTAAACACATGCACCTATAAAAATTTGTGCACATTAGTTTAGTAGCCCAAGGCGCTAGGGTTTAAACACTGCTCTGATACCATATGTAAGAACCATGTCCTACTCAGCAATTGCCACATCATCTAATTGCTAGAAATACAAAAATGAACAAATGAATTGCTAGTTTGAAAAGTCAATAATTATTTCATTAATCATAATCAATAATTAAACATTAGTTATTCATTAAGTAATATATCACATGAGAATTATCCAAGGATGTTGATTTCACATCATCCATCCTTCAAAATACTTGATTTAATAAATATAATAGATACATTATCCATTGCATATAATTACATCCAATTGATCATCATAAGATGATTATATACATCACATCAAATGTAGAGTTAATTAAGATGCCTCAAACATGTGTCCCATGTATATAGTCTCTATAGCCATTGAAGACATCATTCATCTGCAATCTGAGATAGGAATGCAGCCCATGCACTTTTACCACTGTAACCATGGAGTGTTTAGCTCCCCAAGGTCCTTCCTAAAATGAATCAACTAGCTTAATTTATGTCATATAAGTTGATGACATGGGTTACATGGTGTGTCTTCCACTTATGATTACTTGACATAGAAGGATAAAATGCTCCTAGTGTATGTCAAGATTTTGGGTTGAAATTGCATTCTTTTAAAGATTGTCAAAATGGAAAGTTTATAATATAATTGGTAATTTGTGTACCTCATACGGTTATTATTATATTTTGATTTCAATTATGTGATGGTATAATATGCATATTGTTATATTTTTCTTGAAGTATATTTATTTATTTGCATATTTGATGCAAGAAGCATGTGAACTTCTATTAACTATTGAGATAGTCAAATGATGGTTGACTTTTGCACTAGGCTATGAGGGCCTACCAAATCTAGACTTGATAGCAATGAAAATGTCTTTTACTATTTAAATGGCATGTGATGCATATGTGGTGCAAAAAAATTGATGCTAGATTCATGAGATTCTTAAAATAACCTAGTATATAATATGTAGGAAGAACATCATGGGTTTTGTTATAAAAGTATTGCATATTTCATTATGCATTTAGAAATGTGTGATTATCGAGATAAATTTTGTGTGACTCATGTGAAGTCAATTATGTTCTTAGCGGCCCTTGGATGTAAGGTGTCGTTAAACATCTACTCTCTCTTGGTGATTAGTAAGAATCAGTGTGCCTTATGTGAATTGGGTTTTCATTTGATTATGCTCAATTTCCATGAACTTTGATGTGATGAGGGGATAGCTTAAAATAATTTCTTGTGACCACCTAGCCACCAATTTCTTATGTGACCTATCTACTTTGATTCATGTTCACTTTTATTTTATTGGTTTTGTGCCTCCTTCTTGGACTTTGATTTGAGAATTATGAATGTCATGTCCCTGATTTTCCTCCAATATAATTTAATAATAAATGATAATCAATAAAATTGATTGAAAATAAGATAAAAGTATAATAATATTATAATATAATATTTAGTTATATTATGATATTATCTACACTAAATAAATTAGATGATAAATAATATATATATTTACCAAAAATGAAAAGATAAGAATGATTATAATCTAAATTTTAATATAATACTTAAAAAAATAAAAAAATAATATTGAATAAATAATAATATTAAAATAATGAATAATTCAAGGACCTTTGGAAAGATATGTCTCTTCAATATTAAGCATTGTGTTCCAATCCAATACTTGTAAGATATAAAATGAGACTTGAACTCTACTTTAGCGAGGAAGAAAAATAGTTTTCTTCCTTATCTAGGATTAATACTAGGACAACACTTAGAACGGAAAAAAGAAAAATTATAATGGACAATAAGGTAGTAACAATATACATGTTTCTCATTATGCACACAACATGGGGAAGAACCTTATGGACATTGACATCCATTAAGACAAGGAGAGAACTCGATGGTTCATCCTAGGAAGACTAATTATGTGTATGAAATGAGTGAGAGATTTAACAATGGATCATAAAGGACATGTAAGGAGTGGAAAAATCATCTAATAGCTATTCAATAGTTTACGTATATTCAGAGAACAAATATAGCCAATGCATGACAACGTCAAAGGGGAAGACATTGATCCCTCAATAGTTATACTTTGTATTCTCACTCAACATGGAGATAAGTAGGATTTGGTAGCTGATATGCATATCTCTATTTTACAAATAGTCAAATCACATCACCATTGTAATATAAAACATAAAAAGTGAAATCCATTACCTAAAAAAGTCAATTCATTGTCTGTAGAAATCAAAGGGAATCAATGACAAAAGAGGTCAAACATCTAAACAAGATACACTCCACGTAGAAAAGTAATTATTTCCTCGTCTAGCTACAAATGGTCTTCTAACATTATTGACTGATCCCAACCAAAAGAAATCATAGAAGGAAAAAAATCTCCAATTAGGGTACATTGATTTGTATAAAGGGGGAATATATTATATGAGTGTTATCATTAAGTTGTGTAGTCAAAGAAGAGGAGGCACGATGATGATATTCAAATGTCTATGAATGGATAATTAGTAGTAAAAAAGAAATGAGTGAACATAATAAAATAGATCAGGGATAGAGTTGGATACATTAAAGTCATGCAAGTGACATTGATTGAAGGGACTCCTTACATATACTAGTTCATATCTTGATCATGATCGTCACAAAAATAAAAATTGAAAAATAATTATGGGATATTACCAATCATACACCTCTTACTCATTTTTATATTCCTTAACCATATAAGGCACAAATCCAAAGGGCATCACAAAATAGTCTAGTTTTATAACATGGTATAGTCTCAATAGTGATGATGGAGAATAACAATGAATCATAGGATATTGTATTCATAGAAAGATTGCAATGACATGGAAGTGTGGAAGAACTAATCAAGAGGGAATATTATCTAGTCTGTTAGACTTAGATATCTATCAGAACTATAAAACTAAAGAATTAATGAAACATATATCATATTGAGTTATTGAAGCATATCCCTTGGCCTCAAATAAAAGACAACCATAAACAACATCAATTTAATAATTATGATTTATTTCACAATTCAAGAACCAAGGATTGTTTTGGCATAAATCTAATTTGAGATAATAGTGATACTCTTGCAATAAAGAAATACTATGGTCATATTCTTAAAGAAATTTTATAGTATATAAGAGAGAAGTCTATTACAACTAAAATTATAAGAATGTAGTGTCAAACTCTAAATAGTTCTACTAGGGGACACTATAGTGATATTAGAGCATGATCTTTCCATCTTGTAGGGTGAATCTTATACAATGATCAGCATATAAGAAGAAGAAAATTTATCAAAGGCACGTGGAAGAATAAATAAAGGAGACATAACTCATTCAAAATCTATCACATAGTATTCATCTCAGATCAAACAAGACACAACATGTGCATGTCAACATATATGAAAGAAAGAACATCAATAACAATGAATAATCAAGGGAAGGAATCAAGTAAGAGGAATTGATTGTTAGAGTAATTAGATATTTCCTAATTAACTCTAGTCTACTTAAGCTAAACTTTAGGCATATAATAATAATTATTTTTATTAATTATTATGATGCAACCTAGGTTAGAGCTTTTTATGGTTTTGATCTCCTTTATAAGGATGATCTCTCTTTATAATTATTAGACAATTCACTTTTCTCTTTTTGGTCATCAAGAATGGAACATCTATGGATCTAACAATTTTAGCCTCCATAGCTTTTACTTCTCTCTTTCTATGATAGGTCTTTTCATGTAGGTGATTCTTGGGAGTTGTGGAGTTGATCTTTCATCAACTTCAACATGGTATCAGAGCTCCAAATCTTCATGCCCATGTTCTATTCTTGAGAGATTTGGCATCATTTTCATTTTTGTGGTTGTTAGAGGATTTTGTATTGGATTTGGGGAGAACCTATTTTTTAGATCACTTTGAGCCCAAATGGACATCTTAGTTGAGCTTAGAGTGCTCAAAAACCCTCATTTTCATATAAAATACATCCAGTTTGGATGATGTTGAAATCAAAGGCAAAAAAATTGCACCCAAGTCATATTGACATGTGCATGCAAATCGAGGCAATGCATATTATGTATTTTTTAATCAAAAATTAATTACAATTTATGTGGTACCCTATTTAATCAGTTTTGTTTCAAACAAAAATAAATAACATGTATGGTGGAGCACTTTTGGATGGGATTGAAGATGCATTTTTTTGTTAGAGGTCCTTGTACCGTATACCGACTATCATTTATGGTGCTCTCATTGGCCATCCAATTTGCAAAGTTTGTGTATGCATTCTACCCTCTTTTTCTCCATTTTCAAAGTAGTGTTTTTTGTAGGCATGTCCATGTGTCTTCTATTGGGAAATTTGGTGCAGTTTTGGGATTGATGCTCTCTTTTTTGAACTCCAAGGCAATCTCTTTTGGATCGCACCTTTTATTCTAGTGTTTGTTGGAGACTGATATTTGTTTGGGGCCACAATTTTTGATTTCTATATGAGGCATGAATCTTTAGTTGGGTAGTTGTTCCATCCACCATGGGTCCTAATGGCTAACTCTTCTCTCGTGCCATTGGTGTTTCTCAGCAAACACCTTGCAGTGATAACTTTAAGAAACCCCTCACGAAAAAAATGCCTAAAATGCTAGCGAATCCAACATTTTGTGGTCAAGAAAATTTTAATGTCAGGTGCAATTTTTTTGTTCCATATAGCGAAATAAAATATTATATGTTGGCAATTTTTTACTTGCCCTAGCAAAAATCATTTCAAATGTGGTGAATTAATGTTTTTTTCTTACTGACAGATAAATAAATGATGGCTATTTTTTCCCTTGCCAAAAATGAATTAATAATGTTAGAGGTGAATTAATTATTTTGTATGAAAATAAATAATAATGGTCTTGGCTAATCTTTAGTGGTAAACTAAAAAAATTGTTTAATCTGAAAGCGAATTTGCATATGTATTGGCTAGTGACTATACTAACTACTGAGTAGTCACTTCAAGTTTCAACTTTTGTATTGTCTTAGGTATATTATTAATAATTTTGTAACATCGTTACATTGATGTCACTATTACCAAGTTAGCTACCATTGCTTTTTGTATTGTTAATATAATAGTTTTATCATTCATTGATTAATTAGAGATAAATGATAGAAGATGCATTTCAAGGCCAATCACTTGAAAAGACCTGGAGTTGCATGAAATTCTTTGGAATGGAGACACGTAAATTTTTTTGCATGAAAACCATTATCTAGAATGTACTCAATGTAGTGAACATCACATTTAGATTAAAATCATAAATGTGGTACTGACTGTTACCATTATTACATTCCATTTATAGGGTAAGTGCACCAAGTTGTGGTGTCAAAAGGGGGGTATAAGTGGACACCTTTTTTCTAAAATCTAAAAATTTTGAACTTCAACAAGAATTTGAAGATAGTTACATTCAAAATTTTAAGATATGACAAAAACAAAAGTCGTAGTCCTTTGAATCTAGTTTCTAAACTACTAATTTTTTTTCAAAATGGTTTAGTTTTAGGTCCTCAAAAAAGGGGGCCACAAAAAGTGGTACTATTTATTCCAAAAAAACATAACATAGTAAAAAGTGTTCCCCCCCTAAAATTTTAACTTTTTTTTGAAATTCTTTAATTGCTCTAGTCAAAAGTTACTTAACACTATGTAGTTTATCCCAAATTTTTTGGGTAATTTTATAATGTGTATTTTTTTAATGAATTTTTTAACTAGACATATCCTAAAAACATGAAATATCTGTGTGCTCCCCCTATAAATAATGGAAAACTAATCTAAAATCCAAACTTTTTTTTCAAAGTGTGTAGAATGGAGTCTAGTTTCTAAAAAACTAAGTTGTTGCAAAATTTCAATGAACGAGCTAAAATCTATAGCCCAATTAGTACATGGTGGTTTTTGACAAAAAATGAACATACATTCAAAAGAAATTATAGATGAAAGGTTTGAAATAGTTCAAATTAAAAATAAATCATATGGTTACATAGCTAACACAAAGACCTATAATGCTATGTAACCTAATCTTATCGATACCCAAACACGAGGAATCTTGAAGGGGAGCACACAAGAAAAAGAAATCATTTTTTATATGTTTTCTGGAAAACACATCTTAGACTTGTTTATAAACTCCAAACCTGTGGGTTGGATCTCCAAGGAAAAACCAAACCTTAGGCTTGGGTTTAATGCAAAGCTTTCAATAGTGTGTGTGCCCTATAGTACGCACAAGCTATAGCATGCACATGGTATTTAACTTTGCATTCCTAGTAGCCCATGCGTGCTATAGTGCATACGCACTATAGGGCGCATGCACTATCAACACCTAAATTACAAAACAAAACTAGGTGGGGATGAGCAAGGGAATAGCTATGTGTGTGTGTGTGAGAAAGATAGAGAGAAAGTAGGGGATGGGAGAGGGGAGAGAGTACAAGATGGGAGAGAGAAAGTTAGAAGGAGTAAAGGTGGCAAAGAGAGTATAGGATGGGAGAGAGAGGAAGTGTGAGAGAGTAGGGGTGGCAGAGAGAGTATAGGATGCGAGAGAGAGTAGCGGTGGCAAAGAGAGTACAAGTGACAAAGAGAGAGTGCAAGATAGGGGAGAGAGATTGATAGTAGGGGATGGGAGAGAGAGGAAGTGTGAGAGAGTAGGGGTGGTAGAGAGAGTACAGGATGCGAGAGAGGGAGTAGGTGTGAGAGAGAGTAGGGGTGGCTAAGAGAGAGTGCAAGATGGGGGAGAGAGATTGACAGTAGGGGATGGGAGAGAGAGGAAGTGTGAGAGAGAGTACAGGTTGGGAGAGAGAGATTGAGAGTAGGGGATGGGGGGGAAAGAGAGAGTAGGCAGTGGGAGATGGAGTGGGAGAGGAAGAGCGAGAGAGAGGAGAATGAAAGTGCATGTGTGTGAAAGAGAGAGAGTATGGAATGGGAGAGGGGGAAGATAGAGTAGCTTGAGAGAGAGTAGGGGATGGAAGAGAGAGTAGGCGATGGGAGAGGGAGTGGGAGAGGGAGAGAGAGGGGGCATAGAAATATGTGTAAGAGAGGAAGAGAGAGAGAGTAGGGGATAGGAGAGAGTGTGAAAATGTAAGAGAGAGTAGGGGGTAGTAGAGAGAGAGTAGACAGGGGGAGAGAGAGAGTGAGAATGAAAGTGAGAGTGATTAGGTGGTGGGAGAGGGAGTGGGAGAGGGAGAGAAAGTGAGAGAAAAAGTAGGGGATGGGAGAGGAGAGAGGGGGGATGGGTGTGTGTGAAAGAGAGAGAGAGTAGGGAATGAGAGAGGCAAGAGAGAGATAGAGAGAGTAGGAAATGGGAGAGAGAGGGAGAGAGTGAGAGAGAGAGAGAGAGATAGTAGGCGGTGGGAGAGGGAGTGGGAGGGAGAGAGAGGTGGAATGAAAGTGTGTAAGAGAGATAGAGTAGGGGATGCGAGAGAGTAGGTAGTGGGAGAGGGACCACGAGAGAGAGAGGGGGGGAATGGGAATGTGTATTTATTTATAAGAGAGATAGAGTAGGGGATGGGAGAGAGTGTGAGAGTTTGAGAGAGAGTAGGAGGTGGCAGAGAGAGCTCATATAGGATGGGGGTGAGAGAGAGAGAGAGAGTAGGGGATGGGAGAGAGTGTGAGAGTGTGACAGAAAGTAGGTGGTGGTAGAGAGAGTTCGTATGGGATGGGAGAGAGAGAGAGAGAGAGAGAGAGAGAGAGAGAGAGAGAGAGAGAGAGAGAGTAGGGGATGGGAGAGAGAGGATGAAAGTAAGGGATGGGAGAGAGAAAAAGAGTATAGAGGAAGAGAGAGAACTTGAGAGAGAGAGAGATAGTAGGTAGTAGGAGAGGGAGTGGGAGAGGGAGAGGGAGAGGGAGAGGGAGAGGGAGAGAGATAAGGGGGATGGGAGTGTGTGTGATAGATGTAGAGCATAAGGGATGGGAGAGAAGAAGAGTGGGGGGATAATAGTGTGTGTGTCTATGAAAGAGAGAGAGTAGGGGATGGGAGAGAGTGTGAGAGTAGGGGGTGGCAGAGAGAGAGTACGATGATGGGGGAGAGAAAGTAGGTGGGAGAGGGAAAGAGAGAGGGGGGATGGGAGTGTGTGTGTGTGTGTGTGTGTGTGTGTGTAAGAGAGATAGAGTATGGGATGGGAGAGAGTGTGAGAGTGAGAGAGTAGGGGATGGGGGAGAGAAAGTAGGTAGTGGGAGAGTGAGTGAGAGAGGGAGAGAGGGGGGGGATGGGAGTGTGTGTGTGTGTAAGAGAGATAGAGTAGGGGATGGGAGAGAGTGTGAGAGTGTAGGGGATGGGAGAGAAGAGAGAGAGTAGGGGATGGGGGAGAGAAAGTAGGCAGTGGGAGAGGGAGTGGGAGAGGGAGAGAGAGGGGGGATGGGAGTGTGTGTGTAAGAGAGACAGAATAGGGGATGGGAGAGAGTGTGAGAGTGAGTAGGTGGTGGCAGAGAGAGCTCATACAAGATGGGAGAGAGAGAGGGAGTAGAGAGGGAGAGAGAGAACTTGAGAGAGAGAGATATTAGGCAGTAGAAGAGGGAGTGGGAGAGGGATAGGGAGAGAGATAGGGGGGATGGGAGTGTGTGTGACAGATGTAGAGAGTAGGGGATGGGAGAGAAGAGAGTGGGAGGATAAGAGTGCATGTGTCTATGAAAGAGAGAGAGTAGGGGATGGGAGAGAGTGTGAGAGTGTGAGAGAGAGTAGGGGGTGGCAGAGAGAGAGAGTACGATGATGGGGGAGAGAAAGTAGGCAGTGGGAGAGGGAGTGGGAGAGGAAGAGAGAGAGGGGGAATGGGAATGTGTGTAAGAGAGACAAAGTAGGGGATGGGAGAGAGTAGGGGATGGGAGAGGAGAGAGAGAGTAGGGGATGGGGGAGAGAAAGTAGGTGGTGGGAGAGGGAGTGGGAGAGGGAGAGAAAGGGGGGATGGGAGTGTGTGTGTGTAAGAGAGATAGAGTAGGGGATGGGAGAGAGTATGAGAGTGAGTAGGTGGTGGCAGAGAGAGCTCGTATGGGGATGGGAGAGAGAGAGTGAGATTAGGGGATGGGAGAGTGTGAGAGAGAGTAGGGGATGGGGAGAGAGAGAGAGAGAGAGAGAGAGAGAGAGAGAGAGAGAGAGAGAGACAGAGAGAGAGAGTAAGGGATGGGAGAGAGAGAGTAGAGAGGGAGAGAGAGAGATAGTAGGTAGTACGAGAGAGTGTGAGAGTGTGAGAGTAGGGGGTGGCAAAGAGAGAGTACAACGATGGGGGAGAGAAAGTAGGTGGTGGGAGAGGGTAAGAGAGAGGGGGGATGGGAGTGTGTGTGTAAGAGAGATAGAGTAGGGGATGGGAGAGAGTGTGATAGTGTGAGAGAGTAGGGGATGGGAGAGGAGAGAGAGAGTAGGGGATGGGGGAGAGAAAGTAGGTAGTGGGAGAGGGATTGGGAGAGGGAGAGAGTCAGGGGGATGGGAGTGTGTGTGTAAGAGAGACAGAGTAGGGGATGGGAGAGAGTATGAGAGTGAGTAGGTGGTGGCAGAGAGAGCTTGTACAAGGATGGGAGAGAGAGTGTGAGATTAGGGGATGGGAGAGTGTGAGAGAGAGTAGGGGATGGGAGAGAGAGAGAGAGTGAGAGTAAGGGATGGGGGAGAGAGAGAGAGAGAGAGAGAGAGAGAGAGAGAGAGAGAGAGAGAGATAGTAGGTGGTAGGAGAGAATGTGAGAGTGTGAGAGTAGGGGGTGGCAAAGAGAGAGTACAATGATGGGGGAGAGAAAGTAGGTGGTGGGAGAGGGAAAGAGAGAGGGGGGATGGGAGAGAGAGTGTGAGAGAGTAGGGGATGGGGGAGAGAAAGTAGGCAATGGGAGAGGGAGAGAGAGGGGGAATGGGAGTGTGTGTGTGTGTGTGTGTGTGTGTAAGAGAGACAGAGTAGGGGATGGGAGAGAGTGTGAGAGTGAGTAGGTGGTGGCAGAGAGAGATCGTACAAGATGGGAGAGAGAGAGAGAGAGAGAGAGTAGAGAGGGAGAGGGAGAACTTGACAGAGAGAGATAGTAGGCAATAGAAGATGGGGAGGGAGAGAAAGAGTAGGAAGAGAGAGAGGGTAGGGGATGCGAGAGAGTAGGGAGGATGGGGAGTGATGTGTTTTTACATAGTGCATACACACTATAGTGCGTATGCGCTATAGTGCATACGCACTATGTGAAATCACCTAAAAATAGTCACAAAGCAACTTTGGGGCCCATTTCATCCATTTTTTGATTTTGGTCTATTATGCACTCTGTTATTCCAACATAAATCACAGGTTTCAACATAGAAAACACTATTTCAACACTTTTGGAAGCTAGCAAACACCAAATTCAATCATTGGATACGTGATTTGAAGACTTTTTGAATATTCTTTGTATAGAAAAGGTTAGTACAATCTATTTTAAATATTGTTTGTTGATATATAGATACAAATTTGATTATAATTTGACATGTTGTTTAATATATAGTGAATTCATTAAAATTTGTATGTTTGAATGAATGTTATTTCGAAATGGTTAGAAATTTGACAAGTCATTTGATATATGTTGTGTATTCATTCAAATAATTATAATTTTTATATGTATTTGAATAATTTGTAATTTACACATTTTAAGTAATTCATATGTTTGAATAATTTGACATGTAGAAATCATCATCATGCCAAGGAAGAAACCAAAAACTCAAAATAATGAAGATAGGGAGAGAGATTTGGCAATTAAAAGAGATAAAATGAAATTACTATGTGAGCAATGAAAATTGCAAAGTAATAATCAAGAATTGACTTTCAAAGAGAATCAAGAACCACCGGTACAAAGAAACAAAGAGGAAGAATTGGAAAGAGAAAGAGTACAAATGAGATTGTTATGCTCAAGAAGACAATTGAATTGTGAAGCTACACCATCTTCCAATGTTGGAGTCATATCGTCCACTACACCATCTTCCAATGTTGAAGTCATATCATCCTCTTATGTTGAAGAGACACTGATTTGTAGATCTGATGATATATACACTCCATCATGCCACGTTGAAGGCACAATATCAACACATCAAGTAGGTGATATTCCATCTTTTGCATCTTATTTTCAAGGCACATCATCTTCGGTTCAAGGTATGCAATACACTCGACCTTATGTTGATGTTCAAAATATTGAGGAAATGGAAAAGATTATAACACCTTCTAGAATTCATTTTAGAAGACCAAAATATTTGATTGATATTGATACTAACATTTTGAAATCAACGCCTGACAAGATTAGCAAGCGTACTTGTCAAAGAAAAGTTAATCGTATGTGGAGATTATTTTTTGAAGAATTAACTATTATGGGTTAATGCCAATTATTTGTTGAAATGATGAGAAATTTGAAATTTAAGCCTATCATGAAGATTCTTGGGCTAAGAATGCTAGATGATTCAAATGAAAAAAATATTGTAAAGAATCTAATGAGTACTTATGACAAAGTGGGTTCTAAATCACACACCAAAGATAGTAATATCACAAGATGAGTACTTACATCAACAATAGTAATTATCCAAATGAAGAAAGCTCAACTCGTGAGAAAGACAAGAAAAACATTAAAAATTGGTAGAGGTACTCTAAGGAGAGCCATGCTAAGGTGTGAGAGATTGGAAGATCCAACAAAAAATGAGTTACGGACATTTAGCGGTAGACTACCATGAAAGGATAAAGAAATTAGTGAAGCCTTGAAATCATTGATTGAAGATTTTTGGAAAAAATAACACATGTGTTCCCCTAATCAAAGAGATGTTGTAAGAAGGAGGATTGGTAGCCAAAATCGCAAGCCACATGCGAAACATTTTTTGGACTCAACTTAGACACATTTTTTTGCAAAATTTATTGCTATGTATCCTCAAATTTGAATAAGTCAAAGATTTTTTGAGATTGGTAAACCTTTTTATGTGAAGATAAATCACACATGCACAACTTTTTGTAGGATACACATTGAATTTTCTAACCATTTTGATGTTTATAGGCATATATGTGTAGTTTTGCATTCTCAGTTTGTTTTACAAGATTGTGAAATAAATGAGCCACCAAAGTCTTCAAGGGAATTCATATCCAACATTTTATGTGAAATAGAGGACGGCCAACAATTTTACAAGACATCATGCTGGGATGGTACAGGCTTATTTTGTGGTTCTTTGCAACTTTTATCAACTTGTCAACATATAGATAGTACACGTGCAATTGGAAATGAAACAGTAGATTACAGAAAATTTAAGACAGTGACATATGCTCTAAAAGATGGGAAACAAGGTAAAAGATGTGATTTAGCCATTGAAAAGATTCCAGTGTATGAGTTTATGAAAAAAATTCGTGAAAAGATTATTTACGAGTATGCAAGGCATACCCATAGAGCTCGATGGCTAGATTTGCAATTCAAGTTGTGCAAGGATATGTTTCCATCGGATACCATTGTTTGGTTGTAGATTTTGTAGAGAACTACACACTCCAACCACAAAATGAGGTGCAAGAAAAGTATTATACTTCTCAACAAGTTTCCATATTTGATCACATAACATTCATTCATTCAACTACAAGTATAGATGATGATAGGAAGATTTTGAGGGAGTACCATTTTTACATCAGCAATGATCGATCACATTCTATGGAGTTTGTACATGGTTGTTTTCAACTATTTTATGGAGATTTAGCTAATAAAGGCATAACATATCGTCAGCACATTATTTGGTCAGACAATTGTGCATCTCAATTCAAGAATGCACCTATGTTCTATTGGTTGAGTAGGATGCATAGGTTGAGTAGAATTCAATATATGTGGAATTTCATAGAGGTTGGTTATGGTAAGGGAGAGCATGATGGTCCAGGTGAGTGTTGGCTCGTGAAGAACTAAAGTACAAAGATGGAGCAATATTGACATATGCAAAATCCATCATCCAATGGTGTAATGCTACAATGGGTCCAGGTAAGGAAGGTGAGTCTACAGTTCATAGATTTTTTTGGTTGATATATAATACTAACATTGTACCATATCAGGATTGTTGCACACTAACAGGATCTAGTGAGTTACACTCTTTTAGAAGCTCAGATGCAGATTCATGGAGTATCCACACATGAAAAATGGCCTGCTATTGTTCATCATGTGCAAAGGAAAATTGGAATGACTGTGAGTCGACTGAATGGGTGGACAAATGGGATATACAAGTTTTGGACCCAATTGACACCTATCGTCCCCCACAAGCACTGGAAATGGTAGAGATGGATTCATCTATTGACTTTGACCACTTGTTAGATCTAGTGCAACCTGGTAATAGATATATTTATATATCTTTGTAATTTCAATATGTAGCTTTATAACTTTTATCCAAGTATTTTCTAAATTAATGACTACATTTTGTACATTTGTCACTGCAGGCCATGTTTTTGTCATTATTGCACCTGAAGACAATGAAGAAGGGACAGATTATTATTTGTGTCGTTATGTTGAAGCCAAAAAATAATTGGATCACTCGGTTATAGATGGTGAAGGTTTAGAGTACCATGTCAGTGCGGTGGTCGTAACAAGCACATGGCTTAGACGATATTCTATGAAGAACCCTAACTTGTGGTTATTCAAGGATTGGCAAACAGAGAGGAAGATTCTTCATTATTCAAACCTTATTGTTGCATCAAATTTCCACTTGATAAAATATGTTGGAAAACCACATAATAAGATTCTTTGGAAAGTTTGCGAGTCAGACCATGAGGTAATACTTGAGACATTAAAATGTTGAGCAGATCCAGTTGGCTCATTAGATTGAATAGGGAGAGAGGGAGAGAGAGAAAGAGGATCAATTGGGTCCAAATACAATGTTACAACCTCTTCCCCAAGACTATTCACATGACTAAGGTGGACCGTATTATTATGATGTGTAAGTGATGAGATTTAGCTTTGATTTTTTTATAATCTAGATACATTATTTGAATTTATATTAGATTCTTTAATAGGACTCATTTTTAGATTAGTCGTTTGAATAAGTGAAAGTTTAGAATTTGTTGTTTAGAACGAAATGTAATGAAAGAACATGAATATTGTTAGAATGTGAATGTTTTGTGATGTAAAGTCATGATTGTGTGCATGTAACCAGAAACTTCAAACTAGCGAAAGCAAGGATACAATGGGAGAAGTTTTCAATACACATCAACCAAGGGTTATCATATAACTTAGAAAGCAAGAATTTCTACAGATGGATAATTCTTAATGACAAGCCAAATTCAATTTTTTTCATTCTCTAATTTTACTGGATTAATCTTATCTTAGATTTTTTATCATGCTAATTCTTCATTTGCAGGTCACCAAAGAAGAGGGCTAATAAAGTTGACGCACAAGTGATAAAGGGTATTATGCCAAAATCATCTACAAAATCGTATTATCAATTCATATCCTCAATATTTATTAGTGTTCTTTGTTCAACTACCATTGTATGTTAATCATCTTATGCTTGGAATTGCAAAGGATCACAATCATCAAAAAGTAAGAAGGAAAATAGGTCTTGATCTGATGTTAATGGGGCAGTGACAAATATAGTTCTCTCTAAGGATTCGACAAAATGTATATTGATGGATTTTACAAGAATTAAAAGTATATAGACAATCAATTTAGTCTTAAATAAAATGGTTCTTATATTAACAACTTTTACTATATTTATTGATTTTGTTTCAGCATTTAATGTGATTTAAGTGATGCAGGTATATATTGGGTAGGTTCAGCGTATGCTTTGAATGATTTATCCATGATCATCATGAGATGACCATCTCAAAAGTGTTTATTGAGCTCATTTTCCTGGCTACAAGACTAATTTACTCTTATTTTTCTCCCAAACCATGGTTTCTTGTAATAGATACCCAAGAATACTTGCAATCATTGCATTCCAATTTTTTGGACTTTGACTCATTATTATCATAAAGTTGGAATGTTGGAAAGGGTTAATACTTGATTATGTATATTCATCCCACGTGTGTTCCATGAGGTTAATACTATTGTAACATTTTAAGATTTAATTTTGTGAATTTTTTCCTCATTTTGTACATGATTAGTTTGTTCAAGTGACATATGATGAGGTTGTCTATACAACATAATGATTGAGTTGAAGTGATTTATGAAGTAAAGGGCTATTTAATGTAGCTATTTAAATCATGCATATTTGATGGCCATTTCCCTCTATTTTTAAGTCATTTTTCACAACACTATTTTTAACATGGTGTTGTGCAATTTCATGAATGATCACAATATCCGTGATTATACAACAAGTGTGTGCGTGTTTGATGCAAAGCCCTCCTATATTCCCTAAGAACCACAACTCAACTCTGGGATTCTCTTGTATTCTTGGAATCTACCCAAGGAATTAGACTCTAATAGGGTTCAAGAGGAGGTCTTTGACTTGGTAACATCTTCCTACAACCATGTCTAAGAGGTTATAACCCAAATCTTCAGTTTGTCTTCTAAACACTCACATTGTTCACCATGCACCTAGTGTACCCTGCTGCGTCCAACATACCAAAACTCATCCTTGGCTTCATACTATGAACCCAACACCTTTGATCATCTCAAAACATCCCATATAACATGTTCCAACTCCTTGCACACTCTCAGCAACCAGTATTTCATCCCTTACACTTTCTCAATTTTGCCTCTTCTAGGCTTGTTCCAACTGGCCCTTACCAGTCACGAATTTGTTGTTTTATCCAAACTTTCCCACAAAAATTCATAAACTATTGGGTGATTAAAATACCCTTTTCCTCAATCTAAATTATACTCCAAAACCAACTACACTTTTTTTGTAAAATATCACTCAAAATTCGCTATTTTATTCAACCAACTAGGCCTAGTTTAAGGCCATTTACAAAGAAACTCACAATCCCTTGACTTTTGGAACTCCCATGAACCAAAATAGTCTTAAGAGAGAACTCAAATGCAAGGATTCTTCTATTTTTTTGGTCTCATGATCAACTTTACAATGGTTTTTATAAAAACCTCCTTTCTAGCCCCTTTACCCTAGGGCTTTCTAGAAATCTTACTTTGCAACGTCTCTAGAACCCCAAAATGGTTCAAACACCTTCAATTTGGTTATATTAGATGACTTCCAATATAAAATGCAATCTTTTTTGGATAAAACACTAAATCCACCTTTGGAGCAATCACATACCCCTTTTTTATGCACTCAAATTTTAGGAAAAACTATACATTCATTGCTCAAACTTCAAATCTTGCTGAAACTCTCAAATCTTGCTTATTACCAATAGTATTCATCTCATAGAAAAAAATTCTTCTAGCCTAATGCAGAGGATACGGTGATGGACCCAAGTAACAACCCAAAATGAGCAAATTTGTAACAATGTGCCAAGTGACCCTTCTAGGTCCTGATGGGAAAATGCCACAAATAGTCAACTCTAGGATGTTTTTAGACTTTAATAGGTTTTTTCTAGCATATCTAGCATGTTCCCATCAACACCTTTCAGTTTTCATACTATGCAAGCCAAAATGCATAATTCACCCAAATGTTGTCAATGCATTTTCACAAGTCTGTGATAGCAACAAGACAAAATGATGGATAACTTTTGATTTTTTCAAATGACTTCTTAAGTAAATGACCTTTCCAGATACCCTTTATCCTTGTCTAAAACATATGTAAGACTTAGATGCAACTCCTTTAGAAAATATCTGAGATTCTACACACTGCCCCTATTTTCATCAATGAAGCAATAGTGCATTTACAAAGCAACATATAGAAATACTCAATGTATGGACTTCAAAATTTTCATACGCTCTTAAAATTACTTCAATTAGACAAATCCACTCTCAATTTCAATCTATGAGTTCCCTAACTCCATAAGCCCCAATTCACCTTCTTGAAACCCTTCTTCCTAGGGCATCACCAATCTCACACGTGCCAAGCCTTCTTGGAATAATTCAAAATTCATACATCTATTTTTTATCACCATAAACATGAATCAACTCACAAACATTGCCCTCCTTAAGGAAAAACTCTTCCTAATTGACTGTCCTCTCCAAATAACCCTTGTTTTCACAACTTTATTTGATTTGGTGGCCACCAATTTCAAGTAAGATCTTCATTTCATGGTTAGAAATATTTTTAGAAGTTAGATCAATGGAATTCCATGAAGAAATAGTGAGCATTTCATGGAAAAACCATGATTAGGTGCAAAAAACTGTCAAAATGCTTAGAAATAAGACTACTACAACCAACAGTATAGAAATTTGATGAACAAAACTTCAAGTTTGAATGCTAAACTGAGTAAAGAATCTCAAAACATGTCTGTTAAGATGTTACCAATTATTCCAACACATGGAAGCACTCACAAAGAAAAGAAATCTTCAAATTACTCTTGAAACCAAGCACTTTCCTTCTATTTTTATGAGACAGTCTGTACAATCTATGTTTACAGACTGTACAAAACAAATATTGATAGACTTGGGAGATAGAAACTAACCCCCTTAACCAACTCCAACTAGTTTCACTTCCTATTCCTTCATAAAATTTAAACTATGGAATTTCCCTCCAAAATGCCCATGTAGCTGTTACATTCAAGATTTAAATTTTTTAACTATTAAACTATGTTTTTAAAGACCTTTTTGAATCTTTTAACTTATCAAATGACATGCTAAGGTTATGATAACCTATAGAACCCTATCAAAGGACTCTCCTACCCTATAAAATCCCTAGATACTATTCAATGGCTCAATTACAACTTTTCCAACATTGAAATCCATCAAGACATCATACAAAATTATGACTTTTTTATGCTTTCAAATGCCATGATTGGTTGAAGGATTTCCCAATTGACTCTAGGAGATTCTCCATGACCTCTATGATGACTTGAACCTCCAATGTGCCTTTGATAAGCATATGATGCTCCTGCATCATAGCCTGATGACTTGGACATCCAATGTTCTTAATCTCAAAATAGATACCACTTTTTCATTGTAACATGTAGGCACAAATCTCATAATTTTACTCATGTTCATCATCATCGCTTAATGGTGTAGGGGCACCAAGGTCATTCTTTGAAGATATATTCATTGAAGAAACCAAGGACTAAGGATCCAATGGACTTCTAATACAGGGAGACTCTACCCTGCAAGTGGACTCCACTTCACAAGCCCAACCCTCAAACTTAGGGTACTCAAACAACTTGGATCAACACTTAGGAACTCCTTGCCACCAATAGGCCTACAAAGGAAAATAATTATTAAATGGTTTCAACACTCAACTTTTTGGATGGAAATGGTTATTATAGACTCAAACCAGCAAGAAAAATCTCAAACTTGAGGTTTCTCAACACTCAACAATCAAATTTCAAAACTGTTACCAGCACTTCCTACTAGGACAATTTCTAGTTTTAACGGTCAAACTCCCAAACCATAAAAAGGACCTCCTTCTGTTATTGCATTTTTAAACACTCTTCAACATCCCCTAAGAGATTCCAAAAGATTAATCAACAACTCAGCTCCAATATAAAGTTATGCCCACTTTGTGTCACAGTCGTAAATGGCTAGTTTAGGCTAAGTTACAAGGAAAACATAAACAAATGGGTACACAAACTTGGTTCAACCCCTTAGATCTCTACTATATATCAAACTTTTCCTTCTACACCCTTCACTTGGGTCAGATTAATCAGTTTAGGAGCTTGATCCTTCTTTTTCCTTCAAATCTAGACCAAACATAAGATTATGTTCAGTCTAGGGCTTGTTGGTAAAAATAGATGCCATGCTCCTACAGACCCATATATCTTCCATCTCAAAGAACCCTCTCCTAAATTTTATTCCAAAAATCAACATTGAAATCCCACGGTGGGTTTGCAAATAAGGATTCCATCTTGCTGAAACTCTCAAATTTGGAGTAAATCTGACCTACCTACACTAAAACTGGTATAAATTTTTTTATATACAAGATAAAGACCTTAAACCAATTGAAATGGAATCTTGACTCAATCCTCTATCCAACTAGATAAGGCTTGTACCACCACCAATCCATACAAGCTGTACATAATTGAAAAAATAGTAAAAAAAGGCATAAAATATGAGTTTTTTACTGACCAATGTTGTCCACTATCCATATAATGACCTTTTCCACATGTGGGGATTGAACTGTTTACTCTATTAGCTCCAAGTAGCTAGGTAAACCCTATCCCTAATCTTGTTCTATCCCCTTTAGTGCTGGAACATTCTCGAGCACGTCGAACTAGAATGTCCCTAAGGGTCACTAAATGCCATAGGGGTGCGATCTTTGACGGGGCATATCTCGGAGCTCGTGTGAGGTATGGATACAATTCTAGTTCCTACAGGACCATGTTGTAGAGACCTATAATAACCACTCTCACTTTTTGGAAATCACACTCTATTTTCATTTTATGATGCCATCTCGAGTGATGCTAAAACTTGTAGTATTGGCCAGTACAACGTTGCCAACTGCCAAATCTCTCTCACCTTTCATCGTGGGATTGAACTATCTACTTTTTTGGCTTCAAGTGGCCAGGAAAACCCTATCCCTAACCTCACTCTATCCCCTTCAGTGTTGGAACATTCTCGGGCACGCCGAACTGGAATGTCCCTAAGGGTCACTAAATGCCATAGGGCTGCGATCTTTGATGGGGCATATCTCAAAGCTCGTGCAAGGTATGGATGTGATTCTAGTTTCTACAAGAATTTGTTGCAAAGACTTAAAATAACCTCTCTCACTTTTTTGAGATCACTCTCTATTTTCATTTAATGACGCCATCTCGAGTGGTGTTGAAACTTGCAGTATTGGCCAGTACAAAGTTGCCAACTGCCAAATCTCTCTCACCTTTTGTTGTGGGATCAAAATTTCTACTCTATTGGCTCTGAATGGCCGAGTAAACCCTATCCCTAACCTCATTCTATCCCCTTTAGTGTTGGAACATTCTCGAGCATGTCAAACTGGAATATCCCTAAGGGTCACTAAATGCCATAGGGTTGAGATCTTTGATGGGGCATATCTCAGAGCTCATGTGAGGTATGGATGTGATTCTAGTTCCTATAGGACCATGTTGTAGAGACCTACAATAACCTCTCACTTTTTGGAGATCACACTCTATTTTCATTTTACGACACCATCTCGAGTGATGCTAAAACTTGTAGTGTTGGTTAGTACAAAGTTGCCAACTACCAAATCTCTCTCACCTTTCATCGTGGGATCAAACTATCTGCTTCGCTGGCTCTGAGTGGCTAGGTAAACCCTATCCCTAACCTCATTCTATCTACTTCAATGTTGGAACATTCTCAGGCACGCCAAACCGAAATGTCCGTAAGGGTCACTAAATGCCATAGGGCTGCGATCTTTAACGGGGCATATCTCGAAGCTCATGTAAGGTATGGATACAATTTTAGTTCCTATAGGATGATGTTGTGGAGACCTATAATAACCTCTCTCACTTTTTGGAAATCACATTCTATTTTCATTTTACCATGCCATCTCGAGTGATGTTGAAACTTGCAGTGTTGGCTAGTACAAAGTTGCCAATTGCCAAATCTCTCTCACCTTTCATCATGGGATCAAATTGTCTACTCTGTTGGCTCTGGGTGTCCAGGTAAACTCTATCCCTAACCTCATTCTATCCCTTTCATTGTTGGAACATTCTCGGACATGCCAAACTGGAATGTCCCTAAGGGTCACTAAATGCCATAGGGCTGCGATCTTTGATAGGGCATATCTCGGAGCTCATGTGAGGTATGGATGTGATTCTAGTTCTTACAGGACCATGTTGTAGAAACCTACAATAACCTCTCTCACTTTTTGGAGATCAAACTTTGTTTTCATTTTATGATGCCATCTTGAGTGATGCTAAAACTTGCAGTGTTAGCTAGTACAAAGTTGCCAACTACCAAATCTCTCTCACCTTTCATCGTGGGATCAAACTGTCTACTCTGTTGGCTCTGAATGGACAGATAAACCCTATCCCTAACCTCATTCTATCCCATTCAGTGTTAGAACATTCTCAGTCACGCCGAACCAAGATGTCCCTAAGGGTCACTAAATGCCATAGGGCTGCGATCTTTGATGGGGTATATATTGAAGCTTGTGTCAGGCATGGATGCAATTCTAGTTCCTACAGGATGGTTTTGTAGAGACATACAATAACCTCTCTCACTTTTTGGAGATCACACTGTGTTTTCATTTTACCATGCCATCTCTTGTGATGTTGAAACTTGTAGTGTTAGCCAGTACAAAGTTGCCAAGTGCCAAATCTCTCTCACCTTTCATCGTGGGATCAAATTGTCTACTCTATTAGCTCTGGGTGGCTAGGTAAACCCTATCCCTAACCTCATTCTATCCCCTTCAGTGCTAGAACGTTCTCGGGCACGCCGAACCAAAATGTCCCTAAGGATCACTAAATGCCATAGAGCTACGATCTTTGATGGGGCATATCTCAGAGCTCGTGCAAGGTATGGATGTGATTCTAGTTCCTACAAGACCATGTTGTGGAGACCTACAATAACCTTTCTCACTTTTTAGAGATCACACTCTATTTTTTTTTTACAATGCCATCTCGAGTGATGCTAAAACTTGCAGTGTTGGCTAGTACAAAGTTGCCAACTGCCAAATCTTGCACACCTTTCATCATGGGATTGAACTGTCTACTCTAATAGCTCCAGGTGACTGAGTAAACCCTATCCCTAACCTCTTTCTATCTCCTTTAGTGCTTGAACATTCTCGAGCACACCGAACTGGAATGTCCCTAAGGGTCACTAAATGCCATAGGGCTCTGATCTTTGACGAGGCATATCTCAGAGCTCATGCAAGGTATGGATGTGATTCTAGTTCCTACAGGACCATGTTGTAGAGGCCTACAATAACCTCTCTCACTTTTTGGAGATCACACTCTATTTTCATTTTACAACGCCATCTCATGTGATCCTAAAACTTGCAGTGTTGGCTAGTACAAAGTTGCCAACTACCAAATCTCTCTCACCTTCCATCGTGGGATCAAACTGTCTACTATGTTAGCTCTAGGTGGCTGGGTAAACCCTATCCCTAACCTCATTCTATCCCCTTCAGTGTTGGAATGTTCTCGAGCACGCCGAACTAGAATGTCCCTAAGGGTCACTAAATGCTATAGGGCTGCAATCTTTGATGGGGCATATCTTAGAGCTCATGCAAGGTATGGATGTGATTCTAGTTCCTATAGGATTATGTTGTGGAGACTTAAAATAACCTCTCTCACTTCTTGGAGATCACACTCTGTTTTCATTTTACGATGCCATCTCGAGTGATGCTAAAACTTGTAGTATTGGATAGTACAAAGTTGCCAACTGTCAAATCTCTCTCACCTTTCATTGTGGGATCAAACTATCTACTCTATTGGCTTAGGGTGGCTAGGTAAACCCTATCCTCAACCTCATCCTATCCCCTTTAGCGCTCAAATGTTCTTGGGCACGCTGAACCAAAATATCCCTAAGGGTCACTAAATGCCATAGGGCTGCAATCTTTGACAGGGCATATCTCAGAGCTCATGCAAGGTATGGATGTGATTCTAGTTCCTACAAGACCATGTTGTAGATACCTACAATAACCTCTCTGACTTTTTGGAGATCACACTCTGTTTTCATTTTACGATGCCATCTCAAGTGATGTTGAAACTTGCCAACTGCCTAATCTCTCTCACCTTTTGTCGTGGGATCAAACTATCTACTCCATTAGCTCTAGGTGGCTTCCTAAACTCTATCCTCAACCTCATCCCATCCCCTTCAATGCTTGAACATTCTTGTGCATGCCAAACCAAAATGTCCCTAAGGGTCACTAAATGCCATAGGGCTGTGATCTTTGACGGGGCATATCTCAGAGCTCGTGTGAGGTATGCATGCAATTCTAGTTCTTACAGGATGGTGTTGCGGAGACCTACAATAACCTCTCTCACTTTTTGGAGATCACACTCTATTTTCATTTTACGATGCCATCTCGGGTGATGCTAAAAGAGCTTTTGAGCCAAGAGTTGTATTGAGGAATTGTTAGAAGCATTCCAAAGCTCGTGATGCCCTTTATCAAGGTATACCCCACTACACTAATTACAAACACTCCATGTCCTTATTCATTATAGAGAGTGTGAGAGATAAAAGAGTTAGACAATGTGGAACCCACATATTGACCCACTCACTTGACTTGCACTGATCCCAACTACACTAAACACACTTGGGACAAAAAAAAATACAACTCTCATGTCCAAATAGTCCATGTACTAACATATCAATTTCAAAAAGAATGTGTTTTGAGGAATTCTTCACTGTCTAACAATTCAACCTATCTCCTATTGTGCCAACTCAACCAACCAAAAGAATATTTACACTATTGATTCAAGAGTCCCCCCTATAGTAACATTGTAGTACACCAATAAATAATAGAATGGGCATCAAGGAGTTTTGTACTTGAAATTTTCAATTTCTCCTTCACTACAACTCTCTATACACACACACCTACTCTATCATACTCTCATTTAACCTTGAATTTTTTATATATATGAAGTACACCTCTATCTACATAAATTCTACATGGCCAATAAAACATACAACCATTCTTGAATTGACATGTGCAATTATTTGACAAAATGAAATGTCTATCCATAGCAATATCATTTTCCTACACCCATTCAAAATAATATTCAAATTAGTATTAGACATACTCATGAAAGTGAGATCTATCATCGCCAATATAAAAATGGCATTATATAATTATTGTATGGTCTTCTTATGTACTATCAAGAGAATGTGTGTGTGTGTGTGTGTGTGTGTGTGTGTGTGTGTGTGTGTGTGTGTGTGTGTGTGTGTGTGTGTGTGTGTGTGTGTGTGTGTGTGTGTGTGTGTGTGTGTGTATTATGTGCACAAAAATAGCAACATGGATAGAATGATAATATAGAGCTTTCAATTAATTTTGGGATACAATTATAGTTCTATGCAAAGTCAAAAACTGATATAATTATATCAATTAGGAAAGTGTACTTACACATCCTGAATTGTTGGTCTAGCCACTAAGACCTATGGCTATCCCTTGCATACTTGTAAAAAAAGTTCTTCTTGAAATCTGAAATAAAATTAGCTATGTTGCATTATTGTATAACCAACTCATGTCTATAACCTTCACCTTCACTTTTAAGTATATACTTAATTATTTTATATACCCTTTTTTGGACAATTTCCTTTCCAAAATCTTGTCTACAACCCTCATGAAAACATGAAACAAACTTCACTATCCCACCACACTCAAAGCACTTGTCATTAAAGAAAGAATTTATATAAAAGAAACAACCATCATCTCTAGAACATAAAAAAATGATGTAGCAAGTCTCTTGATTAGTTTAGAAGAGCATGTACACCACACTCCTCTAACATTCCATTAGTATGCAAAGTAGAATGCATGGAGCACAAAAGTTCCTAGTGCATTGAAAACTCCAAATTATAAATGCAAGAAGTACTTCAAATATTAAGAGGTACACAAAAAAAATGGATTCAAGGCTTCAAAATTCCTTTTTGATATTTGTAGTATTAGATGTATCTCACACAAAAACTTGAACAACATTGTTTGAATCTCTTCCAAATGATTATTAGGGTGTTAGGTGCAATCTCAAATGACAATTCTCAATTTCAAGACATCCTTCACATTTTTTGACACTCTTGAGTTAGATTGCCAAGAAAATTGAATTTGATCCTTCATAGCATTAATAATTTTCATATCACAATGTGAAAGTCATACATAAACATAAAGTTTTATGAATTTAATGTCATACATGAACATATCTAATTTAATGCCATACATGCATGTATCTAATTTAATGTCATACATGAACATATCTTATTTAATGTCATACATGAAGAAACATATAATATAAAATGATAACCAATAATTTCATGTACATTAACAAACACATAATATATTATGATAACCAATAATGTCATATATGAACAAGCATATCATATATTAACCAATAATGTCGTAAGTTGAATAATGTCATACATCAAATATAGAATGTCATATACATCAAATGTGTATCGAATATGTCCACTCATGCCTATATATATACATTTCTAGATCAACTATATCTTTTCCTTCCCATGAGGGGAAGGAAACAAGTCTCTCGACTTCCTCTGTCGTTGTGTGGAGGGAGACAGTGGAGATGATGGGTCCTCCTAACATGCTCACTCGACCTCTTATTGAGACTCTTCTCCAACTCCAACTAATACAAAGAAAGTAGATATGAATCGATATTTATTATATGTTGAAATCAAATATATGTACATGCAAAATCAATTATTTTCTTACCGCCATCAAATAGTCACTCTGTAAGTCCACCTCAAATGCTCATGGACAATCAAGCGTGACAAGACCCTACAAAAATTCAATAAATATAATCACTTATAAATAAAATTAGAAATTTTGAGACTAACTATTATAAACAACAACTAAAATGAAGAAAATTCTTTCATACCTCCGTCAATGGCTGTGAGCTAGCCACAACTACAGCCACTCCACTATCAATACATCATGAGCTGCATGTCATACAATACATGTTACATCTAACATGAAACATGAAATAAATATAATCAAATGAATTAAATTAACATGAAACAACTGTGCCTATGTGAAGCTTGTACGATGTCTATGCTCCGAGTCCATAGTAAAGGTTGAGGGTCCTATGGAGAACTGATGCACATGCATAATTTTTTTTGTCAATCCTTAATATGATTACACAATAAATATATGTATTAATTAAAATGATTAAATTGATACATACCTTTGGACTCGTGGAAGGGACAAAAATTGGCCTGGAGGATCGTTTCTAGGCCCAGTAACACTCTGACCCTGAATTTTGAACAATGTAAATAGGTGTTAATTAATTAATCATTCACTATACAGATGAAATGTGATCAAATTAGTAAATTATAATTGTAATTTACCTGTGTCAATGCCAAATGTGTCGGTCAGGAACTGATCGCTGATAAGCCCATCATCTGCACCATCTCCAACATGAGTGCCAAATGTGCATAGGGATCCACATGAATTGCACATGTGACCATGATGCAAAAATGGTTCCCCCTCAACTAATGGGCTTGTAGAATGGATGATGGTCTGCGTCAAAGCATTAATGGTCCCTAGAGCGCTGGCCTCTACATGTTCCTTCACAACTAAAGGAATAGTCACATGCTCACATTGTGGCTTGACCATAAGTGCCCTAACTACATTAGGGTCATGATGTGCTCCCAACCTCTCAAATGATGACCCCCCAACTCTACTCTGGGAGTCTAATATATCAAAATAATTGGAGATCTCCCCAAGGAAAAACTCACAATATAATTTCTTCAAAAAATACATGGGGACCTCGTGATTGTTGCAAGGAGGGGCACCAAAAACCATCCACCATCTATCCCAAAAAGTATTACTAATAGCATCATGTATGCACCAATGGATGGGGAATCGTTTAGTAGCCTCTCTAATAGTATTTTGCTCAACGGGTTTTCTAAATAATGCACATATACTACCTTTTGGTATTTCTTTTTTTTTAACATCTTCATATGACAATTTATTTGCATAAAATATTTTTTGTTCATCCCTCTTAACCTGCCAAATATCTAACTGACCACTAACTAAGGCTATCTGGGTGTTAATGGATTTGAGGGATGATGCCAATTGAGCCCTCATTGGATTGGTTTGTCCGAATTCTTTCAACCAAGCAATGAGTCTTTCTAATTCAATTTTTTTTCTATCTATTTCATTTCTTATATTTTCTTGTGTGCTTGGCAGATGTCTTGCAATTGGTTCATGTTGTGGAATTTGTTGTTCTTCTTGAGGAGGGTTTCGATTTTGAGGTTCTTGAGGGTTTTGATGTTCTTGTGAATTTTTTAATTGATTATGGATATTTCCTGATAAAAAATCAATTGAAATCCAAATAAATAAACAAATCTAAATGAAATTTTTAAAAACCCTACAAAATAATATTAAAAATCTACAAAATATATATCACTTACAGCGTCATCATGGGTGTGCTTGTGGTTTTGGATTTCGTCGACGAGGAGGCATTTTGGCAAATGGTGGTCAAAATGTTAAGTTTTCAACTCGCATATGTGTTGCTCGTTGTAGGAGTAGAACAAAATACTAATGAAAATGATGGGTTGTGGGTTTGCAATCCATCATATATACTTTTTTTGTTTTGGCAATAGTGCGTACGCACTATGGCTCCGGTTACCCAAGCCATAGTGCGTACGTGCTATAGTGTGTTTGCACTATAGTGCACACGTGCTATTTAAAATAGGAAATAAAAATACTTTTCACCTTTTTAGCACCACAACTCGGTGCATATGCCCTATAGCCACCTTGGTAGGCACTTTCGACTATCTGACAATAATGCAAGTACATTTCACACACTTGAAAATTAATAAGAATACCAAAAAATAAGATATGAAAAATCACAAATGCCAAACAATTTAATGCAACTACCTTTAAATAGCCTCTTCAATTCCTCTTTCATTATCATTCTCAAATTCTTGAATCTAAATTTGATTTGCAGAGTTTCTTAAATCTTAGTCATGGATAAGCCAATTCAGTTGAAATGCACTACAACGACTTTGCAAAAGCCCTTTTTGGGCATGATTCCTAATGATTTCCTAGCCATGGTTTGCAAGCAGGATGCCCAAGGTCTTTTTATCTACCATGCTTTATTCATGGTCCTTGGCCATGAATTCTTAAGAAATCATAAGAGGTACCATGTGTCCACAAATATTACCTCAGGCTTCCTCTCGTCTCTTCTCAACCTTGGAGGCAATCAACTAGACATTATCATGCTTCTATAGAACATTTTTAAGAAAACATTTTTAGAAGATGATGTCAATAAATTTGTATTGGTCGAGCAGGTACTAGGGTTGGGCATTGGTATCCCTTTTGCAAACATAGCAGAAAAGTGTTGAGAGCAAGGCATAGGGAGCATTGTATAGAAGCATCCCTTCCTACTCAACATGAATGAATAGCAATTAACTCAACATCAGAGGTGGGTGTGGCTTGAAAGGGATTTCCTGTGGAAGTGGTTGTTGTTGGATGATGTCAGCAAGACTGACTTCACATGGCTAGACAAGTTTAGTGACATCATCTTCTCCAACAAATTCCTCGTGGAGGGACTTGAAGACCTTTCTGATTGAAGGCTTCAAGCCCTCGGCCCCTTAGCCTACATATGCTTCCAGTCTTCCTATTCCTTGGTTACCTATTCCCTATTTCCTGAATCCTATTTCCTTAACACTTGTCTTTTGGGAAAAAAAAAATTTAAGATATTTATTTTTCCATTGGATTGGGCCTTGCCCTTTAATGTCAATTATGAAATAGTAAAACCAGGTAGATTTAGTTAGCTATTTTAAATATCTATGCTATGAATTAGTACTATGTACATTGTACACTCTAAAATATTATCAATGAAAATAATAGTTTTGGCTTCTCAAATTATTTTTCCTGTTAGTGTACAACTTTGTTTTTGGCATCTCAATACATTGTTGAAATGTTAGTCTATGACTTTGTTATAAAAAATTAATTGTTAATAGTTATAAAGTTAGAAACAAAAAAAAGGGTTTCAACAATCCCTTTATGGTTTCATATTGATTAATGATTTATAGTAAAAATTTAATCAATTGAAAATTATCCAATGACAATTTATAAATTTTTAATATGTATATGTATGTCCTTTAAATTCAAAACCTATAAAATTTGATAATATATGAATGCAAGGGCCAAGGCCATGCAAGTTATTAGTTATTAGTTATAATAGTTTTAACTATTATTAATTTATTAAAAAATATTAAATAAATTTTAAAAAGTAGTTTGTTAAAGTTAAACATATGATACATGTAACATCATGAATCATGAATCCTGAATCCTAATCAATGATCATGCAATTTAAATTGTATAAGATAATATTGAAATTTGATTTGAAAATAAAAAATTCAAATTATAACTTATATATAAATGTTCATATAAAATATTGAATATTAATTTATTTATTCATTTCTTCCTATTTTGAAATGTAAATTTATTTAAATATCACGATCATCATAATATTTTTAATTTTTTATCATATTCTGAATTAAATGAAAAATGCAATAGTTATTTAAATTTAAATTAAGTTATCACTTATCATTATCAAGTTGAATTAATTTAGCAAATATTGATTATAATCTAAATCAATTCTAATTAAGTAAAAATGCTATTGTTATTAAATCAAGTTATCATTGTCAAGCAATTAATGATCGATAATTGATAATTGATTACAATTTATAAATTATAATTTTATATTTTTAAAAATTGAATGTTTCATTAATTTTACACGTTTAATTTTATTCATCCAAATCATGGATTTTGGAAATTGTCAAGAACTTCAAATAATTGGTATGTTTGTGATCGGTTACTACACTTTGTGATTTAAGTTTTAATTTTCATTGTGCAATGATAAGATGGGGGAGAGGAACTAGTAGTCGTGAGGGCTAACTTCATCAATATGTAGCCGCTACATGGTGATGGGATATCATAAGACCTTCATATTTTTTTAGAAATGTAAAATGGACATTGAACTACCTATAGGCTACAACTAAGGTTTGAAGTTGTGACTCATCACACAACTCATTAAAATAGTGCACCTAGTGAGATGTGTCAAAAAATAACTTTCTAAACATTCAACCAAAGCTTAATCTAAAAATATCTAATAATTAAATTTAAAATTATTAATTTTTGTTAATAGAATATTGTATAAATATATGAAATGTAACATAAATATGTAACTTAAATAGACCAAATAGTTATTATTAATCAAAAATATTTGTTACATATAACTTTTATATATAACATAAAATGAAAAATACTTCAACAACAAAAAATTATTTGTTATAAAAATAACACATTATTATATAAAATACAACCTATAACCAACACAAAGGGAACATTAGTTGAACACTAAAATTTTTTGACAATCTCACACATTTCATAAGAAAATACAAAACATTTATTAGTATTCACCTTTTATATTTGTGAGAAATATTATGTTAATCTCAAATTGGTTTTGACAAGTGAGTCTTAACATACTTAAGTTATATACTTAATTCATGTCGAACTAGAAGTACATGTCGAGCACAATATGTATATATTAGACCATGTCGAGTCATAGTGAGTGCTGAGCAACTCATGTGCTAAGTCACTCAAGTGTCAAGTAGATAGTATATGACGACTAACACAGGAGCTGAGTAAACAATGTATGTCGAGCATCAGAGACTTTATATGTTGAGTAAGATAGTTTTGATATATTTTTTTGTAAAGGCACAAATAACTATGTAAACCATTTTTGAGCTAACTTAAGATTCAATTTTGATATTTTGGAGATAAGGAAAAATCTCAAGTTGGATTCCCTATGTAATTACATGTAGCCAATCGAAAAATGGGAAGGATTAAATGGCTAAATGGATGAATCTCAGCTGTAGATCCATACCTAAACCTAAGTCACTAAGTTTTCTTAAGGAGTACAAACCCTAAACTCTCTATGAGAATTGAAGGAGCGAATAGAGAAGTTTTCATGTGCAAATAGAAGCATTCATGGTGGCTTAGAAGTTATGAAGTGAAACTACATTGCAAAATCAGTTAGAGCAGAACAAAAGATAGAGAAAATGATACAATAAAAATACATCTAATCAAGAAGGATCAAGAAGACATTGTTTAGAAGTGAAAAGTTATCAAGCAAGCAAGTGCTAACTACATGATCAAAGCTGAGACATTCTAAGAGGCGATTTCTATCAAAATCTCTTAACAAAGTAGTCCTAATAGGCTGTATGAAATCCTTTAATAGGGTGCTTTCTTAATTGTGAGTTAAATTCTTTTAGCAAGGCACACTTCTAATAGGGTTTTGAAATCATCTGACAAGGTAAGACCTAACAATCTTTGTAAGCCTTTAATAAGGTAGACCTTTCACGAGGTAGATCATGTTTCATAGTCAAAACATTGTAACCTTCATTGGATACACTTTATTACTATAGTAGTGAAGATTTGTGGGTGTCATCCACACCCCATTTTTACCTTCTTATTGGAGGGTTTTTGGGTAATCATATCTGGTGTCAAATGTGTATGATTGGTTAAGCATTTACATAATTTAGATGTATACAATTTACATGTTATTTCAATTTACTCATTGAATGTATGAGGTGGATGTGTGGTGAAATTTTTATGGGTCCAAGTTTAAACTAATGATTCAACCCCCCCCCCCCCCCCCCCCCCCCACCTCAGAAGTTTACCTTTCCTATTGTAATTCCAAAAATTGGTATCAAAGCTTTATTTTTTAAAAGAGAAGATTTGTAGCTTTGAGGAAAGATCTTGAAATGGAAATCTAAAAGTTGGGAAAGATTATTGAGAATTAGGTAATTGAAATAAAACTCATTCTACATCAACTGGATAAAGTAAGAGAAGAACTAAAGAAATCTTTGAAGAGAAGGAAGGAAATTGCTATTGTGGAGAATGACACACAATACAAAGAGATAAACACTACTAAGCTATTTGCAAATGGAGACTCCAATGGATTTGATGCAATAGTTGTAGATCTAATGGAAAAAAATAGAGCCCAAGCTAAGGAAATCAAAAATCTCAAGTTAGAGCAAGAATCACAAGCTATATTGCTATGTGAGGTGACTGAACAAAAGAAGAAAGCCATAGAAGACAAAGCCGTGATTGAAGATGACAAAAGAATTTTGGCCAATAGACTAGAAGAGAAATCATCAAAAATAACCAATATTTCCAACATGCAATTGGATACTCTAAGTCAAATAATGAATGCCAACTATGAATTCAATGTCAACGACATTGAGATAACTACATTGAAGTTGTAGAATGAACAATTGTAGAGTGACCTAAAGAGAAAAAAGGAATTTTATAAAAGTTTCAACAAGGAAAATGAATCCATTAAATACTTTGAGCAACTATTGAGATCCCTTAGATGTAATAATGATACATCTGGACTAGGATACACAAGTATTGAAGTAGGAGAATCATCCAAAAGTATAGAAGAAAGGAACAACAAAGGTAAGAACTCCAAACCTACTTGTCATAATTATGGTAAGAAAGGACATACCACTAATGTATGCACAAGAAATATTGTAAATTAGAATGTCAAGCCTAAGAACATGGTTCACTACCATAAGTCCAACAAGCAAGGTCATCAAGCACATGAATGTGGAATCAGGACAATGCAAACACAAAGATTTGAAGGATATTGTTACAATTGTTAGAAGTATGGACATAGATTTTTTGAATGTAGATCCAAACTCATGTGGTCATCAAATAGGCAAGCAAAGGTAAGCAACAATGGAAACTCTTATAACTAGGATTATAATACAACATATAGATGTCATTATTGCCAAGAATATGGACATGTTCCTAAGAATTGTACTAGAACACACTTCATTGGTAACTACAAAAGGTGGTTAAGTCAGACCACATGTTTTATCTATTTGAAGACTGGTCACATAAGTAGGTATTATCCAACTAGGTCAAAGGCACCAAGTTGTGAATTTGATAAAGGAAAAGGCAAGGTAGATGTTGAACACATCAGAGATGAGATGAATAAAACATGGAAAGAGAAAGATGATTGCAGTATATCAAATGGAGAAGGGATCACTTCACCCAATGGGTCAGGTGATCACACCTCATCAAACTAGGCAATCAAGAGGTATGTGGGATTGATATTTAAAGGTTATATCATAGATCAGTTCCAAAATGACTTAGTACTAAAAAGATTACATTAGCATGAACAAAGATACAAAATGTTGTTAGAAATCCAAGATGAATCTTTAAGTTTTTCATATTGTTGCCAAGCATGAAATATTTCTTATGTGTGTCGAGTGAGTGAAATTCTAGAAGATGTCGAGCTTGTAGTGGTTGGCGAGTGATTAAAATGCCAATGGATGCCAAGTGACTTGAAACTAGTTGATGTTGAGCTTACAACTATGTAAGCACTTAGCATTTATTGCAAGGTTTTCAAAGGGTATTTGATCAATTTTAGCTCATTTTTCATCATTTTAGCTTCAAGAAAAAGTGACTAGAGCAGAAGGAGGTTTGGAAATTTATTCCACTCAATTGAAGAATATTTGATCAGTGATTCTATACCATTTCATTAGATCATGTAAGGTATTTATCAAGAGCTGAGCTATGCAGTTTAAATTTTGTAAACCCTAGTTTTACATTATGGCATCTAGTTTGACGAATGTAGAGGGGAACTAAGTTTTCAATGTATAGTTAGTGAGTAATGAGGTAAAGCAACCCATTTTCAAAGCTATTCTTCATATTGCATATAAGCAAGACCCTTCTAGTCAATTATCAATGATTCCACCATATGTGATAATGGTACAAGATGTAAGGAAATGCTACAACTATAAGATAGGAAGCATTGGTGATATGGAGATTAGGGAATCATACAAAAAAACTCTATGATAATGGTGTTTTGAAGGAAGAGTTCAAAATTTTTGAGAGGAAAGGATTAACATGAGCCCTATATTTTTGAATATATTCAAGACAGAGTGGATAAGGATGGTATTGTAAAGAAAGATCACACATATGATCTAGCAGAGCTACAATTGCAACAATTGATGGAGAACCTTGGATCAATTAGAAAAACAAAGAGTGCACAATGCAAATTTGGTTCCATATTGATTTTTATCTTCTTTTGTATACAAAACACATTTCCCTCATTTGTTACTATGGGATGGAAAACCAATAGAATAGTAGTAGTACAAATTGTTGAGTACATTGAGCAATTAGGAGAGAATTTTGAATCTTTGATAAAAATTTATTTTGAAGACTTTAAGAAGTCAACAAAGGAAAGATTGAGAATACTAGTATCATTAGTTGAGAAAAATTATGATGATGTATGTTTTCTTGTGGATGTGTATTATAATTATGTACAAGCTGCTACACCAAGGGTTAGATGGTTGAGACCCTTAGGTTATGAAATAAATGTGGATGAATCCTCTGCAACTATAACAACTTTATTGGCAAAAGAGGTAGATAAAACTACAAAGGTATTTGAAAACTATGAGATGGTAAAGTCCAAAATTACCATGGAATTGAAGACTACCTCCACCATGAATAAAAAGGAGAAAATAGTGAAGAAATTGAAAGCTAAGTTTGGAGAGGGTGTTGAAGAGGAGGAAGAAGAAGTAGAAGAAGAGGATGAAGAGGAAGAAGAAACTCAAGCACAAGCACCACTTGCATTAAATAAGGGTATGAGAGAAGACCAAGAAGAGGAGGAGACTAAATGTGCTAAGGGAGAAGGAGCCAAGGAAGCACCTACTCCTGTTGAGTCAAAGAAAAGGAAGGCTAAGACTCAACTAGTGACTAAAGCTAAGAAGATAGCTAAGCTAAGTCAACCCAAGCCTACTGCACCTACTACAAGAGCTAGTACATGTGCATCAACCCAAAAGGCCAAGGAAAAGACAAAACAAGAAGAACAAGGAGGCCAAGAGCAGAAGAGATCAAGAAGAAAGTATGTGGCACAAATAGATTTTGATAAAGAGAAAACAAAGTTAGATGACAAAAACCAATTTAAGGTAGTAAGTCATAATCCTTTGTCAAATTTTGAAAATATGTGTGAAAATGTTAAGAATAGTGCAAACCTATTAGGATTTACACATGTTGATTTTTATAATTTGGGTAAAGTAGAGAAAAATTAAGTGGAGGAGGCCATATATGCCATGATGGAAAAATTTAAGACAACTCCACTAGAGATTGCCAACTCAATGCCAAAGAGTCTATATGACAGAGTTGAACAGAAATAGAACTATTCTCTAGACTTAGAGAAAAAAATTAGAGAAACATCTCTATCCCAAGTAATACCTAAACTAACTAAGGCACAGATTGCTAAGGCTGTAAAGAAATATGCAAATAGCTTTACACCTAAATATAGAGCCTTTAGCATCTTGCAAAACAATATTGAGGATGTTGTTAAGAAGTCCACATAGATGTGGAAGCTCACTTATGGGTTGACTATAGTTAAAGAAGGAGAACAAGCACCCATTGAAGTGAAAGATGATGAAGAGGATGATGAAAAAGCTGACACTATTGGAGGAGGAATAGAAAAGCAAGAAGGTGACAAGGCAACAACTAAGGAAGAGTAGCAAGAAGAATAGAGTGTGTAAGACACACAATTACTGAGTGTCATTCCTCCACACGTAACAAGAAAGATAGTTGACACAATAAATGTCAAGGATGTTTCTAATCTATCAACTTAGAACATCAATCCCCTTACTGAAGATGATTTGAAGAAGATATTAGATTAGTCTACATTGTAGGACAAACTTTGTAATAATCCTATTTTGGTTAGTGTTGATGAGCTACAAAAGTCAGTGACTGATGTTTCAAGGGAAAAAGTGAATCCACAAGAACCACCTTCTATCATCCCTCTAGTCACTAATGTACAACCTTTGGTCAAAATTCCAAAAGATACATCCAACAAGGTTGATAAAATTGCTGAGATTGATACTGTAGAGAAGAGCATAGTGGAAACACAAGTTTCTATTGCAGAAATAGGTCAGATAGACTTATTTGCACCTATGGCACAAGGACAAGGTATAAGTCTATTCATTGTGGCAAAATAGGGTATGTCTAAAGAGAGTGAGATGACACCACAACTAAAAGAGAAAACTACCATCCATGCCCTAGTAACCTTACCAGTACCTGGTATTCCATCAAGTTATACTCTTCAAAAGCCAAGCATAGATGCCACACCATTGCAAATCTCAGTGCCAAGCCCGAATTCATCAAAGGCTAAAGAAATAATTCAATATGGAGATGTGAGCCTTGATGAAGAGATCATTTTACCTAAGTATGATTATGACACCATGACTATAGAACAAATGGGCATATTGTAGTAAGCCCTAGAAAGGAAAAAGCATCAAGAAATGCTTAAAAGGGAGCATAGGCAAAAGCAAGCCCTACAAGATATTAAAGACATCTTTTTACGTGCATTTAGTTTGCCAACTCCAGATGAGACCAGGCCACTAATGGAACAATTGATAGATATAGTGGAAAAGGTTGATAATGAAGACCTAGATACTAATGCTAAATTGTTAGAATGGTCAGAAAAGAAGTTCCAAAATAAAGTGAATGAGAAAATTTTAGGTGATATAGCACTAACATAAGTTTCATTAGCAACTAAGGTTGAGGATGTGAAGAAAGCACTTGAGAACATATTCTCACTATACACTAAATTTTACAATCCATCACTCTTCACCCAAGAGACTAAAAGTCACATTTTGAGTTTGGAGAGCATAATTACTACATCAAGTGAAAAAATACCAATGAATCCAACTCAGAGTGAAAAGCATTTTAGAACATTGCTTCAAAAATAGAGTCAGTTAGTTATATTGACAAAATATGAGGCCAACATAAGGGCCAAATTGACTACCATCCAAGCAACTCTTAGGCCACATATGGAAATTTTGCACAAGGAGCTAAGCTATGTCAAAACCTTAATGAAGAAAGACCCAAATCTTTCTACCTTAGATGGTCTAGTCTACCTTGCTACCGAGCTAGCAATCCAAATCAAGTCATTAGATGTAGCATGTGAGAACTGGGATGCAACTCTTAAGATGATATTGGATGTCCATAAATCTTTTCTAGGTAAACATAAAGTAAGTGTATGGCTCCATTTGACATAAGTGTCAAAAAAGGGGAGAATAAGAAAAAGGGGGAGAGATAAGATAAAATAGGAGATATACTTTTGGAGGAGAAATGCAAAAATGCAACAAAGCAAAGAAGGATAATGAGATAAAAGAATGGGGGAGATATTACTTTTGGGAGTAATAAAGAATAATAATTTTGGGGAGATATAAGGAGAGTAAGAAAGAGCAAGGAAGTATGAAATGAAAGATTATCAGCAAAAATAGTGCATGAAGTCAAAGTGTATTAGTAGACACACATTTACTCAATAGGAGCACAAAATTTTGGTTATAGAATAGACATATTAACTTGGGGGGAGTTATAAAATTTTGAGGTATATAAGTGATTACAAAACTTTGAAATTTTGAAGTTTTGTATATAAGCCAAGTTGAGATATGTTATGATGGTAAGATCAAGGATGATAATGCATACTCAAGTGTTTTTGACACTCATGTTAAAGGGGGAGATTGTTGATCTCAAATTGGTTTTGACAAGTGAGTGTCAACACACTTAAGTTATTTACTTAGTTCATGTCGAACTAATAGTACATGTCAAGCACAACATGTATATATTAGACCATGTCGACTCATAGTGAGTGCCAAGTCAATCATGTGCTGAGTCACTCAAGTGTCGAGAAGATAGTATATGATGAGTGACACAAGAGCCAAGTAAATAGTGTATGCCGAGCATCAGAGACTTTAGATGCCGAGTAAGACAATTTTGATATATTTGTTTCTAAAGGCATAAACAACTATGTAAACCATTTTTGAGCCGATGTAAGATTGAATTTTGATATTTTGGAGATAAGAACAAATCTCAAGTCGGATTCCCTATGCAATTATAGAAGCCAATCAAAAAATGGGAATGATTAAGCAAAAAAATGGATGAATCTCAGCTATAGATTCATACCTAACCCTAAGTCACTAAGTTTTCTTAAGGAGGACAAATCCTAAACTCTCTATGAGAATTGAATGGGTGAAGAGAGAAGTTTTCATGCACAAACAAAAGCATTCATGGTGTCTTAGAAGTTATGAAGTGAAACTACATTATAGAATCAGTTAGAGTAGAATAAAGGATAGAGAAGAGGATACAACAAAAAGACATTTGATCATGAAGGATCAAGAAGACATTGTTTAGAGGGGATCCATTATCAAGCAAGCAAGTGCTAACCACATGATCAAAGTTGAGACATTCTAACAGGTGATTTTAGCCAAAATCTCTTAACAGAGTAGTCCTAACAGGTTGTATGAAATCCTTTAACATGGTGCTTACTTAATTGTGAGTTAAATTCTTTTAGCAAGGCACACTTCTAACAGGGTGTTGGAATTCTCTAACAAGGTGAGACCTAACAGTCTTTGTAAGCCTTTAATAGCACAAACTTTTCACAGGGTAGATCATGTTTCATGGTCAAAACTTTGTAATCTTCATTGGATACACTTTATTACTATAGTAGTGAAGATTTGTGGGTGTTATCTCCACCCTAGTTTTACCTTCTTATTGGAGGGTTTTTGGATAATCATATCTAGTTTCAAATGTGTATGATTTCTTATGTGTTTTACATGATTCAGATGTGTATGCTTTACATGTTAGTTTAGTTTACTCATTGAATGTATGAGATGGATGTGTGGTGAAAGTTTTATGGGTCCAAGTTTAAACTACTTATTCACCCCCCACCTACCCCCAAAATTTTACCTTTCCTATTGTAATTCCAACATATTATTGATATGATTTACTCTATGCATATACATTGCTACCCCAATAGTTGTACACATAAGAATAGCAAATTTGTACACTATTACTAAGATATCAATATTTATTTAATTGAGCGTATTATTTTTTGAGTGACACATATATCAAATAGCTATGATATTTTTATTTTTATTTGAGACAATATTTAATTTATTTTTTCTATAACATTTATAAGTTTTCACGTGTTCAAGTATTGGTATTTTTTTATCAATGTTTGGATTTTTTTATATGTACAAATAGTTCAATTAATTAAAATATATAGTATAATAGCAAAAATGTGTTTGAAAATTGGACTTTATGTTCATGATAGGGTGATCATAATTAGTTCATGTCATAGGCTATAGAACTATAGACATCATTTTTTTTAACTGTTGATAAAACTATTGAACATCAACCAATCAATTTTCATAATTTTTCTTCTACATACCAAATTTTAATATTTGATAAAGTAAAATGCACAATTTTTAAGTTTTGCAATTTCTAAAACTATTTATCTTTAATTTGATTTGTTAAAACAAATGGAATGATAAGAGCAGATTTCAAGGAAAACTAAAAGATTATAACCTTAACAAAGTTAAATAAAATTTTGATAATTTGTGTCAATTTTTTATTTCATACCTATCTTGTCACCTAACTCTTTTTCATTATGAAATATTTTAAATGATGAAGAATAGTTTATAAACAATTATCACATGCACTTTTTCAATAAATATTAATAATTTATAGATAATTAAACTATATTAAATTTTAATTTTGAAACTAATTGATAAATAGAATAAAAATATAGCATTTGTAATTATATTTTTAAATTTTAATTACTTTATTTAAATTAAACTATTGTCATTATTATTTCATATCTTGCATCAATTTTATTTTATAAAATTTAATATATCTTTATTGAATTTTTCATATCATCTTTATAATAAAAAGTTTATGATAGAAAAGAAAATCATTTCTATAATAGACAAGAAAATCCTTTATTTATATTATATTATAACTATTATAATTATTATTATAAATTATATTATATATATAATATTTTATATAAATAATATAAAAAATAAAATAATAACAATTAATAACAATTTATTTCACAATATTTTTCTCTATATTAATTAATGTGTTATTTAAATTCTTTTTATGTTAATATTTTTTTAAATCAATTTTTTTACTAATTCTATAATTTTTTTTGGCATGAACTTAGTTGCTATGAAACCTTGTTCAAATAATTAATATTAGTTATGCAAAAGGTTTAAGTTTTAATGATTCACAATTTGATATGGACCATTTAATGAATGATAGATCAATGACTACAGTTCTATCTCCGACCAAATTTTTAAAAGATCAAAGTTAAATTCTATTTCTACCTGAAATCAAGACACATGTAGTCAAAGATTCTTTCTTATAAGTTATAGTTATGTCTAACTCTCAACTATTGACCGTTGACTAAAAGAAAGATTGATGGCCCAAGATGAATTTTGAGCTGATTTGGATAATGTTTTCCCATGTGCCTAGATTCATCCAGAATTGTGACACATGTCCAATCATTGCAAAGGTCAATTAACTATCAGGACTTGGTTAATATTAATAATAATTATGTTTAGTCTTTAAAAAAAGTTATTACTTAATCCCAACTCTGTGATTCCACGATTGTTAAGTAAAAGAGAGATCAACAGCCCAAGATGAATTTTGAATAAATTTTGGAAATGTTATTGCTATTGTCAAGAAACATCTAGAATCGTGACACATGTCCTTGACAAATGTCACGATTTTGGATGACTCTTGACAACAATAATAGCATTCTACAAATTGACCCAGAAATCATATTGATTATTAAGTTTGATTTTTATTTATTTATTTATTTAAAATAAAAAAAAATTCAAAATTCAAATGCATACTAATGGAATAAATTTTTACTTTTTATTATTATAGTTATGTACATTATTGAAATTTGAGTCTTTATGTCGTTTACATGTACATTGTACATAGTATTAGTAAAGTACCTAAAATCATTAATTACTTAATACTTATGTTTTAACATTTAACTATTTACCTTTTATGTTTTTAGAGTATGAAGTTCAAATTTCTCCAGGTCAAGAGTCTGATATGATAGGGTTTTCAAATTTTAACTTTTCAAAGACTGACTGAATTCCATTTTGTATTCTGAAAACTGAAAGTGTGAAACTTGAGTATCATAGGACAATACCAATTATCTGAGTTTCTACTAGCACCAGTATTGTCAAATCTCGATTGTTGATTATGGGTATTTAAATTTAAAAAAAAAAAAATCATTGTAATTTGCAGTAATAGAAATCTTGATTTTTATTGTCTTAGGTTTACACTTTACAATTTTTTAAATAGGGCTAGAAGAAGAGTTTTGTGTAATAACTAGTAGTAGGCATGGATAAAACAAAGTCAAAAATCTCCAGTACAAGTGCAAGCATAAAGGAAAAGAAAGATATTATAGAACTTAGGCAAGTGCTACAAACCCCAGGTTTCGCCAACGGATGTCATGATATTTTTTTATCCTATTATCCATGGAGATTTAGGAAACATGGGAATTAAAAATTTATTGTTTAATAAGTGGAAAGATCCACAAAAGGGGAGAAATTATTACAAATATAACAATAGTATTCATACACATACAAATAAACTAGCTACTTTGGTTACTAGATTAGCAAACCTCATTGTACCCAAACTATTCCCTTGCCTTGAAATTGTAATGTTATGTGCTTAAAATTATGATGGAAATAGAAAGGCAATTGTAAACCAAAACACTCAGGAGGAAATTTTATCCATAACTACGAGTGAATTTTTCACTTTTTTAGACCTAGGGCTAGTGTTTAAACTGGAAAACTTTAATGAGCACACTAACTTGGATAAACTAGCACAGGCTTATGACAATCTAGAAAGATTTTTTCAAGATTCATATATTAAGGGTTTAGTAAACTTAGATTTGTCCACTAGTGTTACTATTACACTAGGCATAGACCATAAGCCTCCTTATCAGTATGATATTTTTGTGCCATGGGTTCTAAATACTATTTCTTCATTATCATTTTGACTGGGATTGGATAGTAACAAGGAAGTGGGGGCTAGTGTTCTATAAATGATTCATAATATCCATTGTCAAGGTTAGTTAGTTGAGAAGGTAGATATAAGATATAATTTTGTTCATCACATTATTGAATCTATGCAACAACAATTACTAATTATTTAAAAAAGTACAACTATAGGCAAGACAAATACATTTAGGTTCACAAGTTACTTGTGCTACCTTCTTTTAGCAAATCATCACCCAATATTTGAGACAGAGAACAACAAGCTTGATATTGAGGTCAATAAGTTTGATGAGAAAACCTAGAAGAAATTAAAGACTCCAAGTCTAGTATATGAGTGGACACATAAGATGAGGATGACTACTAACAATAATAGCTACAACCATTTTATAGACTTCTTTTGAGCACCTATTTAGCAAAAAATTATAGGCATTTTGATGCCTAGATTGCCTATGTCTTGTAAAGATTGCATTCAACTGGGAAGTCAAATTCAATTGGCTAACTAGTTCTTCATGGAAGAGTACACTATCTTAAAATTTTACAGTTCAATAGTTGAATCATGTAAACTTTCAATGCATGTTATAGAAATGATTTTTGCACTAGAATATGTATGCCAGATGGAGAGTATAGGTGAGCTTTTCACTAGATAAGAAAAGAAAATGATATTTCCTTCCTTTCCTTTCACAATTAGAGGCCTCGCATTTGAGAGAAAGGCTTTCAAAATGGAAAATGAATTGGTAACTTTTTTTGGCTTTGATTTTGTCAGTCACTAAAATTATGATCCACTAAACATAATAAAAATAAGACTTATTGTCAATGGGAACTCTATGAACAAATATCAACATCAAGAGATGCCATTGATAGAAAAGTTTTAAAATAAGGATTTGTGGGATGAGGTTAAGAAAGAGATGGAGAAACATGCAACAGAGAATAATATTTCAATGCAAGAATTGTCATCCCAAATTATGACATTACACATATTAGAGTCACAAAAATTAAAGCCTTTGACATATATAAATTTTTACAAGAAAGCATCTCAACCTTCTAAGAGGTCTATGCTGAAAGCAATTAAAGAAGCATGCACATCTAAATTATGGTGTCAAACCAAGATGAATAAGTTTTAGAAAATGAGGCCAAATTTGGATGAACCTATGACATTAGTAGGTTTTGAGGAAATTGAGGAGGATGAACTTTTTAGTAATTATTGGAATAAAGAGCATCCAATTGTACTACATGATTTTGGCAGTTGCAATGATAGTGATATTTAAAGATAGAAGGATCTCAAGTCTGATAGAGACATTCAAGGTATTCAAGATTTTGAGTCAAACAAGTGAAAACATATTATTAATCTTCAAATGAGTGATTCTATCAAACAGTCATATACTAAATGGGCAACTATGATAGAAAAAATGGGTTATGTAGGTATAGGGCCCATTGGTGAAAGTGGTGAAGGGATTTAGAATCTAGTTCCAATACTAGACCCACCCAAAAGAGGAAGTAAATCAATCATTAGAATCTTTGATGAGATTGAAGATGATTCATCAGAAAGTGCAAAAAAAATTATACTTTTTCTTCTGAAGGTCATCCCAACACATTATTTGTTAAATCTTCAAATCTAGTTGTAGTTGATCCCACTGGCATTGGCACTGGCACTATCATGGATGAACCTTGTGCAAAAAATCAAAAATTTATGACAATTACAATGAAAGCAATGTCAATAGTTACTTCACCAATGTATGCACCAATAGCTTCTATAAAAACCCTAAAAATAGTCCTAAAATGCTAGGATTTGGAATGGGCCATCTACAGTATGTTGGCAATCCTCAAAATACAATTTTAGGTGGAGTAAGTTTAACTGGAGTTAGAGGAGCATACAAAAATACAAAAAATAATTTACCTTTCAAACACTCAATTGTGTTAGCAAGCCTAGATTTTAGTTTGAAGGAGTTTGCATCAAATTTTGATCAGACAAGAAAAAGAAATAGGAAAATTATGAAGATCTTGAAAAGTGATGTAGTTGTTAAATGTCAGGGATTTACTAATAGTATATTTCCAACATATGATCCAAACACCAAAATGATGAACTCCATGGCTATTATGCCCCTAGCTAAAGATAATAACCCACCAAAAAATGTAATCAATTGTAATGATGTACAAGTTAGTAGTCTTCAAATGGATTTGTTAAAAGTGAAAAATATTGACAAAATCAATATATCAAAAGAGAGCAACAAAATGGTCTACTCTACACTTTTGAAAGTGGAGAAGGAAAAAAAAGGATTATAAAGAAAATAGAAAAGTTATAAGTACACCTTGATAATGTGAAGGCCAAGGAGAAAGTAGCATACAATAGGTTCAGAGAATTACAAAACAGGATAATTAATTCTTCTCCTACAGAGGCAATTGTCTAGCAAGAAAAGATGAATGAACAACTAAAAATTTTGACTAAAGAATTGGATGAGTGCAAAAAAAAATTTAGCATGAAAAATCCTCTACTACGCATTTGTTCAAGTCTATAGAGAGTAGTGCACAGGTCAACAATAAATTAAAAATTGACCTAGACTCTACTATCAAGGAAAATAATAATTTGAAGATTGAATTGGAGAATGAAAAGAAAAAGGAGAAGTCTAAGGCAAGGATAATTGATAATTTGCAAAAGGAATTGGGGAATGAGAAGAAAAAAGAGGATTCTAGTGCAAACACAATCCACAATTTGAAGAAGCAATTGGAGAATATGAAGAAAAAAGAGGATTCAACTGCAAAAACAATCCTTGATTTGAAGAAGGAATTAAAGAATGCAAAGAAAAAAAAGTCTAGTGCTACTAGAAATAGTAACACAATCCACCATATGAAGAAGGAATTAGAGAATGCAAAAAAGAAAGAGTCAACTGCAAAGAAAATCCTAGATTTGAAGAAGAAATTGGAGAACGTGAAGAAAGAGGATTCTACTCAAACACTCTATGATTTGAAGAAGGAATTGGACAATGCAAAGAAAAATGAGTCCACTGTGAAGGCTATCCATGATTTGAAAAGGGAACTCAAAGATGAGAAGAAAAAAGAGGTAGCTACTACAATCTAAGATTTAAATGAGAAATTGGAGGATGAGAGGAAGAGAGCAACTAATTGGCAAGGGAAACTAGAGGAAATACAAAAAAAGAGTGAAATAGAGATGTCTGAAATGAAGTAAAAGATGGAGAATGTAATTGCACAAAATATAACATCTTTTGAAGATCATCATGTCAAGGATACTATAATAAACATGGTTAAGCTTATCGAATAAGAAAATTGGGACAAAATAATGAAGAATTGTGATAGTTTTTTTGAATGGCTTGATTTAAATAGCAATTTCAAACTTGTCTTTGAAAATTTTAAAAAAATATGTTGAAGGTAAAAGATGTATCTTCACCAATTCCTTAAAAAATCTTGCTAAAATTTTTTTGAATAAAGTATAGATATCCAATGAGAGGGATTTGGCAAACCAAGGAATAAACAACTACTTGTATGCCTCTGTAATGACCTTTGTTGTCTGTCACAATTGTGAACAAGCAATGGAAATAGATGAATCTCTCAAATCTACTTCTAGAGACTTGATAAAGATGAATCACAACATACTGAACTTGCTAAATGTTGGATTACCAAATCCAGCTTACTCAAATAGAAAATTTATTGGAAAAGAAGATTACATGAAAAAGTTGTAGAACACCATGAATTCTAATTTAGGCAACTTGCTTGAGGAAACCACTCCAGAAAGAATTGCAAGTTGCATCAAACCACTATCAGCAATGAATACAATTATAGATAAATTCCTTGATTCATGTAAAAATATCTCTTTAAAGTATTCATTTTTGATGAGGTTACAACTATTTAGCTACAACCTCAAAAAAAATAGAGCTTCCAAATGATGTAGAATGGAGTGCCCTAAAGAACATCATTGAAGTTGGGGTCATCTTCTCAAACTATTATTGTTGCCATTAGTGATAGGCATAGCTAATAGCTCTAAGAAGTAACAACTTAGTAAGTGATAATACTATAATTTTTTTGTTACTTATTGCTCTTTAATTTCAAATTTTGGATTTAATTTCAACTTTGTTTAATGATAATTGTTACAAGAATCAAGACCCAGCATATCAAGATAGTTGGACAGCTAGGCACTGGCATACTATTACTACACTGAGTAGATGGAAAAAAATTCCCTACTCCTACTTGAAAAAATATCCCTCTTTTTTGACATTTGTTTCTCCAAATGTTGAGAGTCTTGTCATAAGGGAAACTATCTACCTCATACCTAGAATTATAGAGCCTCAAACAATTATCCAAATTATTTTCTAATTTGTTTCTAACCTTTGACTTTAGGAAGCTCAAAGTAATGAAAACTCATTCATCCTCCACTGAACCCAATATCATTGTCAAACATAAATTGGTAATTTTGAAATATTCTAGTATTGACTCTCTCAACTAATTGCTCTCAACAAGGTTTTTCCAAAACTTTGTTACCACTCTGTCTTCATTTGGATTCTCCATAAGATCATATTGTTTCCTCATTATGTTTGCAAAAGAATATGATTGATCTCTCAATCAAGATTCATCTAAAATTCCATTTATAGTTACTTCATTGATTACTTTAGGTTTACAAAAATGTTGAATCAAAGTTGTCATCCTTCTTCAAAAATTAGTTGGACACTTTAGAAAAATAATAGACATTCTTCGAGTAGTTCCTCTAGAGCAAATTTGAATCTAATTTCTGATGAAAGATTGTAGCAAACTCGCTTGACAAAGTCAAGCACAGAGTCTTTGATCTCCTTGAAGTCTTCACTTGTAACATGTGAAAGTACCTTCGCTAGTTCTAATTCTTCTTTGCTTCCTGCTTCATTGGGGTTGGAGTCTTTGATGTGAGCATAGTACTATATTGGTATTTCAACTCTACATACCCTGGCACATACCTCATCATTTGCACCAATATGTAAAAAGTTCCTAGGATTGTTCAAATCTGTGATTTCTATCCACTTTGCAAACTTTGATTCATCTAATGGTAGTAATCAATACAAAGTATCCAGGTTATTACATGTCATTTTACGTAGCTTATTATATTCTACCATGTACATAGCTCTTTGTTGAACCTTTTTTATAATATTTCTCATGTCCTTTAGCATGGGGAGAATAGTTGCTAAAGTTAAGAGTATCTTAACATTAGTTAGACTTGAATATAACCAAGGGAATCTGTCTTGCATAGAGTGGATTAGTCTAAGCAATAATGGATGTTCAGAGAATACTCGATGTGCTAGTCCATCCAAAGAGATCCATCTAGTATCATTGTCTTTAAGAAGCTTCCTCACATTAGTAAGTCCTTGATCAAAGTGTTGAAATTCCTGAACTCATTTTGGACTTTGACAAAAATTATTGGTAAATATATTTGATTAGAGATTCCACTTTACATACAAAACCAAAATCGCTAACAATTCTAAAAGCTAGATTCATTTGATAAGCCATGCGATGAATGGGAATAGTGTAGGGTGCCAAATCATTCTTGATCTTTTTACAAAGACCACCTTTATGACCTTGCATAACTGAAGCTCCATCAACTCCAACACAAACCAATTTTTGGGCAATCTGCATGTTATCCAAACCTCCACATTTAATTAGAGTACTCTATAATATATCATATAAATTTTTAGCTATCACACTACAATTTAATTTAGCAATAGATAGTAGAAAGGATTGACAACAAAAATTGTTTATAGTATAAACATGCATGCACAGCCAAGAATTATTATCAATTGTTGTAACTTCATCTAGAGACAATGCAATGAAATTTGAGTGTTTTATTTTTTCCTTCATATCCTCTTTTTCAACCTGTGCAAGACATCTAGCCCATTCCCACCTATTATTTACTAACCAATGACTATTTGGATAGTTTTGAACTTTAAAAAATTAGTGCAATAATGTAGTAATTGAAGGGTAGTCCATCATAGGATGTCCTCTACTCAAAAAATCAAAGACCACACTTAATTGAACTACTTTTCCCATATTTTTCACTTCCATTTCTTTCCCAATGAAATCTTCAATGGAACCTTTTACTATGGAATGCTTCTCCTGTAATTGCTTGTGTAACTCATATATTTTGGCATTCCTAATATGAAAATAGTTGTCCTTTATTTTCCAAGTTAGCATGGATTTTTCAACTCCATCTATAGTTTCCTTTTTGTAAACTTTACCGACATGATTTTCTATAGTATTAAGTTTTAGCTGCAACCTCTTCTTCTTTGTTATCTCTACGCAAATCTTATATATGCATTCTACATGAGGCTCACCATTAATTGGATTGGCCACTGGTTCAATGAACTAGTACTTTTCCACCCATTCTAATTGAAAATTCCTTTTGGATAGATCCCAATGAGATCAATCCTTTTTTTATTCCAATTTTCTTTTCCCCTTTTGTGCATGAACATGATTTATGGGATAACTTTTGGTTTTCTCACCTGACTGGTCATTAACTGACTCCAACTATATAATATTAGTTTGTGACTTCCTACTCGGTGGAAGTGTCTCAAAATCATGTTCAATTTTTTCCTCGACTGAGATATCAGGTTCACCAACTTGAACTTCTTCAATATGGTCTCCAACTTGTGATGAATCTCCTTTTTCAATAAGCACTGGAGATCTAACTTGTGAATCTTGTAGGTTGCCACCATTTCCACCACCAAAATATGTCGATATGGTTCTACATTTTGGTAATGATGTCCTCTCTTGGCTTTCAGGGATCCTACTAGAACCCTTGTTATCCCTCTTCTTTGACATTGCAAATCGATTAAGGCTACAAAAAAAATAAGTCAACTTAGTTGTTGAACAAAAGACTCAAATAGTGATGAGTCAAAGACTATAAATAGTGATAGTAGACTACTTAGACTACATATAATAACAATAATATGATTTATTCTCATAAAAAGGGTACTACTACTATGGTACTATAGTCTACGATACTACCCAATGAAATTTGCAAACCTATAGGCTATCTTAGCATGTGAGATATCTAGTCACTAGTGGAAAATGGACAGTAAAACTTGAAAAAATAGTACTAGTACCACTATCCACACAAAAAGTAAATTAAAAATCACTTTCCTTTTATGAAAACCATGTTCCACAAGTTAATGGGCAATACACTCAGCACTCTAAAACTTTGGTAGCAATAAGAAATGCTAGTCTCCAAACCAAAAAAGAGCAAATTGTGTAGAATAATAGTCCAATCTAGGTTGGTGAATTATGTGGAATTAACAAGCAGGAATGTCAAATTTAGGTGAAACACACCTTCCTATGCAAGCCGACAATAGGAAACAGTTGGCTAAACAAGGTGACACACATTAAGAAAATGGTAGGTGACACCTAACCCAAAGGAAAATTATTTGGTTATAGTAATGGCAAAATAATTTTGGTTAATAAGAAACAACATGCAAAGGATGGAGAAATGTTTAAAATAAATGTATCCAAAAATTATATTACATTAGTGATTGGACCAATATTTTTGACCAATCATGTGATAACTAATGGGTGACTACCACGGGTGTCGGACCCAAATCTGATAAATGTCTAGCAATGTGGTTGAACTACGTTACATGTGCTATTCACTAAATTATGATTGACCCATGAGACAAGATTGCCAAATGGAAAAGATGCACCACTAAAGTAATCTCTAACACCTTGTTCAATGTTATAGTTGACTCTAACACATCAGCTCCTACTGATCTTGTGTGTCATCCTTATTTTCCAAGTTAGTAGCACATGGGATCCACTTAGCCCACCTTGCCTTGGAATGCCTCTATACATAAGCCTCTTGGGTATTGTTTTGGATCTTGAGCCATGCTTAGTTCGCAAGGTGACATCCTTCATCACTACATTAGACTTTAAATGTCATTGTGTTTTTTCTTGTCCTCTAGATTATTATTTTGTGGAGACTCATAGATAAAGCTAGCCCTCTATGATTTTTGGACCCTAATTATTGTGCAAACTATAGTTTTTTGGTGGGTTTAATTTTGGTTGGTTTGATTGGAGAGCTGGAAATTGTCAGCGCACTTTGGTATTTGGTGCAACTTCTTACTTCCTAGCCCTCTGTTTAAAAATTTTGGATTTGGTGCATGCATAGGCCAATGCATCTTTTTTAATTGGGCCATTTAATTGGCAGTTTGCATGCACTCTATGTTAATTTTCCATATTTCCAACATTACTAGCATATTCCTTGGGTGTGTTTATTCATTTTTTTTGGGGCCAATGCAGGGTGGAGACACCACTTTTGTGTTTTTGAATGAGACATAAAATGATTGGGTTGTAGAGTATTTTAAGGAATTTTTTTGATTTGGAGAAGGTGGCTTTTGTGGAGAAACTTTATGTGCATTTTCCATGATTTCATGGCATTCTTTGCAGAGACTTCTTTTTGGCTTGGAGTTTAGAGCACATGGCATGGATATTTTATCCACCCATCTACATTCTCCTTTGGTCCCAAACAGCCTTGTTATGGTGTTGACTTAGCTACATGCACTCAGAATTTTTCAAAACCATGGTGACTTCTTTTGGCACTAGGCAAATATATTTGGTAATGTCTGCCAGCTCAAGGTCTAGGGCCTTTGCATGCAAAAAAACAAAAAAAATTATGTGGAGTTCATAATTTTAAAGATGCCACATGGATGCTCTATTAGCATACCCTCCTACATCAACAATCATATGTGCCACATAGAAGGAACACAACACATAGTTTAAAATTTGTTTCAGCAGACTAATTTCCCCATGTGGTTTAAATTTTCCCGCCTTTTTTTATTATAGCATTTATTTTAGCATCAGTATTTTCTCTTTTGTGAGGGTGGTTTCAACTATTTTGATGGTGATTTATTTTTGGTTCATGTGCATTAGCCTGTAGTTTTTTGCTCTTGATCATTGTTTATGGGGTCAACAACAATGGATTCTGAATTGTTTTGGTGTTTTTATTTTTAAACATATGGCATCCTTTTATTGGCCACTAGTTTTTAATCTAGCACCAACCCTTGGTTCTCGGCACTAGCTCTTTGATCCAGCATAGCTTTTCTCGCAATCAGATTTAGTTTTTGATAGGGGTCATTTTTAGGCGATCAGATTTAGTTTTTGATAGGGGTCATGTTACTATCAAAATTATGCTTGTCACTTGCTGACATTAGTATATCCTATAACCTCTTTAGGCTCTATTTGAACCTACCTTCATATTTTTTCTCATATCTTAGGCATACAAACTTCATTTTTTGGAAACAAGATATCGTCAAAAAGTTGGTTTCTAGGTCATCGCAATAGTATAGTTAGCTTTTAGTTTTGATTTTTTTTTATGGATTTTTCTATTCTCAAATTTAGGGGTATAGTTTTGCACTCTAGTAGACATATCTTGAGCATCGGATCTCCAATTTAGGAATTCTTTATATTGTTCGAAAGGTCTTTCTAACCTCTTTCCAATGATGCTAGTTACTTTTGCATATTCTACTCTGAGATTATTCTATTTAGTCTTTTGCATTCTTGCATTATGGTAGATATCTTGGTTGTTTCAAGTCTAAGCATTGATTTTGTTGCTTCAAATGATTCATCGTGACTTGTACTATCTATTGTATTCATCTCATATCTCTTCTAGTATATTTAGACATCATTTATATACATTCCTAAAAATGCACTAAGCTCAAGTATCATATTGTATCTATATTTTTATTTCAATGGTTTTGCCTTGTGTTGCCTTCTAATTCAAGTAGTGTTTATAGACACTTGATTTTGTTCTAAAAACTATAGTAATTGATTTAATATCTCCCTTTATACTATAATTATTTATTTATTAATTAATTGTATTTTGTCACGTTCCTCTACTTATTTAGTTAAATTATTTTAATTAAATAGGTTCACTTACCTAATGTATTTAAATTTCATTTGAATACTTCTCCCTAATGTGTTGAATTTATTTAATGCATAGTGCTCCATAAATTCCCTTTTAAATAAATTCCAATTTATTTAATTTCCCTCCATTTTAATAAATTGTATAATCCAATGACTAAATTAAATCCTATTTAATTTAATCCTAATCCCACCTAAAACCTAGTCTACCACCCATCACTCTCATCCTTCTAATCCTACCCACTAGTTAATCCCACTTTATTATCCTAAATACCCTGTTAAACACCTTTTAGTGACTAAGTGGTTGCTCACACATGTGTGATAAACTCAAAGCCCAATAAAGCCCCCATTTTATTAATTCCTCCAAAAAGCCTCTTACACTCTTACACACTTCTCCCCCTTTCCTTTCTCCAACATTGCTCACACATGTGTGAGCACACCTTGATCCATCTTAATCACAAAAAGACTTATATTGACCTTTGCATGGCCTGTCCCCTTAGCCCATGTGTCTCCCTTGTGTCACCTATGTAAATGCCACCTCCTCAAGGCCTCTCTCAAGCCTATAAATATAGCCCTTGTCTCAAGCATTCTTCATCTCCTCCATTCCATTATTATCATGCTAGTATAGTGTTAGAGTTTTTAGATATTTTCATGCTTAGAGCTAATCCTTGGTAATAGTTTGCATTGTTTCAATTCCTAGTTCTTGTATAGTTTCATGGTACCATAATATTGTTAGCTTTCTTCATTGCATGCCATATCCACATTCACATCCATGGGATATTTTTGAGGTTGGCTTACTCATAGCCATTTCTTGAAGGTATTCTACATACAATTTAGTATAGTTTCATATATGCATTCTTGCACTCATTTGATTGGTTTTGAAGGGATTCATCCATAGTTGTGTTTGAGGAGAGCACACCCACATCCCTCTTTATTAAGGACACCAACAATGCCTCTTATGGGTGCCCTTGTTGAGTTGCTTTGAGGTTGCATGAGGACTCTTGTCTTTTGGTTGCATAGTTTTAAAACTCAAGTAGATTAGTTTTATTTTGATTTTATTTGAATCTTTGATATACATTTACAACTAATGTTTTCTTGTTTACTCATGCTCCTAACAAGTTACGTTTTCACATATATTTTTCTTGTTTACACATGCTCCTGACAGGTTAGGTTTTCACATATATCTTTCAACCTCCTTCATCCACTCATCATAAGTCTTCCAACCTAGCATCCATCAACCATGTCTTCCAACCATCCAATCCATCCAACCCATTTCATCCTTATTTTCACTATCCTACCAACATTTATAGGAAAATAGTAAAAATTCCTTGAAAATAAAAGAAAAAGACATAAGAAGAAATATCAATGGATATCATCCATGTAAATAGATGCTCGAGTCCTCCCTCCATTTTCCTATCATATATCTACCATGTTTTGAATTCATATATCCAATCATTCACTTATCCTTCCACTTGCACTCTACACTGGGGGAAATCACCATCCATACCATATTGCCTTACATATCTTCCATATATCCATCTATCATCCATCATCCTTTCCATCTTTGATCTTGATTATCCTATTCCTTTCATCAATTCATGATTACTTTTCATATATATCCATTATCCTACATATTTTCATGTATTTGATTTTGACATCCTATCAATATCTTGCATCCCATAGTCCTTGGTATTTTCCTTTCCTCTATCCTCCATCCATACTCCTACATACTTCTATCCTTTTTTCATATGTCCTTGGTCTTGGTTATCCTATCCATTTCATGTCTCACGTTTCATCCATACTCTTGATATCATTATCCTTATTTCATACCCTCCCTTCCATATCCCTTATTCATTTCACTTTTAGGCCTATGCTTGTGATCAATACTAATGCCATAAAAAAAAATTCCATGCATGCTTTGGACAATACACATGCCTTCCCTTCCTCCATACAATAGCCTAGTCCATTTCCATGCATTCTTTCCCACCATATTGCCTTCCATTTTCCTATCCTTGGTATGGGATATTTTAACTCCTTTAAAACATGGTCCTTGGCTCCCCATTTTTTGATACCATATCCTTTGGTTCCCCATATTATTTCACCTTTCATATCATCCCTATATCATCCCATCCATAAAATTCTCCCCACCCTTCCCATCTATTTACCCTCCCTTGGTTCTCCCTTGTCATTGTCTCTAATCTATTGCACCTTCCATAATATTTTACTTCTTCCAATTCATGCAATCAATTCATTTATCCTCTAATCTAATCACATTCCCTTCTTCCAATCATTTCATACAAATCAATATCCATCCTATCTAACTATCTTTTTCTTCTAAACCAAGATTATCACAACCATTCTTCTCATCCAACCAAGCTCTTCCTTCATCCATCATCTTGTCCAAATTCTTCTATTCATCATCTAATGTCATGATGTTGAGCTTCAACCCATCAAACTGAGCTTATCAAAATAGTGATTGCAAACAAAACTTAGACAAATTCACACTGAAACTAAATGATTTGAGAACATTATTCCTTTCACACAATCACCATCAAAAAATATAAAACATTTCAATACAATTCAATCAAGCAATCAATTTTTTCCTTACAGGATGCATCCTTCCTGCATAGGCTTAACAGATTTACCATCATAGTAAAGTTCATGGAAATAATTGTGGATTGTATGACTACTTGGTCATAGGGTCTGATGCAGGAGCATCCAAAGGTATAAAGGCAATCCTGTGTCAACCAAAAAAATGTACTTAGACTTAGTTTATGTTTCATGTGTTTTCATTTCTGGATACCCATTTGGGTCAAATAAAGGTTCCAACTCACACAGTTCCACTATCATTGTTCTAGGATAGAGTATTTGAACACCTTGGGATACGTATAAATGCTAAAAAAATAGGAGTATGTAATTGATCCATCATTTTGGTGAACTAGAAGGTGTAAATTGGTCGGAAGATTGTAATTATAATTTAGAGCATTCCAAAAAAAGAATCGGGTCGAAAGGCCTCGTGGTTTGAAAGTTATTGCAATTTTTTAGTTTTTGGAGACCTCCTAAGAATGCTTCAAAGTCAGGTTAGGGGCATTAAATGACCTCAAACAAGGCCAAAAAATGGGGGACGAGAAAAGTTGGTCCATAGGGTTATAGAGCGCTTCGAGAGCTTTCCAAAAATGTAAATGGTTTGTCAATCGGAGCTACAGTTCAAAAGTTATGCCTCCTGAAAGTTCGGTTACCATTTCTAGATTCTTCTAGATTTGCGTCGACTTCTAACGTAGCTTCTAGAGCCTTCTATTTGGTCATTGGATGCCAACTAGCACTCTCTAGAATGTACTCCTAATCCTTAAACCTCTGGGGTCTATTTAAGAACATTTCTGGCATTGTAAAAGGCAGTTCAGAGTGGAGTTTGAGAGGAGGTACTTAAAGGAGAAATTATCTCCAGACTTATACTATTGTAAGCCCTTAGGACATGTGTTGAAGTCTATTTTCTCTGTACTAAATGTACTAGCATATTTTCATAGTTAATAAAATTTCCCCTTTCCTGTTGTGTCCATTTTGTGCTTGGGTCATGTCCACATCAGGGTCTTTTGTTGATTTTATATTTGTGTGTCAATGATAGCCTCTCCAAGTTGCCTTGATCTTCAATATCTTGGTATCATTTGAATAGATTAACCTGATTACATGGGTTATTGTGTGATATGATCTATTTTCATGATTCTTTAGCACATCTTTGTCATTTTTTTGAGTTATGGTTATGCATTGCTCACTAGGGGCAATGAGTTAGCACACTTTCCAGCAAGATCCCTAACAAGACTTTAGGTGTGCTTAGACCTCTCCAGTGTGTATATGCCATTTGTTCCCTCATGACTATGAAACCTACACCTATGTTGCTAAAGTCTTTATTGTGTTTGAGTCCAGTCCATGCAAAGGACTCATCATTTATGCTACTATAGCATTCAATGCATAAATCCTCTTGTAATATCAAACTAGGGCGTGCTCTCCCATATGAACACAGCTAAATCCCATGCATTCATGTAGTTAGGATGCATTTAGATTAATCATTATCCAATTCACCCTGCCTCATTCTAATCTTACCAACAAGTCATGTAAGCCCTTCTTTTAAGCCTTTTTCTTTCCCTTTTCCTTCTTGTTTCTATTTTTGAGAAAATGGGACAAAATATATTCCTTTTTCACCCTATTTCCTCAAGGGGCACCCGCCTCCCTTGTTTTCACTATGACATGACTCCTTTCACTCCTCTCCTCGTTGGGGCAACCTATATTTTCTTTTCTTTGATGCAATGGCATTTTAACACCGCATCAAAGAGGGGGAAAATGTAGACACTTAAAATTTTCCTAAATACTATATTAATTGATTTAATATCTCCCTTAATGCTATAATTATTTATTAATTAATTAATTATGTCTTTTCATGTTCCTCTACTTATTTAATTAAATTTATTTTTAAAAAGGTTCACTTTCCTAATGTATTTAAATTTAATTTGAATGCTTCCCCTAATCTGTTAAATGTATTTCATACATAGTGCTCCATAAATTTCCTTTTAAAAAATTCCAATTTATTTAATTTCCTTCCACTTTATTAAATTCTATAATCCTATGACTATTTAATTTAATCCCAACCCCACCTAAAACCTAGTCTACTACCCACCGCTCTCAACCTTATAAGCCTACCCACTAGTTAATTCTACTTTATTATCCTAAATACCCTCTTAAACACCTTTTAGCACCTAAGTGTTGCTCACACATGTATGAGCAACTCAAAGCCCAAGAAATCCCCCTTTCATTAATTCCTCCAAAAATCCTTTTACACTCTTACACACTTGTCCCCCTTTCCTTTCTCCAAGGTTGCTCACACATGCGTGAGCACACCTTGAGCCATCTTAATCACAAAAAGACCACTAGTCAAATTTTTTAAAATAAATGACTACATGATTAAAATATTTAGTCACAAGACTAAAAAATTTAGTCACATGACTAAAAATGATCAAATTCTAGTGATATTTTGCAATTTTTAAGTGATTAAATAAATGACTTATTTGGTCATCAAGTAAAATCAAAAGGTTAGAAAAATAAAAGTGACTAAATAGATGATCAAATAAATAACTAAACAATTAGTCACCCAAACAAATGACTAATTGAATGATCAACAATTTTTTTATCATATTAATATGTTCTTTTAATTTTTTTAAATAATTTATATTAGTCATTGATAGAGTTATTTAGTCTTTACTCTTAAACTAAGGTTTCCTTATGTACTTTTTGGTACAAGGTTGGGTTTTTACATCTTCATTTCAAAACATTTTTATCTCTTATAGGCAATTTGTAGCTTGGATTATTCATCTAGGGCTTTATTATCCCTGAAGATTTTGAACATAACGAATATGTGACATCCTCTACATTTGTATTTTCCATGGAGAATAAAGAACCATGAGACCTATATTCTCTGCCAAGAATTTCTCCACAATTCATGACAAACACAAAGAAAGGCTTGATGTGGTTTCCCATTTCTTCAAAGTTGTGGTTAGAGATTTTGCACAAAACATGAGTAATATCCATGCTCACACACCCATCTTTGTCCTTCGTATATATAGATATAGAGAAAGGTATTCATTTTTTATTTTCATTACTCTACTATATCTCATTTCACTTGAATTTTATCCAAAAGATGATTCATTTTTAAATTTAAGTAAAATATAGTTGAATAGTAATTATCATATTGGGAAAATTAGAGATACAATTTTTAATAGGACAATTGAATAGTTTGGTGGAAGTATGGATAATGAGTGAATATTAACATGGCTCAATTTATGGATTTACTATTTATAGTAGGACATTGTGTGGTTAAATGTTATTTGTGCTAGGATGGTAATTTGGAGATGGACCTATCAATTTACTTGGTATTGGTTTGGTTATTTGATAATTCAAATGTTTAATAGAAAAATGATGATTAGTTAAGTCTTAATTAAGTATAAAGTGTGAAACTTTATTCTATAGCCAAGTCACTAATTATTCATTAAAGAGATTTTATTATGATGTCAATTCAAAGTGTAGGGGTATCATTATTATTATTTCAAATTATTCATTATTCATTAAAGATATTTTATTATGATGCCAACTCAAAGTGGAAGAGTATCATTAATATCATTATTATTTCAAATAGTTGAATCACCAATATTTTATAATATCAAAGCATTCAAGTTATAAGAGGAGTATCTACTAGAAATTGCATCGAACAATATAAGATTCTAGCTGATATAATCATCTTGAAATATGATACATACAAACAAATTCAAATGAAGTCATAAATAGTAGCATTGTAACAATAAAAATATATGCAAACACTTGTATGAAAATCCTAAATAGAAATCTTCCATGGTGCAAGAGGGAAGACACCTTGATTATAATTTTTAAATCACACCATGACGCCTTCAAAAAAAATCACCAAAACATAAAACCTTATGATGAAAATACAACATAATCCTTATAAAAAAAAACAAATATAACATAATCCTTACAAAAAAACACAAATATAACACAATCCTTAATTATTTTTAAAAATGGCTAATATGAAATTGACAACTCATCCCATGATTTCTTCTTCCCACAAAAAATCAAGAAATTCAATCCAGAAAAGACCCACACTATTTGGTCAGCCAATATTGACTCTACTTTACCAAATCCAAAAAGCAAGATTATTTAAAAATTTCAAAGAAACCCAACTTTCATAACTAGGGCTAGCTTGGGAAAGGATTTTCTCTTAGGGTCCATTTGGTTGCTGGAATATGATTTTAGAATTGGCATCCAAAATCTTTGATTTGGGATTTTGGAACTTGAAATCTAGGTTTGAGTTTTGGGAATTTGATTTGGGCCCATTTGGTTCACCAAGAATTCAATATGAGAATACGCATTTTCTTCATTTGGTTGCACATTTTTGGAATTAGAATACCATGAACAAGTTTTGTTTTGTTTTTTTTTTTTTTTTTCAAAGATGAATGAAATGTATTTTTAATACATCATTTTAGTGTGATTAAAATATACCTTACACATTATATTATTTTAAAGTCATTATATTTATTATCAGTAAAATTGTACTAGACATGGAAAATACTTACTCCACCAAAATAAAACTACATTAATTTATAAATTATTTTGATATCACTAAAAAAATTGTCAAATATTTGTATACAAAATAAACATATCAAGGTAACTCATAAAACATATAATAAAGTTCTATCTTTATTTAATCATTGTTGCATTAGGTTCCAATATACAAGGCTGAGTAAAAGGCCAAAAGGCAACATAAAACATGTAATAAAAGTCTATCTATATTAAGCTCATTGTCAAACAAGGCTCCAAAATACAAGGCCAAATAAGAGGCCAATAGTTACACATAGAAGGCAGTGTAAAAATATTGTTCCAGTCTCTTGTGCCTTAAACATTTTACACATTTCATCATATATTTCATCTTTTTTCATTGAATCAATGTTAGCCCTAGCCACCTCTCATGTCTTACACATTTTCCACTATTTTTTTTCAATATGAGCAGTTGTAGAGTCAAACCACCTGAAATGTACATAACCTCCATTCCCCTACAATACAAAATATACATTAGTTCATACTAAAGAGATCATTAGTTTGAAACATACAATACATAATATGTCATAATTAATAATCTTTTTTCTCTCAGGACAACACCAAAACTCGTGCCCAACATTTTTGCTCGTGTGCAGTGCTTTTAATATGCACACCCCAGCACCACATGGGCAATTATAAATGGGCACAACCTTCGAAGCCATGAATCCTATATCAAAAAACAATGCACCATGTCTTAATTGGTGTGGAGGCCAACAAGCATATAAACATTCAAGAAATCAGTTGCAAGGAGGATTTATGTTGTTATTACATACTAAAGTATAAATGTTATGTAATAAATAATAAGATAAATAATTTATAAAGTGCCTAAGATGACCTTAACTTATTTCATCTTTACTTGGTAGCAAAGATAAACTTGTGTTGGTCTTAGATTACTAGACTCTTCATTGTTGGAATTCATCACTTTCAAGACTTCAAAAGAAAACATTGTGGATAATGTATACTACATTCATAGCTAGAGTATGCTCATTGCTGAATGAGTAAACAATTTGCAATTTGAAATATCAATAATAGAGTTTTCCCCTACTTCCTGTGGATGTATTCAACAAATTATATTTTATTCTTTTTTAACACAAACTCCAAACTTCCAAAGCACATTTTATGGTTGTGTTGATCCAACCACTAATTATACATTTTTCAAGCTTGAAGAGTGTGAGATTGAAATTTTAGGAAACAAAGAAAATAGATGCACAATAGCCTGAAAGTTACAATAGCCTCAACTATGGAAAACTTCATGAAGTTCAATACAGTGAAATTCAAACAGAACACCACCCTTCCATGTGATTTTAAGATGAATTTGATATATGGTTGTGTTGAACCAACTATTGGTTAAATTTTGCCTATAGATTTTAGAATCTGAAGGAAGAAATTGTAATTTTAGAAAACAAAAAACATAGATGCACAATAGCTTGAGATCAAATTGATCTAGCTCCAACTGTGGCATTTTTTATGGAAGCTGAATACATAGAAATTTTAAACACGACACCCTTCTTCCAAATGATTTCTAGATAAATTGCATTAGATTAGATTGAAGTCTATGAGTACCACTCTTCCACATGACTTGAAGATGAATTTGATTTGATTATATTAAAAACTATTATTTATTGTTTACATTAAAAGATCAAATAAATCTTAGATCAAACTTGTGAAATAAATCTGATGGGCTAAAAACTTAATGCCACATGCACATGTGGGGACATGGATCACAATGCAAGAAAGGACCTAAATCACTTGCATAGCCTTGAAGCACTTGGCAATGCTGAGAATGGCAGGTGCTATAAACAATCATTGATAAACAACTTTAGACCAATCATCATATAATTCATGATATATTTATGGCTAATCTACATCAAACTAATTGCATTCACATATAAAGATAACAAATTAGAAACTTAATAATGTAATACCAAGTGAATAAGACTATATTTAGATCATTATAATTTAACGATGTCAACATAAATTAATATTGTATATGATCTATCCAAATTTTCCAATAAATAGATGCCAAAATTTTAAAAATCCTTTGTCATATCCATCAAACAAGATTTGAACTGACAAAATTTAATAACATGTAATAGTTATAAAACCAACCTCAATAGTATATGAACAACAATAAAGGTACTAAATCCATAAAAACTTTATTCTAATGTATATTATCAAGAACCCTTTGGCTTTATTAGGATCAGCCACAAAGGTGTCAAATGTTGCAATCAAATCACCAATACTAAATTCATTGGTGGCTTTTAGTGCAGCATAGACATCTTGTAAATCTTTTAGATTACACTTTTCAGCCAATTCAATAAATTGAGGCTTAAGTAGGGTATAATTTAGCTTATCAATTGAATGAGACATCCCATCCATGGAACTAGCCATACTCACCTTCTTCCTCTTTGATCTCTTGCTTGATGATGCTTCACAAACATGTTTTCCACTTGGCACACTACATTGATTGGACACAAGAATATTCATATCCTCATCATCCAATCAGCATCAGCCCAAATATGTGTACAAATGTCCTCATAACCATCATCAAGACCAATACTCTCATCCACATGGTGCCCTTCTTCTATGTCTTGTGTTGTTGTAGCTGTGGTACCCTCAACCATGCCATTTCCCACAATTGAGGCTAAGTAATTGTAGTATTGAAATGATTGCCTCTTAAAAACTTTTTCGCTTTTAAAATTCTTTCCTGTGCATGTTGTCATAAAGATTGGATTACTCATGACTATCATTGATATCTTAATAAGTTTTTAAATGAAAATGATACATGTAAATGGCCATGTTACCTTAAGTAGCCTTTCCCACACATTGTCATCAGCATCCATCGATTGTGTTGACTCATTCCATGAAAATCCACTTGTACTTTATAGCTCTTTCATTATCTTATATCATGTTTTCCATATTTTTAGCTTGTCCTTGAAATTGTCCCTAGACCAATTCATGTTCATCTCTGCATTGAACTTTCATTCAATGGTTGTCCATGCTTCTTTTCTAAATCCTCCCTCACCTTTCCTACCTAGAGTGACTTGTTCATGCAGCAAGTCTAAAAAATTCCTCTCCATGGATAGCTTCCAAAACACCTTTTCTAAAGAAGGTGTATCAACGACTTGAACATCATTGTCCATGCTCATTAGGAGCACTGTGTATGACATCAAGACTCTATTTAAACAAAAAATCTATCAACCAAATAACTTATATACACAATATCTAATATAGGAGTGAGAGAAATTTTATATACTAATCAATCAGTAATTAGCACTTCTATCAAGAGGGTAGTGTTAAAAACAACTACATATTAAACAAACTAAAAATTAGAAATGACCCAATTAGCTCCACAAACATATTTTCTTTTCTAATTTTTTGGAAATGGTTGTCACATTCAAACACTTTGATTATATTGAAACACCTTCAGTTTAATATGGTTTACTCATTATTAGACTTGTCTTATAAAAATATCATAGTTGGTACATCATGTTGCTGCCTATATAGTTCAATTCAAGAAGAGGGCATTGTATAGTTCAATTCAAAGACAAAGGCATCTAGTACCTATTGAAGCCACAATCCAAAAATGGAGCACACAATCCAAAAATTACAATCCCAATCACCGCCCATATGAGGTAGAAATTAGTTCAAAGGAGCACATAGCCCAAAAATCTCAAATGGACAAAGATGGAATCATAGAAGATCAACCACTCTTTTATGTTGAAAACATCTGCAATCTCAAGAAATGAGAACACATCACCCATGAACTTCAAGGAGATCTGGACAATTTCAAGAAATGAGAACAGATCACCCACGAACTTCAAGGAGATCTAGACAAATGGAAGATCATATGTTTTATTTATATCATTTATCATGTTACATGAAGTATGTGTCAACAAGTTCCTATAATGGGCAACAGTCTATCAAAGATCTTTCAATGGGTTCATTTTTAAGCATAATATACTAAGAAAATATTTAATTTTGGAAAAAAAATAAGTCAATTTTATCTATTTAACAGTTTTACTATGGAAATCAAATCTTAGCCTATAATATTTAAACCATTTGTCAGGAACCAAATGATCTGAAATCATAACTCAAGTATTGTCCTACTTACTTTTAAACTAAATGAGCCTAAATTAATGTCTACATTTGGCTCATGTGCCATAGATCTACAAGTTTTTTCTTCTTAATATGAATGACATGGGTAGTTAGTGTATTTTTGTGATGTTTATAGTATCAATATAAAGGGAGTCAATGGTCTTTGGAATGATCATATAAGTTTGGAGATATAAGTCAAATTTGTTTATCTAATATCTTTAGCTTAGAAATTGAGTCTTAATGTATGATGTTTAAGCAATTCACCTTAGAATTCATGATACTTTCTCTTTTACCTTATTGCATACTCTTTCTATTCACTAAATTTGTGTTGAATATAGTCTTGTCATTAATTATAATGAAACTGAATCTCTAATTTCAGTAGTATAATGTTTTGCTAGCTTGGCCTTCATCCCCCCATGATTTCTTCCTTTTCACATATCCAACCTCACCTGCAACATTCTTCATAACTCCATGCAAAACTAGCATCTTCCATCTCTTGACTAGAATGCGTCATTCTTATACTATAATGGTATTTAGCAAGACTTTATGTTTTTATAGAAACAACATTCAAATCACATCTATATTCAGCAAGACTTTATGTTTTTATAGACACAACATTCAAATACATCTACTCTTATTTCTCTGCAACTTCCATCCATATATGATTTCTTCATGTTCACTTTAATGTTCTTCATACAAAAATATAAGAACATCTCATAGCTTTTGAATATGTTAAAGCCACAAATGAGTCTGGTTACTTTAACTAGTCTTTTGTGCACATACATTTGTTTAACCCAAATTCCTAACTATAGGTTTTTCTAAATAAGTCTATCAATTTGATATTAAAAACAATAAATCCTTGCATTCAACTTCATCATAATTTTCATTGGGATAGATAAATCTTCTTGGGAGTTCATGATGTTCACGTGGCATTTTACAGTGGTCTACTATGTTATAATTAGATTTGTTACTTTCTACAAGGCTCTTTATGCCCATGATTGAATTTTGTCTCTTTATAAAGATGATTTCAAATGTAGGTGTGCAAGATATAAATATGAAAAATAGTGGAAAAATATTGAATGAATACAAGAAACAACAAACAAATCAATGGAGGACATAGCAAAAAATAGTGCATTATCTTTCTCATAGTCTACACAACTTCTTTTTCTACACACCCACCAAATCATGTTCTAAACTTCCCCTAATATGCCCATCAAAAAATCCTCCATTTTCTCATTATGGAATTTACTTTATAAATTTTATAACTTTATAGCATCATCAATATAACTTCAAAGCAACATCAATAAGCAATAAATAACCATATCATAATAAGTGAGAATCAAATTCAGTTTGTGTAAGAGCATCTATCACCTCCAAGATGTATTTAGGCAAGGATATGTGCAAAAATATGGAAGTAATGTGTAAGATCAAACAAAAGAAAGTCACTTGCATTAAACAAGCAATTGCATCAAGTCAAGATGGTAAAGGGATAAAAAATCATAACTTTCTCCATGAAGAGTTTAGACTACTATTGTAGACCAAAATAGCATTATGTGGCATTCAACAAAAGTAGAGCTTTCAATATGGCATTAAGTACAATATATTTGAGCTTTCCATTTGGCATTAAGTACAAACATGCCATATTAAGATCAAGTTCTGTAATCATCCCACTTCCTTTTGGCTATTTCATCTCTAAACTTCCCCCAATCATCTCTATCATGCTGAGTCATCCAATATGTCTCAAGTATTGGTACATTTATCCCCTCACAATCATCTTCCTCTTAAATGTCAACTTTAGAAGGAAAGCCATCCTCTATGGTAATGAAGTTGTGTAGTCTACAACATGCCAAAACAATCTTAATTTGGGTCATGATTTGATATGGTGTTGCATGTCCTAGGATAGGAAAGCACTACTTCAAAATGCCAAATGTACATTCAATTGCATTCCTAAGTGATTAGTGGTGGTGGTTAAACAAATCTTTTATGTTGTTTATTGGGTTTGCCCTTGAGAACTCTTTTAGGTAGTAACATGTGCAGAAATAAGGTGCGAGGAATCCATGTACATTGGGATGTCCAGCATCAACCAAATAATATTTTCCTACATAAAATAAAAATATATTAATATAACTTATAAACAATATTCATATCTAGTGATATATAAAAATACTTGACATACCAAGGGGAACTACCAACTGATTAGATCTTGATAGGGCTGAAACTAGGACGTGACTATATATAGCTAATCCTTCCCATCTAGAAAGAACATATTGAAACTTATAATCAAATGAAGAAACACCCATAACATTTTGAGACAAGTTTCCTTTTCTATTGTGATATGGAGCTTGAGTTTCGACATCAAGATGACTAGACTATGAGTTCCATCAATTGCTCCCACACAATCCTATAGTAAGAAAACTTATCAAAGGGATAGACTTATAGAATTTATAGTCAAGGAAACAAAATGGTACCAATAGGATATGTACCTTGAATTATGGATGAAAATGGTCCTTCCCACTAATTTCTAGAGGAGTGTTTGGACCAGGTGATAAGGGATAATTGCAATGGAGTGCCAAGATTGCCATCAAAACCCTATGGAAATATCGGCTTATTGTCTCTCTTGAGTGACCAAAGTTATGAGAAATCTTATGATTTCTAAAATTATGGCCAAGAGTATGGAGAAACATCACCAACTATTCTTCTAGCATTAAGTTTAGTGTATTTTTTATGGTTCCTTTTTCCCTAATAATATTAGCTAGATGAAAGAAGGCTCATTTACTCATTAAAATTTGATCATGGAAATTAGTTTCATTCAAATAGATAATATGCTTGTAAAAGGGAATCTCGTCTCTTTTGCACTTACATATTGCTCTTCTATCTTCTTGTGTGATCGCTACTATAGATGCAACAAAAGCTGCAAGACCAACAAAAAGAACATAAATGACTCTTCTCTTCTTAGAAATGTGTCCTAGAATGTGTTTATCTTTCATTAGATCTATCAACAACCTAAAACCAATGTAGAGACATGTTCATTAGATCCATAGAATTTGTAAAATACAAAAATCCTATGACCAACAACTTTGTGAGAGTTAACATCAGAATTCAATGACAAATATAATTAGACATGGATTTCAAAATATGATTTTCAAACCCCCTAGCCGATTCCAATTGATTTCAACATGCTTTAGAAATGTATGATATTAAATTAAGCACAAATTCTATAATAATTTCCCTGTTTTTAATAGAGAAATCTGTACAATGGTTTTAACTTGCTAAGTGCAAGACTAAGAAAGTTGCATATCACCTATGAAATAATTGCCCTATAGGCAGCCTATGTATATCTAGGTAAGTGCACCAAGTTGTGGTGCCAAAAGGGGGGTATAAGTGGACACCTTTTTTCTAAAATCAACAATTTTTGAACTTCAAAAAGAATCTGAAGATAGTTAAACTCAAAATTTTAAGCTATGACAAAAACAAAAGTAGTAGTACTTTTAATCTAGTTTCTAAACTACTATTTTTTTTCAAAATGGTTTAGTTTTAGGTCCTCAAAAAAGGGGGCCATAGAAAGTGGTAGTGTTTATTCCAAAAAAACATAACACAATACAAAGTGTGGCCCCCCTAAAATTTTAACTTTTTTTCTGAAATTCTTTAATCTCTCTAGTCAAAAGTTACCTAATAGTATGCAGTTTATCCCAGATTTTTCAGGTAATTTTACAACGTGTATTTTTTCAATGAATTCTTTAATTAGATTCATCCTAAAAATGTGAAATATTTATTTGCTCCCCCTAAAAATGATTGAAAACTAATCTAAAATCAAAACTTCTTTTTTTTCAAACTGTGTAGAATGGAGTCTAGTTTCTAAAAAACTAAGTTGTTGCAAAATTTGATAAGCAAGCTAAAATCTACAGCCCAATTAGTACATGTTGGTTTTTGACAAAAAATAGGCATACATTCAAAAAAAATTATAGATAAAAGGCTTGAAATAGTTCAAATAAAAAATTAATTATATGGTTATATAGATAACACAGAGACCCACAATGTCATGTAACTTGATTTTATCAATGCTCAACCATGAGGAAACTTGAAGGAGAGCACATGAGAAAAATTAATCATTTTTTGTATGTTTGTAGAAAAACACATCTTAGACCAATTTACAGACTCCAAAACTTTGGGTTGGATCCCCAAGGAAAAACTAAGCCTTAGGCTTGGTAGAATGCAAAGCTTTGAATAGCATGTGCACCCTATAGCATGCACACCCTATTTAAAGCTTTTTAAATTTGATCCGTAATAGTGTGTGTGCACTTTAGTGCACATGCATTATTTAGAACTAAATAGTGCATAGAAAGTGAAGGAGAGAGGGTGTGTGTGTGTGTGTGTGTGTGTGTGTGAGAGAGAGAGAGAGAGAGAGAAGAGATGGGGGATGGGTGTGTGTATGTGAGAGATAGAGATAGAAAGTATGGGATGGGAGAGAGTAGGGGTGGAAGAGAGAGACTACAAGATGGGAGAGAGAGGAAATGTTTGAGAGAGTAGGGGTGGTAGAGAGAGTACAAATGGGAGAGATAGATTGAGAGTAGGGGATGGTAGAGAGAGAATAGGTAGTGGGAGAGGGAGGAAGAGAGGGAGAGAGACAAAGAGAGACAGAGAGAGAAGGATGGGAGTGTGTGTGTGTGTGTGAGAGAGAGAGAGAGTAGGGCATGGGAGAGAGTGTGAGAGTGTGAGAGAGAGTAGGGGTGGAAGAGAGAGAAAGTAAGGGATGGGACAGGGGAGAGAGAGTAGGGGATGGGAGAGAGAGGAAGTGTGAGAGTATGGATGGTGGAGAGAGAGTATAGGATGAGAGAGACAGATTGAGAGTAGGGGATGGTGGGGAGAGAGAGAGTTGGTAGTGGGAGACAGAGTGGGGGAGGGAGAGTGAGAAAGAGAGAGGAGGATGGGAGTGTGTGTGTGTGTGTGAGAGAGAGAGAGAGAGAGTAGGGGATGGGAGAGGGGAGAGAGAGGGGGATGGGAGTGTGTATGTGTGTTTGTGTGTGTGTGAAAGAGAGAGAGTAGGGGATGGGAGAGGAGAGAGAGAGTAGCCTGAGAGAGAGAGAGAGAGTAGGTGGTGGGAGAGGGAGTGGGAGAGGGGGGATGGGAGTGTGTGTAATAGAGAGAGTAGGGCATGAGAGAGAGTGTGAGAGAGAATATGGGTAGCAGAGAGAGAGTAGGGGATGGAAGAGAGTGAGAGAGTAGAGAGGAAGAGAGAGTGTGTGTGTGTGTGTGTGAGAGAGAGAGAGAGAGTAGGTGGTGGGAGAGGAGTGGGAGAGGGAGAGGGAAGGGGATGGGAGTGTGTGTGAGAGATCTAGAGAGTAGGGGATGGGAGAGAGAGGGGGGGATGGGAGTGTGTCTCTATGAAAGAGAGAGTAGGGGATGGAAGAGGGGAGAGAGAGTGAGAGAGAGAGTAGGTGGTGGGAGAGGGAGTGGGAGAAGGATAGAGAGAGAGGGGGATGGGATTGTGTGTAAGATTGAAATGGATGGGAGAGAGAGAGAGAGAGAGAGAGAGTAGGGTGTGGTAGAGAGAGTACGATATAGAAGAGAGAGAGTGAGAGTAGGGGATGGGAGAGAGAATAGGAGGTGGGAGAGGGAGTGGGAGAGGGTGAGTGAGAGAGAGAGAGAGAGGAGGAGGATGAGAGTGTGCGAGTGAGAGAGAGAGAGTAGAGAATGGGAGAGGGGGGAGAGAGTAGGGGATGGGAGAGGAGGAAGAGGGGGGATGGGAGTGTGTGTGTGTATGAAAGAGAGAGAGTAGGGAATGGGAGAGTAGAGAGAGAGAGAGAGAGTAGCCCAAGAGAGAGAGTAGGGGATGGGAGAGAGAGTAGGTAGTGGGAGAGGGAGTGGGAGAGGGAGAGAGAGGGGGGATGGAAATGTGTAAGGCAGACAGAGTAGGGGATGGGAGAGAGTGTGAGAATATAAGAGAGAGAGTAGAGAGGGAGAGAGTGAGTGAGAGAGAGAGAGAGTAGGTGGTGGGAGAGAAATTGAGAGAGAGAGTAGGGGATGGGAGAGAGAGAGTAGGCAGTGGGAGAGGGAGTGGAAGAAGGAGAGAGAGGGGGGATGGGAGTGTGTGTAAGAGAGAGACTAGGGGATGGGAGAGAGTGTGAGAGTTTGAGAAGGAGTAGGGAGAGTAGGGGATGGGAGAGAGAGTAGAGGAAGAGAGTGAGAGAGAGACAATAGGTGGTGGGAGATGGAGAGGGAGAGGGAGAGAGAGGGGGAATGGGAGTGTGTGTGAGAGATATAGAGAGTAGGGGATGGGAGAGGAGAGAGGGGGGATGGGAGTGTGTGGGTGTGTGAAAGAGATAGAGTAGGGGATGGGGGAGGAGAGAGAAAGAGAGAGAGAGAGAGAGAGAGAGTAGGGGATGGGAGATAGAGAAAGTAGGCAGTGGGAGAGGGAGAGGGAGAGGGAGAGGGAGAGAGAGGGGAGGATGGGAATGTGTGTAAGAGAGAGAGAGAGAGAGTAGGGGATGGGAGAGAGTGTGAGAGAGAGTAGGGGTGGTAGAGAGAGTACAAGATGGGAGAGAGAGTGAGAGTAGGGTATGGGAATGAGTGTGAGAGAGAGTAGGGGATGGGAGAGAGAGAGAGAGAGAGAGAGTGGAGAGGGAGAGAGAGATCAAGAGAGTAGGGGAAGGGAGAGGAGAGAGGGGGGATAGGAGAGATAGAGAGAGAGAGAGAGAGAGAGAGAGAGAGTGTGTGTGTGTGTGTGTGTAAAAGAGAGAGAGTAGGGGATGGGAGAGGGGAGAGAGATTATCCTGAGAGAGAGAGAGAGAGAGAGAGAGTAGGTGGTGGGAGAGGGAGTGGGAGAGGGAGAGAGAGAGGGGAGGATGGGAGTGTGTGTAAGAGAGAAAGTAGGGAATGGGAGAGAGTGTAGGGGGTGGCAAAGAGAGAGAGAATGGGATGGGAGAGAGAGACTAAGAGTAGGGGATAGGAGAGAGAGAGAGTAAGCGGTGGGAGAGGGAGTAGGAGAGGGAGAGCAAGAGAGAGAGGAGGATGAGAGTGTGTAAGTGAGAGAGAGAGAGTAGCGGATGGGAGAGAGAGTAGGCAGTGGGAGAGGAAGTATGAAAGGGAGTGAGAGAGAGAGAGAGTAGGGGATTTGAGAGGAGAGAGAGTGAGAGATAGAGAGAGAGAGTAGGGGATTTGAGAGGAGAGAGAGTGAGAGAGAGTAGGGTATGGGAGAGGAGAGAGAGAGAGAGCAAGAGAGAGTAGGGGATGGGAGAGGAGAGAGTGAGAGAGAGTAGGGGATGGGAGAGAGAGTGTGTGTGTGTGTGTGAGAGTAGGTGGTGGGAGAGGGAGTAGGAGAGAGAGTAGGGGATGGGAGAGGAGAGAGATTAGGGGATGGGAGAGGAGAGAGAGTAGGGGGAGAGAGTAGGGGATGGGAGAGGGGAGAGAAGTAGGGGATGGGAGAGAGAGAGTAGGCGATGGGAGAGGGAGATCAAGAGAGTAGGGGATGAGAGAGGAGAGAGAGCAAGAGAGAGAGTAGGGGATGGGAGAGGAGAGAGAGTGAGAGAGAGATTAGGGGATGGGAGAGAGAGTGAGATAGAGTAGACAGTGGGATAGGGAGTAGGAGAGGGAGAGTGAGAGAGGGTAGGGGATGGGAGAGGAGAGAGAGCGAGAGAGAGTAGGGGATGGGAGAGGAGAGAGAGAGAGAGAGTAAAAGAGAGTAGGGGATGGAAGAGGGGAGAGAGAGTAGGGGATAGGGGAGAGAGAGAGTAGGCAATGGGAGAGGGAGAGTGAGAGAGAGATTAGGGGATGGGAGGGGAGAGAGAGTGAGAGAGAGTAGGGGATGGGAGAGGAGAAAGAGAGTGAGAGAGAGTAGGGGATGGGAGAGGAGAGAGATTGAGAGAGTAGGGGATGTGAGAGAGAGTGAGAGAGAGTAGGTGATAGGAGAGGGAGTAGGAGAGGGAGAGAGAGAGAGAGTAGGGGATGGGAGAGGAGAGAGAGAGTGACAAAGAGTAGGGGATGGGAGAGGAGAGAAAGAGTAGGGAAAGAGAGAGTAGGGGATGGGGGATGGTGGGCTAGGGAGAGTTTTATTTTCACATAGTGTGTACGCACTATAGTGCATATGCGCTTTATAGTACATATGTCCTTTATAGTGTGTATGTGCTTTATAGTGTGTACGTGCTTTATAGTGGGTACGTGCTTTATAGTGTGTACGCACTACAGTGAGTATGCACTATGTGAAATTACCAAAAAATAGTCATAAAGCAAGTTTGGATCCCTATTAATCCATATTCTACTTTTTGTCTATTGTGCATTATGTTGTTCCAACAGAAAATATGAGTTTCAAACTGTTGGAAGTTAGCAAACACTATTTGAAGACTTTTTGAAGCTAGGAAACACTAAATTCAATCATTAGATATGCTATTTGAAGGCTTTTTGAATATTATTTTTATTGAAAAGGTTAGTGCAGTCCTTTTTAAATATTGTTTGGTGATATATATAGAGACAAATTTGATTATAATTTGACATGTTGTTTAATATATAGTGAATTCATTGAAATTTGTATGTTTGAATGAATTGTTATTTGGAAATGGTTAGAAATTAGGTAAGTTGTTTAATATATATTGTGTATTCATTGAAATAATTGTAGTTTTTATATATATTTGAATGATTTGTAATTTAAAAATTGTAAGTAATTTAGATGTTTGAATAATTTGACATATAGAAATCGTCATCATGCCAAGGAAGAAACCAAAAACTCAAACAATGGAAGAGAGGGAGGTAGATTTGGCAATTAAAAGAGATAAAATGAAAATTTCGAAGAGGAACAAGAACCACCAATAAAAATAAACAAAGAGGAAGAATTGGAAAGACAAAGAGAATGAATGAGACTGTTATGCTCAAGAAGACAATTGAATTGTAAAGCTACACCATTTTCCAATGTTGGATTCATATCATCCTCTCATATTGAAAAGATGTTAATTTTTAGATCCAACAATGTACACACTCCATCATGTTATGTTGAAGGCACAACATCAACATATCAAGTAGGTGATATTCCATCTTTTGCATCTTATTGCCAAGGCACATCATCTTCAGTTTAAGGTACGCAAAACACTCAACCTTATGTTGATGTTCAAATGTTGAGGGAATGGAAGAGATTATAACAACTTTTAGAATTCATTTTAGAAGACCAAAATATTTGATTAATATTGATACTAACATTTTGAAATCAATGCCTGACAAGATTAGCAAGCGCACTTGTCAAAGAAAAGCTAATTGTATGTGGAGATTATTCTTTGAAGAATTAAATATTATAGGTCAATGGTAGTTATTTGTTGAAATGATGAGAAATTTGAAATTTAGGCCTATCATGAAGATTCTTGGGCTAAGAATGATGAAAAATTCAAATGAAAAAAGTATTGTAAAAAATCCAATGAGTGCTTATGACAATGTGGGTTCTAAATCATGCACCAAAGAGAGTAATATCACAAGATGAGTACTTACATTGACAATAGTAAGTATCCAAATGAAGAAAGCTTGACTCATGAGAAAGACAAGAAAAACATTAAAAATTGTAGAGGCACTCTAAGGAGAGCCATTCTAAGGCATGAGAGATTGGAAAATCCAACAAAAAATGAGTTATGGACATTTAGTGGTAGACTATTGTGAAAGGATAAAGAAATTAGTGAAGCTTTAAAATCATTTATCAAAGATTTTTGGAAAAACAACACACACATTTCCCCTAATCAAAGAGATGTTGTAAGAAGGAGGATTGGTATCCAAAATCACAACCCACATGTGAAACATTTTTTGGATTCAACTCAGACACAATTTTTTGGAAAATTTATTGGTATGTATCCTCAAATTCTAATAAGTCAAATATTTTTTGAGATAGGTAAACCTTTTTATGTGAAGATAAATCACACATGCACAACTTGTTGTTGTAGGATACATATTGAATTTTCTAACCATATTGACGGTTTTAGGCATATATGTGTGTTTTTGCATTCTAAGTTTGTTTTGCAGGATTGTGACATGAATGAGCCACCAAGATCATCAAAGAAATTCATATCCAACATTTTATGTGAAATAGGGGACGGCCAACAATTTTACAAAACATCATGCTTGGATGGTACATGCTTATTTTGTGATTCTTTACAACTTTTATCAATTTGTGAACATATGGATAGTACACATGCAATTAGAAATGAAATAGTAGATTACGGAAAATTTAAGATAGTGACATATGCTCTACAAGATGGGAAATATGGTAATAGATGTGATTTAGTCATTGAAAATATTCCAGTGTATGAGTTCATGAAGATTTTTCATGAAAAGATTATTTACGAGTATGCAAGGTGATGAGAGCCATTTATGATCCATATTCATATCATCTTTTTACCATTTTACATACCATCATATTCATTTCCATATTCTATTCTATTCCATTTCATCCATATTTTTATTATCTTATGTTGCATATGATTAAATATAAATAAGTAATACTTAATAAAGTTTTTAGATATATTAATGAAACTTTATAATTCATTGATTTTACTAATCAATATAGTTATTTTATGCATTAAAATACATATATTTATATATCTTGGAACATATAATACAAGATATGTGGACTTATGGAAAAGAGAAAAATCTACCGATCAAAAATACCATAGTCTATTTTGCATTTCAATTTGCAAAAAAATGATGATGAATTTCAAAAATCCAGAATCTAGGTTTTGTGTAGAATGAGGCCATTTAACTTCCTGCATGGAAAAATCTTTAGAAACTAAACCGTTTGGAAGTTACATGCAATTTTCTAAACATTATAATTTCTAAATTTACTACAACAAATGCTCCATTTTTTTCTCCAATAAGTTATGGCTCTATCAACATGGGAATTTATCTTTGGAAGATTCAATTTGCTGGAGAAGATTATAATCATTCCATACCTATTTTTCTATTATTTTTGCAATAGATTTGGATTATGTGACGAACACATTGTACATGAGTCATTCAATTGTGATCTTTGTTGGTTGGAGGAAAACAGATATTATACTATCCTTGAAATAGTTGTAGTTTTTTATACAAATGATATTTATATATATGCATCTTCTCTAAATGGGGGAGATATACTGATATCAAAGAAAAACACAAGCTTTTGTACACATATCTTCTTGTAGCATAATTCTATAATTTTATGGATGAATAAAATATCATTATTCTAATCACAAAAGAGTAGAAGCGAATTCATATTTCATCACAGGCATACTAAGGAGGTAGGATCCACTTCTTGAAATGAATGGTGATTTAGTTTAGATTATTTGTGTGTTTTTATTTTTTGTGTGTTATTATTTTGATTTTATTTCATACATAGAATTATATTTGTTTTGTATTTATTTGAGACTTAAATGCAAATTTAGATTTGTGTACTTCTTTATTTAATTATTGTAATATTAACTTGTAGATTAAAACTTTGTTTTTTCTATTTCAGTTTAAAATAGTTTTTCTTTAACAAATTTAGCTTAGCTCTGGTCACCAATTTTATTTTGGTTTGTTGTAGGTTTCCTTCCACATGTTCTCAATTGCATCCATCCCCACTTGGAATACTATCTTCATCCCTTGAGAATATAGCAACTATACCTTTCATGAGTTTATTACCCTAGATTGATATTTAAATGTCAGATGAATTGGCTCTTAATCTTATCATTTATCCTTAATATTTGTACCATAGTTTCACCCAACACAAGGCATACACATAGAGCTCGATGGCTAGATTTTCAACTCAAGTTGTGTAGATATACGTTTCCACTGGATACCATTTCTTTGATTGTAGACTTTATAGAGAACTAGACATTACAACTAGAAAATAAGGTGCAAGCAAAGTATTATACTTCTCAATAGGTTTCCATATTTGTTTGTAACATAACATTCATGCGTTCACCTACAAGTATAGAGGATGATAGGAAGATTTTGAGGAAGTACCATTTTCATATCAATGATGATCAATCATATTCTATGGAGTTTTTACATGGTTGTTTTCAACTATTTTATGGAGATTTGGCTAATAGGGGCATACCATATCATCAACATATTATTTGGTCAAACAATTGTGCATCTCAATTCAAGAATGCACATATTTTCTATTGGTTGAGCAGGATGCACAAATTGTGTAGAATTCAGTGTATGTGGAATTTCATAGAGGTTGGTCATGGAAAAGGAGAGCATGATGGTGCAGGTGCATGCATCAAAAGAGCCTTAGCTTGTGAAGAACTAAAGTAAAAAGATGGAGCAATATTGATAGATGCAAAATCCATCATCTAGTGATGTAATACTACAATGGGTCTAGGTAAGGAAGGTGAGTCTACGGTTCATATATTTTTTGGTTGATAGATAATACTAACATTGCACCATATGAGGATTGTTGCACACTAATAGGATCAAGTGAGTTACACTCTTTTAGAAGCTTTGATGCAGGTTAATGGAGTATCCACACTTGAAAAATGACATGCTATTGTCCATAATGTGTATAGAAAAATTAGGATGACTGTGAGTCGAATGAATGGGTGGACAAATGGGATATATGATTTTCGGACCCAATTGCCACCTATTGTCCCCCACAAGCACTAGACATGGTAGAGATGGATTTTTCTATTGACTTTGACTGCTTATCTAATCTAGTGCAACCTAGTAATATATCTATTTATATATCTTTGTAATTTCAATATGTAACTTTATAATTTTTACCTAATTATTTTCTAAATTAATGATCACATTTTGTACATATATCACTACATGCCATGTTTTTGTTGTTATTGCACCTGAAGACAATGAAGAAGGGATAGATTATTATTTGTGTCATTGTGTCCAATCCAAGCAAAAATTGGATCACTTGGTTATAGATGGTGAAGGTTTAGTGCACCATATCAGTGCAGTGGTTGTAACTAACACATGGCTTAAATGATATTCTATGAAGAACCCTAACTTGTGGTTATTTGAGGATTGACAAATAAAGAGGAAGATTCTTCATTATTCGAACCTTGTTGTCGTATCAAATGTCCACTTGATAAAATATGGTGGAAAACCACATAATAAGACTCTTTTAAAAGTTCATGATTAAGACCATGAGGCAATACTTGAGATATTAAAATGTAGAGTAGATCTAGTTGGTTCATTAGATTGAATAGGGAGAGGGAGAGAGAAAGAGTGGTCAATTGGATCCTTGGTGTCATTATAAGCCAGGATACCAAATTGAACCAAAGGTCAAATTTGAGGGATTTGAGTTATTTATTATGCAATAAGGAGTTTTTAGGTTTTTATATAGATTTAAATTCCTTGGGGTCTTTGAGCAAAGATTTAGGTGTCTAGGAGGTTATTAAAGCAAAAATGTCAATGTTGTCATGCAAAAAAAATGCAAAATGACAACTTTTCTTGCTAAATAATTCAAAAGGAAGTTGAACATTGGTATAACCATTTGAATTATGGCTATTACCATTGGAGGCAAGGAATACATGTTTAAAAATTTTGTACATGGAGAGGACAACATAGTTGTACGGACTAGTGAAGATTTACATGAATAAAACTCAATTTTTTTGCCTTTTTCTTTGTTTTGCTGAGTTGTATAGACATGTATAGATTGATGAAGGAGATTAACTATCATGTTTGGATATCCTAAGTAACTAGGTCTCATTTAAATTTGGTTTGAAGGTTAAATCTTTTCATTTAATTAAGTTATTGCAATTTTTGTAAAGGTTGCTTATTTGGGCCTGAATTCAAGGGTTTTAGCAAACATGTGCCTCTAACTTGCAAACCCACAGTTGAAATTTAATGCCTCTTTGGGGGATCAAATTTAGGGGAGTTTTCTTTGATATGATAGAGTTTTGGATCTAGAGTAATTGGTTTGATATTTTTATCATCCTGCCCTAGGTTTAACATCCCTATGTGTTCAGCTAAGAATTGAAGAAGAAGTGGGCATTTAGGCTTCCAAACTAATTGTCTAAACCCAAGTGAAGTGTAAAATAGATTTTTAGGAAGGATAGTAAGAGTTCCATGGGGTTTATTTTATTTTATGAACCCATCTTCAAGCACTTGCTTTGGAAACCCAACCTAGTTAAGCCTATTAGGTCTACAGACTAAAGTGGAGTTTGGGTATGCTAGAATGGAGTCATCCTTTGATCATTTGGAGTCTTAAATAATTATGTAAAAGGTATTTTAAAAGGTGATAAGTTGTCCTTTTCCTTTGGAAAGTTTGGAAGTTTCCCAAGGAAAACTAAATTTTGACCTACTAGGATTTCTAGGCCTAAGTTAGGGATATTAATCCTTTGAAGGTGTTGGGGCCTTGAAAGTGCATGAATCATAGTGGTTTAGTCCTATAAATGTTGAATAAAGTCTAAGTTTGAAGTATTGAAACCATTTTACTTGTTTTTCATTAATTGGCCTAGTTGAGGGCAAGTATCCCTAAAGCCATATTTTTATCCAAGTTTGCCAAGAGCCCTAGGAAAAGGGAAGGACCTTAGGAGAGTGGAGTCCACTTGGATAAGGAAAGGTCATCATTTGGAAAAGGCTAGTAACCAAGACATCATCCTGATGTGGGTTTGGGTACCCTTAGAGGTTTAAGAACCAAGTGGCAAAAGTAGGTTGTATGCTCTACATCAATAAGGGTCATTAGACCTAGGTGTGATAGCTAGGGTGTAGGAAGTCACAATGTATTTGGAAGAATCACTAATTGGCCTAAAATTCAAGGCATACCTTACCATAGGGAAATGAGCAACTTAATGGACAAGTCTCTAGCTTAGGGAAGGGTCCCTAGCATGGAATTACTAAGGGATATCCCATTTAACAAGTTGGAAGTGTTAGAAAGTATTTTGTATGTAGTAGAAATTTGAATTATATAGGCAAGGATAGAAAAGAGTTAAAAACATATGAAGGAAGTGAATTGAACAATGCACATATTTTTTCATCTTAAATAACAAAATATATTGAGATTTGAATTTCTTTAAAAGGGTTCAAAGGTAGATTGAAGGTCATTATCAACATTATTATTTTTTAACATAACCTTTAAATATGGTGCTCTTGATTTTTGCTTGGTAAGAATTAAGTATAAATCTACAAAAAAAATCATTTGCATTATGGCTCATGTCTCTTAGTGGTGCAGGAGCACTCTCACATGGAATGATGAAATAAGGGTGTTTGGGCCTCTTAGGTTCACCTTTAACCCTGTTGTGTGGCCCATTAGCAATTTGGGTATATTATGAAATCATTGTTCAATGAGGTCACAAGGGCACAATTTATGTAATTTGAATGCATATACTTATAATATAGGGTCTAGTAGTTGTGTTGGGTCAATCTAGACTCATTTGAACTGTTAAAATGCCTTTTAGTCTCTAAAATGTAAAAAATGCATTAAAAGTGCAAAAGTTGCTATGCAACTTTACAACGTTTTGCATAACTAAGCAAAAATGCTTCTAATCTTTCAACCAATAGTCACAACCTTTCAAATATGGTTGGATCAGTTGGGGAAGACCTTCATATAGCCATTTTAGGTGGTTCAAAGATAAATGTACATTTTTGGCATTGAAACCAATAAAAAGAACCTTGTTTTTTGCATTCTAGGCTATTTTTCTACATGGTATGGTCATGTACGGATGCCTAGGATATTTTCTTGGTATCGTTGGATAGATATTTGAATTACCTTTCTAATGAAATTGGTTTGAGGTCTTGAAATGTTGTAGAACTCAATTTATTCCTATTTTAGTGTTGACACCCAAAATTCAAGGGTTTTGATTGAAACCAAGATATAATGTGAGATTCCACCATAGGAAAATTATGGCCTTTGGTGGAATCCTCATATTTTTAATGCACTTTAAGATTCTTTTGGTTTCAAGTGATAGGATTTAGGGTGAAGAAAGAAACATGATGCCCTAGATGCATATACCTTGTATGCATCAATACACAAACCTGTTGCCCTAGCATTTTAAGGCCTCAAAACTCCATATTATGGTATGTAACTTGGTAATCAGCATATTTGGATCATTCCTCGACATCTCCAATTGGTCTCATTTTTTTAGCACATGTTTAAATGGTACCTTTGTACATGTGGCATAATTAGCCCTTGTGTCTAAATGTTGTCCCCATGAGTTTTGACAATTTTCTTGCTAATGGGATCTCTCCACTTTGGAATCTAATAGTACATCAAAAATAGGAAGTAATCTTTGTGTTAGTATTTTCTTTTCATGCTAAGTGTACAAGTTGCAGACCTAAGTCTCATTCCTTGGGCTACTAGGAATCCAAGAGGTTAATGAAGGAACTATGTCCTTTTCTCAGTTTGGGGTCTTCAATTCTAGTCAACATGCCTACGATAATGTAAGAATGTCATTTCCTAAGTCTGAGTTCTTGGTTCAATGTCTAGTGTAGGTTTCTTGTATTAAGCAATATTTGTTGTCAAGGTGCAAGTGTGGGGCCTTGAGCCTTGTTTGAGCTATCAAACCTTGTTAGGTTGTTCTTATAGGTTGTACTCTCCCAATCTACCTTGTTAGTACCCTACCGCTTGCATCACTTAGGCCCTTTTTTTATGTCTTTGAATGCCCTTGCATTATCCTCATAGTTACTAGTGTATAGGTCAATATTTGAATCTCAACATAAGAATAGTTTTTCCTAGTTCTCATACATAGCCAAGGTCCTTGACATAAGTTACACGTCATAAGTTACATGCATTAACAAAATGAAATTAGGTCTCACAAACTTGATTGCAAGTTTTCTTATGCTTAAGTGATTGGTAGGCCTTAAGACCCAACCAATAAGTCATCTTCTATGTTGATAGGCACGTATTGTAATCAAGTCTCTAGGAATTGATTGTAAGCTCTTTAAGCATCTTCATATGTCATTGGGTTAAGTCTTGCATCCCTACAATCTATTCTTGAAGACCTAATTGCATATCACCCTCTTGACACAATCATAGTCAAGTATTTGAGACTTGACTACATATCAACATGTATTGAACTTATAACTTGTAATGTAGCTCTAGGACCCAATTACATATTGTATCTCTTCTAAACTTGCAATCAAGTCTTTAGGGTATGATTACATATCTTATTTATAGACATTTTTAGACAAAGTGATGCAAAGAAAGATGGGCCCTTCCAAGTTCTATGAGAAAATGATGCGGGAGCATCTTGACCCTTCATAGATTATGATGAATTGCATAATATTGTAATATTTAAGTCATTTAGATTTCATATAACCATGTTGAAAAAATGGTTAAAATGCGTAACTTTGCATTGTGATGTATTAAAAAGTAGAAAAAAAAATACATTTTCATTGTAATGGGAGTACTTCAAAAAGCATTGAAAAATGTACAAGGGTTAAAAGATTGTGTTGGGTTGGTTAAAAAGGTGGTTGGGAAGTTCTAAACCACCAAAACCACTTTAAAATCATTTTATTGGTCGTTCAAAATAGAGAGGGATGAATGAGAACAAGAAAAAGTCATTTTGAAGCAATTGGTTTTCAAGAATTTTCCATTTTTGATTGGTTTTAACTATTTTAGTGCTGGTTCTAGGTCTTTTATGGCCATTTACAGCCTGTAACCCTTGTATTTTTTATATATTTGAAGCGTAGGATGAGTAATATTCTCTCTCCTTTTGGTTTGGAACAATTTTATTAAGTTTTGAAGAAGTTAAGCTAGTTTTGGTAAAAGTGGTCATTTGCAGATTTGAGGATGCCCAGCTACAGTCAGATTTATATGTTTAGTACAGGCATATTTGGATGAAACAGAAGTTCTAGTTATATTAAATAGAAAGATATATGAATCAGATTTTATTTCAAATTTTTTTGAGTCATTTTCATTCAGATATGTGTCAGTTATGGTCATTTTAATGAAGACTGGTTTTTAAGGATTTGTTTTGAAGTTACAGGAAATGATTGGTGCTTGTAGAACAATTTATAAATTGAAAAATTTAATAGCTTATATATTCAGAAGCCAAACTCATATAAGGTTTCTCAAAAATTGGTTTGATTTTATTTGGAGTCGTTTAGAGAAAGTTATTAGGCTCCCAAGGAAGGGTTACTGGTTTTACTTCTGATTTATGACAAAGAAAATGGGTCTACATGCAGAGACTATAACGTCTAATGGATTGATTTATTTTGGCTCATCTTTTGATATGTTTTATAATTTCTAATTTAAAACAAATAATCCAAAGGGTTTTTCAAGAAAATTTAAGGATTGAAAGTTATGATTAATGTACTCAGATATAGCAGTCAGACCATGTGAATGGCAAAGCATTGTAAACCAATGTTGGAAAGAGTTTTGTTTTGCCTCATGAGATGTCTAAAAATGGAATTTATTTCATGGATTTTTAAAGGATACTCATGTATCCCAACATTTGGTTTACTACATTACTTCTATTTACATCAGATTGGTATCAGAGCCAACAAAAGGTCTGGTGTTTTTGTGGGTAGAGATAACTGGTGGTATGTAGATCCATCATAACTACAAGAAGGATGCATTTGCAATTGTGCATGTGAAGATCTCAATCTAGGATCTTGGTATTGTCTCCATTAGAGATACCTCTAGAGTAGGATGTTGAGAGAAACCACTGAGCAAGAGTGAGAAGTACATCACCGGACTGAGTCTACTGTTGGGTAAGATGACAATAAGGTGGTATGAAGAAGCAACATAAAGCATGATGGCTAGCAGCCAGTATTTACTCCATTGATGGGAGTCATTTGAGAAAGATAGAGTATGCAGAAGCAGCATAGACCTAGTGATAAAGACAAGGAAGTGAAAGATTTGATTGCAGAACTCTCCACTACACATTTTCATGGGACATGGAAATCTTTTAAGCCTGGGAGTATGATGCGGGAGCATCTTGACCCTTCATACATTATGATGAATTGCATAATATTGTAATATTTAAGTCATTTAGATTTCCTACAACCATGTTGAAAAAATGGTTAAAATGCATAACTTTGCATTGTGATGTATTAAAAAGGAGAAAAAAAATACATTTTCATTGTAATGGGAGTGCTTCGAAAAGCATTGAAAAATGTACAAGGGTTAAAAGATTGTGTTGGGTTGGTTAAAAAGGTGGTTGGGAAGTTCTAAACCACCAAAGCCACTTTAAAATCATTTTATTGGTCGTTCAAAATAGAGAGGGGTGAATGAGAACAAGAAAAAGTCATTTTGAAGCAATTGGCTTTCAAGAATTTGCCATTTTTTATTGGTTTTAACTATTTTAGTGCTGGTTCCAGGTCTTGTACGGTCATGAACAGCCTGTAACCCTTGTATTTTTTATATATTTGAAGATTAGGATGAATAGTCTTCTCTCTCCTTTTGGTTTGGAACAATTTTATTAAGTTTTGAAGAAGTTAAGCTAGTTTTGGTAAAAGTGGTCATTTGCAGATTTGAGGATGCCCAGCTATAGTTGGATTTATATGTTTGGTACAGGCATATTGGGGTGAAACAAAAGTTATAGTTATATTAATTAGAAATATATATGAATAAGATTTTATTTCCAATTTGTTTGAGTCATTTTCATTCAGATATGTGTCAGTTATGGTCATTTTAATGAAGACTGGTTTTTAAGGATTTGTTTTGAAGTTACAGGCAATGATTGGTGCTTGTAGAACAATTTATGAATTGAAAAATTTAATAGCTTATATATTAAGAAGAAAAACTCATATAAGGTTTCTTGAAAATTGGTTTGGTTTTATTTGGAGTCGTTTAGAGAAATTTATTAGGCTCCCAGGGAAGGGTTACTGGTTTTACTTCTGATTTATGACAGAGAAAATGGGTCTACATGCAGAGACTATAACGTCTAATGGATTGAGTTATTTTGGATAGTATTTTGATATGTTTTAGAATTTCTAATTTAAAATAAATAATCCAAAATTTTTTGCAAGAAAATGTAAGGATTGAAAGTTATGATTAATGTACTCGGGTATAGCAGTCAGACCATGTGAATGGCAAAGTATTGTAAACCTATGTTGGAAAGAGTTTTGTTTTGCCTCATGAGATGTCTAAAAATGGAATTTATTTCATGGATTTTTAAAGGATACTTATGTATCCCAACATTTGGTTTACTACATTGCTTCTATTTACATCCGAAAATACTCCAAACAATGTGTTTTCCCAAAGGTTTCCAAATGCAACCTTAAGGCTTAAGTTTCCCAAATGAAGTAAATGACTTATCCAAAGACTTCTCAGTAATATAATGGTTTTTAATGCCCTAATACACCCCAAATAACTATTTTACCAAATACCAAGAGCCTATCTCTAAGGTAAACCAATCATTCCAACCTATTAGGCCTAGAAGCCCCAATTAGCCCTCAAATGTTGTCCTCTTGCATTTTTCTCCACATTTTCTCATAACATCAAGAAAATAAATTGAATATTAGGATAAAAATTTGGATTTTCCATAACATATCAAAAGATGAGGTATGGTTTTTTTGGGACCAAGTCTCTTCTGTTACACTATGGGCCACTTTTTAGGCATAAAAATCCCTCCATCTACAAAGGAACTCTATGGAATAATTATCCCCCAACCATAAAACTTGGTAAAGTATCTTAATATGATCATAAAGTGAGGATTATTCAATTGGATTGAATCTATCAACTCTCTATATGTGCTTTTTATGAAACCCTCACCAAATAAGGCCAAAAACTAGGGCCTCTACAAATCTGACCAAGAAATTACTTCCAAGACCTATTAGTTCATCCTATGCCATGTTTATGATGATTAATTTTACTATTTTACATAAAACCATGGCCACCTTTAGGAATATCTCCCATTATTATACCTATGACATCAAATTTAATGCATTTTCATGCACCCAAGCACTCCAAACTTGTCCAATTGGATGATCATCTGCATCCTCTAACTGTTCCCTACATTAGTATGCATAATTACATATCATACATGTTAATAATCCATCCCCAATTCATAGTTAGAACAAAAAGGGGAAGATTACATCATTTTTCTTGAAGAAAACTAGTGCAAGGCACCAAGGCAAATGGATAGTGGTCCTAGTTTTGGATTTGGAACATTAATAGGAATGTTGTAATAACACCACAATGTAAGGTCAGTTGGGCTCTAGGTGCCATTATAAGCCAAAGTACCAAATTGTACCAATGCATCAAAAACAAGTAATTTTGGTGGTTTTAAAATGCAAATAGGATTTTTGTGATCCTTAGAAGGTTTTAATGGTCCTTAAGGTCATTTGGTCAAGTCTTAGGTGTAGAGGAAGTTAGCTGTCAAAAATTGTCAAGCAAAATTGCAAAAATGCTAACAAATTTGCAATATGGTTGCAAAAATGGTTGTACATTAGCATAACCATTTCAAATATGGTTATGACCATTGAAGACATAGAGGACATGTTTAAATATGTTGTACATGTAGAGGACAACATGATGGTATAGACTAGTGAACATTTGCATGAATAAAACTCTAATTTTTTACCATTTTCACTATCTATTTTTTAGGGAACTGTATGGATTGGGAGAAGGGATTAGTTGACATGGTTAGATAGCCTGATGAACTAGGCTTCATTTTTTTTTGGTTTGAAGGATTAATCTTTCCATTTGTTCAAGTTATTGCATGTTTTGTTCAAGTTGCTTGTTTGGGGTTGAATTCAAGGGTTTTGGCAAGCATGTGCCTCTAACTTGCAATCCTATAGTTGGAATTTGATGCCACTTGGAGGGATACAAGTTAGAGGAGTGTACATTGATATGGTATATTTTTAGGCCTGGAGGACAAGGTTTCATATTTTTACCAATCGGCCCTAGGCTGAACATCCCTATGTGTTTAGCCCAAATTTGCAGGAGAAGTGGTGATTAGACTTCCAAACCAATTCATCTAACCTAGGAAAAGTGTGAAATGGAGATGCAGCATGGGGAAGAAGAGTTCCATGTATTTGTGTTGGTTCTATGAACCCATTTCCTAACACTTGCTTTGGAAAGCCAACCTAATTAGGCCTATTAGGTTTGTAAACCAAGTGGGAGTTAGGACATGCTGGAGTAGGTTTAGCCCGAGATATTTTGGAATCTTTAAGAACTTGGTAAAGGGTATTTAAAAAGGTAATTTTTTTGATACGTCATTTGGAAAGTTTGGAAGTTAGCCATAGAAAATTGAAAATTGACCTACTAGGATTTTTAGGCTTGATTTAGGGAATTTGGTCTTTTGGGGGTGTTAGAACCCTAAAAGTGCATGAATCTTTATGGTATGAGCCTAGTGATTTTGATCCTAGCCTAAGTAAACCCTAGCTCCAAGCTCATCCCATCCCATTGAGTGCTTGAACATTCTCAGACATGTTGAACTGAAACATCCCTAAGGGTCACTAAATTCCATAGACAGAAATCTTTGATGGATCATATCTCATAGCTCATGTGAGGTATGGATGTGATTCTAGGTCCTATAGGACTATGTTGCAGATATCCACAATAACCTCTCTCACTTTTTGGAGATCTTACACTATTTTGATTTTGTGATGCCATCTTGGGTGATGTTGAAACTCATAGTGTTGGCCAATACAAAGTTGCCAACTATCAAATCTCCCTCAGCATTCATCATGGGATCAAACTATCTATTGTGTTAGCTTTGGATGGCTAGGTAAACTCTAGCCCTAAGATCATCCCATTATGTTGAGCACTTGAACATTCTCGGGCACACTGAATTGAAACATCCCTAAGGGTCACTAAATGTCATAGGGTAGCAATCTTTGATGGGGCATATCTTAGAGCTCATGTGAGGTATGGATGTGATACTAGGTCCTATAGGACTTTGTTATGGAGACCTACAATAACCTTTCTCACTTTTTTGAGATCTTACTCCATTTTGATTTTGTGATGCCATCTTAGGTGATGCTGAAACTCATAGTGTTGGCCAGTACAAAGTTTCCAACTGCCAAATCTCCCTCCCCATTCATTGTGGGATCAAACTGTCTATTCTATTAGCTTTGAGTTGCCAGGTAAACCATTACCCCAAGCTCATCTAGTACAATTGAGTGCTCAAACATTCTCAGGCATGCCAAACTGAAACGTCCCTAAGGATCACTAAATGACATAGGGCAGTGATCTTTGATGGGGAATATCTTAGAGCTTGTGTGAGGTATGGATGCAATTCTAGGTCCTATAAGATTATTTTATAGAGACCTACAATAACCTCTCTCTCTTTTTGGAGATCTTACTCCATTTTGATTTTGCGATGCTATCTCAGGTGATGCTAAAACTTGTAGTGTTGGCTAGTACAAAGTTGCCAACTGCCAAATCTCCCTCACCATTCGTCGTGGGATCGAAATTTCCATTCTGTTAGCTCTGAGTGGTCAAGTAAACCATAGCCCCAAGTTTGTTCCATCCTATTGAGTGATCAAACATTCTCAGGCATGTCAAATCAAAATGTTCCTAAGGGTCACTAAATCCCATAGGATAGCGATCTTTGATGGGCATATCTCAGAGAACGTGTAAGGTATGGATGCAATTCTAGATGCTATAGGACCATGTTGTAGAGACCTACAATAATATCTCTCACTTTTTGGAGATCTTACTCTATTTTGATTTTGCGATGCAATCTCAAGTGATGCTAAAACTTGTAGTATTGGCCAATACAAAGTTGCCAACTGCCAAATCTCCCTCGCCATTTGTTGTGGGATCAAACTGTCTATTACATTAGCTCTAAGTGGCTAGATAAACACTAGCCCTGAGATCATCCTATCTTGTTGAGTGCTCAAACATTCTCGGGCACGCTAAACCAAAATGTCCCTAAGGGTCACTAAATGCCATTAATTCATCTAACCTACTACATATATGAGAGAACAAATATTTATAATGCATGTGCATAGTGATTTGGTGACCCAAAAACCTTCCAAATAGAAAGTAAAATTGTGGTGGGGATGATAACCACAAAACTTTGTTACTGCAGTATGAAGTTGGCCTATTAAGGCTTACATTGACCACTTCTAGTGATCTACCCTGTTAGGAGCACAAAGGACTACTAGGTCCACCTTTTTAGAAGATTTACAAACATACACTGAAGTATGCACTTTGTTAGGAGATTTATACAAAAGACCGTTAAGTCTACCCTGTTAAAGGATTTACAAAATTGATTCACCTGTTAGGATGAAATAGTGGATCTTCTTACAACTTGATTAGATCCTTAAAATATAGATCACCTCTTATGACTAATGAATCTTTTCTACTCCTTGTAGACATTGTTGAATACTCTACTATGTTGCTGATTCGCTTTCATTTAAAGCTTTTCATATCCATTCCTTCACATACATCTCTTTTTTTCATATATAAATGATATATTACATTACATATATACCATTCCAATAATTACAATTAAAAGGTCAGCCAAAACATAACTGAACAAAATATTACTGAGTCAGCCAAATAGTAGAAAACTCGGGTTCTTCAAGTTGACTTTGTGACCTTCTGATACTCGACATCCATTGTATTACTCGGCATCGTCATGCACTCGGTAGAAGTAGATGCTCAGTCCATACTAACCACACAATGTAGCTTGGAACTTGGTAACCATTGGAGACTTGGTAGATATAGTGTCACTCGGTAAAAATTGGATCCTTTGTTTACCTTGATTTCACTCAGTAAACACTATACTTCCATTACTTGGTAAACACTGCACTTCCATCACTTGGTAAACATTGTGAAGCTTGATGAACATTGTAAACTCGGTAGATACTATTGGATTGCACATTCACTTGGTAGCTTCATGAATGCTTGGTATGAACTACTTAAGTGATGAACCTACAAGGTAACCATTGAATTCTCAGTATACAATGTAGATGTTTGGTGTAAACTGTGAAGCTCGATTAACACTAGAATGCTCGGTGTGAACTGTGAAGCTCGATTAACACTACAATGCTTGATGGCTATACTGATGTAGATAAGTGTTGTCACTAATGGCAATAATAACTTAATGCCAACAATCTCCCCCTTTGGCATTAGTGACAAAACACTTATAAGCCAAAACATATGTACATAACTTGACTCAATGAATTTTGGTTTTTCAAAATTGATCTTTGTAGAACTACTGCATATACATTTCTATATATCTTCTTGATGACTTATAATGTATATATAAATATTCTTATGTACACATGCTAACTCTATTGAGTGCTAACTCCCCCTATCACTCATAGTGATAACTCTCCTCACTTATTATGTTGAATCTCTCCCCCTTTTTGACAATAATGCCAAAGGACTACATATATATAGTTTATATGACTATACCAAAGTGAGATAGAAATTCTTGATGTACATTGAGGATGGTGGCAAATATATTATCCCATGTCTGTTGCAAGATTTGACAGGTGGAGAGAGAAATTTGAACTTCTGCTGATAATTGGATCAAGTGATCAGCCACTAAGAAGTTCTGATCTTGGACCAATGTTTTGCAATGAGTAATATGTTTCTACATTGTGTCCATGATAAGAAGGATCATGTTTTGGATGTCTATGAGTGTAGACCAAATCCTTGCTTCCTCTCTTAATAGTTCTACTTGTACATCTACCAAATATCTAATTTTGGTGTGATGGGAGGTTGTGGAGGAGGAGTCCACCTTCAACTTGGAAGCACTTGATTACATATCAATGTCAATCTTATTTTTTTTATCCTTTATTTCTTTGGTAAAACCACAAACATCACAAAGTTTGGCAAAAAGTGATGCTGCATTATTAAAAGAATTTTCAAAATTTCCCAAAAATGTTGACAATTCAACTTGCTTGATTGCTATCTTTTGAGCAATATGCTCTAGCAACTTATTATCAAATTTCTTTTCAGCTTTCTCAATAAGTTTCTCTTATCTGGAAGAATCTTCATTAAATTTTTATACTGCCTCATCTAACTGAATCAAAATGTGTTGAGTAGAATCTACTTCAACACCTATAGCATCTGTAATTATATTCTTGGCATTTTCAATTGTTCTATATTCCTTATCCCTTTCTGATCTTAACTATTTTTGCGTAGCTTTCATCTCTATGAGTTGACTGGCTAACCTCATCTCTTCAATGGTAACATTGTCATAGACAATCTTTGGAATCACTATCTCTGTGTCTAAGTCAATGTCTTCTCCAATTTCCTTTCCACTGATTAGAAGTTTTAATGGATGCTTTTTTTTTACTTCTGTGATGACTAGTTTAACCTTAGGAATAGACACAATAGTGGAGATAGAAGGGCTAAAAGTGAAATTTGGGATAGGACTTGAGGATTGAATGCCAATAGAAGTACTAACCGGATCAAAAATTGAAACACTTCTCAAAAATGGTATCATACTTGGTAAAGTACCCATAGTAGAATCTAAATTGATTGGAGTGAAAGTGGATACAGATGATGCTAATAGAAACAAAACTATAGAACTTACTAGAACTGATGAAAAAAAATTGTAGAACTTACTGTTACACTTACTGATGATGAAGGAGTTAAGGAGGTTGACTTAGTGGCTGAAGAAGTGATAGATAGCTTGGTAGATGAAATGCTTGGCACATCTATTTCAGATACCTAGAGCTGGGAGGAGGTTGGTGAAGATTGAGCAATTGATGTGATCGATGTGCTCACAATCTCACTTGCAGAAGCTATCTCCAAAGTAGATGTAACTATCTTTGGTGGAGAGTGAGGAAGGGATGCAATAACTTCTGCTACAATTTTTACTGGATCTTCTTCATCTTTATCTTCCTCATGTGTTTTTTCCTCCTTTTATTTTTCCTCTTTTTCTTCCATTAGTGCATGTAGCTCTCCTAGAGTAACTATGATGGATGGAGTGCTATCAAAATCATCACTGTCACTACTGTCATCATCCTTGATTTCAACGGGATCATTACTGGGCTTTTTCAGATGATAGATGTTATTCCACATATTTGTTGCATCATTTACAACATGCTCAATGTCCTTAATTAAAATCAAACATGTGTGAAATCTAATCATCATTTTACCTTCATGGTTCTTCATTGCTACCTTTATTTCCACTTCAGTAAGACTCGGTAGAAGAATCCTCAAGGATTGTTCATATATGTCCTTGGCCATTCAGGTGGCTAACTCCCATCTTGGTTGTAATCTCTCCAATAGTTCTTTGGAGATTTTAGGGGCAAGATGTTTTGAGGAGTATTTCCATTTTCCCATCTTATTGAGTACCAATTCCTCAATTTGCATTTTCTCTACATCTGTCCTTGTTTCAAATTTCAATGCCTTGAAATTTGTGATGCCAACTCCCTCTTCCAATTGTTTTAGCCTTTCCTCAAATGTGAGTGGAGGCCTAACAAGCATAGGTTCCTACTTGCCTTGTCTAGTTCTTCTAGAGAATATTGCAATAGGCTTCTTTTTAGGTTTGGTGATAATCACCTTTCCTTTCTTCTTTGGTGGTTCCTCTTCTTTTTCAAATTCAAGTTCTTCTTCTTCTTCTTCATCCTCACCTTTTCCTTCAGTTAGCATAAGAGGGCTGGTTTCAGTTTTCAATTTGGCTAGCTTCCTCTTTCCTTTGCTTATGGCCTGGGGTAGCTTGATTTCAAGCTCAATTCTGACCTTTGCATCATCATATGTTCCAAAAATTGGTTGATTTGGGTCTACTGGCTCATTCACTAGTGCTTCAATAATATTCTTGGCTTCATCAATATTAACCTCATAAGGAAGAGGTTTCACCCAAGCAACTCGTGGCCTAACTACCTGAATGTATACTTTATCACAATCAATCATAAAGCATACATCATCTTTGTAGTCTTCAACCAATTTTGGTGGAATTCAGAACCTATTATTCATTCTTTCCTTGAAATCTTCAAAATAATTGTCCATGATGCTATCAAAGTTTTCACCCATTTCTGCTACAAACTCATTTATCTGATAAAGAATGGGAATATTTTTTCTCCATACTATAGTTCCTTTTGATGGAAAGAATTTTTGAATATAGAAAAATAAAAAAATTAACAGAGAACCAAATTTGTAGGGATTATTCTTTGAATTCCTTATGTTATCCATGTTTTTGCTCAATTGTTTCAACAACAATTTTGATAGGTCAAATTCAATATTTTTCTTCACAATTTTGAATGCCAAATCAATAGCCTCATAGGGCACACTATTCAAATGACTGGAGCTATAAATTTTGTGGGTAATGATGTGAATGCCAAACCTTAATTCAACATCAGACATAGTGCTGACCTTCAAACCTCTACCATCCCATTCAACTAGGGTTTGCTTCTATAACTCCTCCCGACCTAGCATTTTGGTAGTTTTCACTTTACTTAGTATGGGAAGACCGGTAAGCTTATTAATCATCTTCTTGGAGATTAACACTGGCTATTCTAACCATAGTTGCCCATGTGAACACAACTAAGTATGTACTAGATCCACTTAGTTTGAAAACTTCTTGGCATATGTGGGATGTGAGTTAACCCTTTGGTCTCTAGATGCTTATGCTCGGGTTTAAAAGGACCATCAACACTCATTTCTCCTAGGGCATTATCCATCTCTAGGTTTCCAATCTCTTGAATAGAACATTTGAAATGAGTACAAATGTAGATTATGAGAAGTACCTTTGGTGGAGTTTTTGATTGAGCTCCATTGGGGTCGAGTAATTCTACAATTGTTGAAACTAGTTTGAAATTCAGTGCCTTCCACTCCACACCTTTAACTAGCATTTCTAAACCTCATTTTTCCTTGGTGTTTCTGCTACTCCTAGATGCCATTACTGCTCAGTAGGTGTAAGAAAATTTTGAACAAATTCTCCACTTAAAAATTTCTTGAAATTGCTTTGGAATTTTCTTTGGAATCACTGGAAATTTGTTAGCTCTATAATCATGGTGAAAAATGAAATCAAATTCTGCCCTTTTGACGAAATTTTTTCCATAAATGCTTGGTACGAAGGTGGCTGAGATGACATAGTGCTTGATAGGCTATCATTCACTTGCTCAATAGAAGATTGCAACTCGGTGATTGAATAAAACTTTTGTTGCTCCCGACCTAGCTCGGCAAGGTCTCTAACTGACTTTCCTTGGTAGATGCGACTCAATGCAAGACACACTTTCTTTGATCTTTGTGTATCTGGAATACTGATTTGATCATTTTTATTTCTTTTTATTTTTGAACTGCTTGAGATATCACTAGAAGATGCAGTTCCATATTCTCCTTTATGAATCTAATTGGAAATGGTGGAGTCACCTGCTTCTTGAGTGACATTGCCATCATTTGAACTATCTTGCTCAGTAGATTTTGGAATCCACTATTGCCTCATCTACTTTTGAATGTTATCAGCTTTAGTTTTCTTTTCATCTTCAACTCTTCCTATCTTCATGCAGTTTTTAGCTATATGACCGAGTTCAGTGCATGTATAACATCTTACAGTAGTGTCCTTCTTCCTTAGGTGATGTCTTGCATAGTTTATACCAATATGTCCATATTCTCCACAATAATGAAATATGCACTAGGTATTTTAGTCCCATCCAAATATTTCTTTAACAAATTGTTTGGCTGGATTGAATGATTTGGATCTGCATTGGAATGCCTTGTGACCATGCTTCTTGCATTTGTGACAATTGCCTTCAAATTTTGGTTTCTCCTTGCATCCATTAGCTTTATGACCATGCTGACTACAATTGTAGCATTTACCATTGAATTTAGCTTTTCCATTACTCCAACATTTGTTTGATGTATGACCTAACTTACCATAGTGATTGCAAGCAGGTATTTGATTCCTTTGGGCACCTTATTTGGAGGTTTCACCTTCTTCCTTATAACCAAGTCCAGCTTTACCTATTTGTTTATGAAGATTTTGCTCACTTTATTGATTTAATTGAGTCATTTCTTCTTGAGATTTCATCATTCTCTCATTGATTTATTTTTTAGCATTTAGGTCATTTTCCAAATTTTCATTGATTTGTCTTTCAGATCTTAAGTCACTTTGTAAGCTTTCATTGATTTGTCTTTCAGTGATTAAATCATTCCTTAGGCTTTCATTCTCAAATCTCAGATTCATAATTTCTTCATTTGCATTAGATAGTTGATCTACAAGATCTTCATGCTGAAGGGATTGATTATTTCTCGCCTCTAAGTCTTCATTTGCCTTTTTTCTCTATTCCAAAACTTCACATAGCCTGATTGATTGCATTTCTTATTCTCTTTTAAGCTTTCTTACCTCTTATTACAGAGAGCCATTCTTTGCTAGGAGTTCCTTGATAGTCTCATTTACTTCATTTGAGCTATTGTAACGCCCCACCAAGGGATCCAAAGGATTAACCTAAAGTTTCACTAAGTTTGGTAGCATTTTTTTTGTTTTTTTAAATGAAAGTTAAACTACAACATACATAAAGTAATAGAAGCAATAACATCATTCAACTGAAAGTAAACATAAACATACATAACATGTTACATTCCTTAAGGATCCCAAGATGTTGAGTCACATTTAATCTAATTAATACTAAGTCTAACCGCTACCACATCCACATGAAAGAATAAATAGAAAGTCTAATGTCCATATTACACATGTGTTCCAAATGCCTCTTGACAATTAATTTCAAAATGCTCAATCATCCATTGTACATGACACAGGGTATGAAAAGCTTAAAAGAATATACACCCATATAAATAAAGTACATCATCATACTAACTCTAATCCATGATGCAATAACATAAATGAAACCACAAATCATACATGATACATCATCATAGGAGATAACCATAAATTAAAAACATAACTAACTAAGTGCACGGTTCCTTCCAACCATATATAGCATCATTAGACCATCGTGGGCCCTAGCCATCCCTCTGTGCATAACATCCCAAATCATCGAAGAGATCATCGATACTATCATAATAGGAATGTCACTCCTAGAACATACTACATTATATGCATTAAGAAATCTAACATGCAAGGAATAAAACATAAGATGATGCTAAAAAGTAGATAACATCATCTATCACATGCTAATAATCAATATAAAGCAATATACTAGTAAATAACATCCATCATAATGATCCATGAACAGAATGAAGATAAATACCAACAAAGACTGCTCTAGCCACGGTGTCACAGATGGATCTCAAATGGTAAGAGTGAAAAAACACTACCACCCAACTGCGTGGAACCTATATGGTCCACTCCTATTGCGCTAAGGAGATAATCTCAAGTCCCAACAAATGTTATCAAATCACATAGCACAAATACTCTCTAAGTCCAAGAATCCTAAAATTATACTAACTCAAAGGTTCCAACACAAAACTGACATCTAATCCCAGAGGCACACAAAGACATGTAGGAAACCTACTATGCAAGCGAGAAAGTGTCATCGCATGGATCACGCTAGAGTTACCCTGATAGTCTCTCAATAGACCCCAGCCCCCTAGTGATCCCTATGCGGCCACTAGTATCCTCTCATACAAATGAGGCATACTACGGAATGCAAGGTCACAACCAAGCATTCTCTCTATTCCCATCCTAGTTTGTACTAGCACTCGAGGCATGGGTGAGAACAAACAATTATCTTATTAGGTTCATTTAATCCCCATTTAGTGTAAATATTTTCACTTAATCAAACAACTTACAATGAGTTACCTTGGTAGCCACTTAGGGCCTCGGCCCCCATTGCAAGCCACTTCCCAACACTACAAGTAGATAACCTACCCTAAGCTCATGGAATCATAAATCAAAAAATCACCACAATCCTATACAAGCGACTGGAAAGAAATACCAAAAGATAATCCATAAAAAGAGCATCAAATCTCCATGAGAAAATGAAAAGCATCCATAGATAATCATGACCACAATAGTTCTCTATTGGCAACTGAAGGTATCACTAATAATCACAATAATCATTGGTTCTTAACAAGCAACCAAAAAGTATCTCAATATAATACTGATCAAAGGCTCCAAAATGGTTGAGTCAAACATGTCACAATATGACATCATCAAAAAATAAATCAACACTTCAGTCCCATCATGGCGATTGGAAATTAATCCAAGGATAACTGATTGATGACTCAAAAATGGTTAAGTCAAGTGTCTCAAATACATATAACTCAGCTTCACCCAAGAAGATTGATAAGCAATAACAATTAGTAATTACAAACATCTCATAAAGCATACCATCACATTACCATGGTTGGGTTTAGAAAGAATTGAGATCAAAAGACATCATCATGACATCACAATCATAACCCTTGAGCCTTTGGTAGACATCCTATAACTGGTCAACCACTAGTCAACCCAAAACCCAAAATAGATATCATAGAGAAAACACAAATGCAGGCACATGTTTTCGTTTGCTAAAATTACATGGTGGAGGTCTCAGTTTTTAGTTTGCAAATATACTTCAAATGTATAAGGTTCTTCGGTACAAGTCAACCCTTTTATCTCTTTGAATTAACCATAGAATTATCCCTCCATTATTTTAAAACAATTCAGAAGATAATTATTTACTTATTTAAATCATTAAACTAATTCCTGTCGATTTTTAATAAAATCACTGCATTGTTTTGCTAACAACAATGTCACTAATAATTAAATATAACTTTCTTAAGAAGCGTCCCCCCATTATACAATTCGTTAGGATAAGACTTATCAATAATAAAATAAATAATTTATAATCTCCTTTAAGCACCTCAAGGAAAATCATTTGTTTGATAGATAAAAGTTTTCCTCCCAAGCTCTTTTAAAAACAATTTTCTAAAATAATTCAAAGATAATTACTTGTCTATATCATTTGCATTCTTCCTCAAAATCAATGTCATCAATCATTTCCCCAAAAGCATCTCTCAATATTTAAATTATACTACTTGCTGATTTATCAAGATGTAATAATCAATAACTAAATTTAAAAATCAGTATTAAATAAGTTTAACACCTATTACAATTTCCTTACAATCAGTATCATTGGTATCCATGTCAAATAAAAACAATCCCCCTTAAAAACCAATTAAATTTAATTAATTAACAATTAATTAAATTAATTAATAACTATATAATATCTATATTAACTTCTCAGTAATCAACAGTTAACTATATAATATCAGATAATGCTTGTTGATTCAATTAAAGTTTAACCCCATCAACCTTTCTAGAAATCAACTAGGGGTAAATATTTGAATTACTTAAATCATTAAGATATAATTGATAATCTCACAGTGATTAAATTTTGACTTTATTATTTAAACATTAACATTATAAAATGAGTTCATTTCCATTAATCGTTCCTCATT